>JBBPDJ010000019.1:207626-261089 GCA_037974625.1 Cucumis cinereus | reverse complement strand
TTTTGTTCCCCCCCCCCCCCCCCCCCCACCCCCCCTCACCAACACCAGAAAAAAAAAAAAAAAAAAAAAAACAGATATCTAGTTTTGGCTAATATGCTGATGGAATCCGAAGTCAATCCCTTCGATGGTCAAGAGGCAAAACCGTAAGTTTCAACATTGACCTCTACTTTGAGTTTACCGTGTTCTCTCCCTGATATCTAGATTGCAGGTATAAAAATGACCCCGAGATTTTGGCAATGACTAACCTTATTGCAGCATACCAAAGGAATGAGATACTCGAGTTCGAGAAGATTCTCAAGGTAATTTTGAATAAGAGAAGTATATATATGCATTTTTGAGCTCTCTTCCCCTTCCTCCCCCTGGTCCAGTTCGGGAGTCATGGTTTTTTTTAATTTATTTGTTCTTTTTACAGAGCAATAGAAAGACAATAATGGATGATCCATTCATTCGAAATTACATTGAAGATCTGTTGAAGAATGTCAGAACCCAAGTGTTACTTAAACTTATCAAGCCTTACACAAGAATCCGGATTCCATTTATATCAAAGGTGACAGCTTTAGTTGCTTGTTTGGTTGTGTTTCCTATTCATTTCTGAAACCAACTTGCATAATTTTTTGATATCTGGTGTGGGGTTGAATCTTATCAAACTTTGCACAACTTGCAAAGTGTCATGTTTGTGGGGTTGTGAACGTGATGCTAATCCCCCCACCCCTCAAATAGAACAAATGAAGAAAAAGAGCAAATTACGAGTTAGTGTTTTTCCTCCTAATTTGTCCCTTTTAAAGACATAGAATGGGGTTTGTTACCATTGCTTAGATCCATTCGGATGAACTTAGAATCTATTGCGAACACCTTTGCAGTTGTTGTTAATATGTTATTAGGAATAGTTCAGATGCATTCGTTTTTTATTGTAATAGAACAAATATTAGAAAAAAAGAATAATTAGTCCAGATTGTGATTGGAAGATGTTTGTAACTATCAGGAACTCAATGTACCGGAGAAAGATGTTGAGCAATTATTAGTTTCACTAATCCTGGATAATCGCATTGATGGTCACATTGATCAAGTCAACAGACTTTTGGAGCGTGGTGACAGGTTTGTTCCTTTTGGATATTTCAATCTCATTCTATCAAATGTTACAGAAAGTTGAAGAATATAAAGGGTAATTGGCAACCCCTGCAGGTCAAAGGGAATGAAGAAGTATACTGCCATAGATAAATGGAACACTCAGTTGAAATCCCTCTTTCAAACTGTCAGCAACAGAGTATATTGAGTATTATTGCATACCCTAATTGTTGTTTCATTTACATCTTCACGGAGTGTTGAGGAATCTCCCGAGTCTAATTTTTTGTGTTAAATTCTATGCCTTGTCTGTTTAAAAGCACAATGTGAATGACACTGTAAACGCAACTGTTCTTTGGAAGCTCTATCAGATATCCCCAGCTACCTGGAAACAGCCACACATTATCATAAAAAAATCATCCAGGTAAAGTCATGTATAGAAAATTAAACCTATTTTATAGGACAAGAAGGGGTTTGTGTGCAAGTCTAGATGTAATGATCAAGGACGCTGGAAATGTCAGACTTAGAAATGTTCTTGAGGGATAAACAACTTGATTTGATATGGTATTTGAGAGCTTCTTGAAACAATAGGGGACCATGAGTAGGAGCACTAATTTTTTTCAGGACTTGGAAAAAATATACAGATAATGCATTGTGTTGTGAATTTTTCTTGCATTAGTTGAGGAAAAAAGGCGAAAGAAGATTTTTGTCATTTTCTTAATTACTGAGGTGTTTACTCTGTCAGCTGGTTTCTTCTAATGCAAAATTGTGGCCACATGTTTTGGCCGGTTCAATTTGACCAAATCAAGTAGCTTCAAATCCTTGTTTCTTCTTATATTGATATCACATTTATTATATAGGGAATGATGGAGGCTATGGAGATGTGGTGAAAGGTACTAATGATTTTTGGTTTTTGTTTAGTTTCTAGATGTTTTGCTGTTTTTGGTTTTCATAAAAGAATTTTGGGAAATGATCGATTTTAGTCTCGAAATGGGCTTGTGCTATATTTTGAATTTTTGTTGAACAAAAATTGAAAAGAAATAATTATGCAAGTTGGTAATTTCTATATCTAGGGCTTGGTGGCTTATGCAATAAAGAATATGGCCAAGGTATAATACTACATCTAAATTTAAAGGGGTACCTAATACGTACAAATAAGGTTATGAGTTACTAATGACCACATGTTTGGTTGAAACACGGGTCTTTTTCTCCACCTCTTCATTCTCAATTTGTTTGTCCCTTTTGGCCAACCATATATGTTATTCTTTAACTCCAAATTTGTCACTTGCTTCAATTTTGTTCTTTCTATTTTCATTTTTATTTTTTGAAAATTTACTTTAGTTTGTGAACGTTAATTAACATTATGTCTAGTCCATTATTAATGAACAATGCTACTTTTGTCGGAAGAATAGCTTGATTAAATTGACGTAACAAGCTACGTTACCAATGAAATGTCATTCCTTAAATTGACATATCTTTAAGATTTCAAACTAACTTTAGTTTTCATAGGTTCAATTACGAATTTAGTCTACATAGTTTGAAGAAAGTCACAATTTAATTTTTAATGGTTTGATAAAAGTTTTATAAATAGTTTCTAAGACTATTTTTTAGGGACCAAATTTGTAATTCAAACCTAACTTCTAACCTACTCAATAATAATTAATGGAACTTTATATAATTTAAGGAAATTGGTAAGTAGGAGGTCGCATCAATTTGTTTAGTTTTTGCATTTTATTGTCTTTCTTAGTTTTTATTTATATACTTCTCATTTGAAGATATTGGGACACAAATTCTTCCAAAAAAAGAGGTCAACAGTAAAGTTAATTAGTCCAAACATTTTAATTTTTAATTATTAAAAAAGATTGCGGTACATGAGAGAATCCCAACGCTATTTACTTTACTAGAGAATATAATAGGAAAACAGACACTTTCAATAATGCCAAAAGAAAATTTTCAAATATTTAATAAAAGAAATAGAGAAATTATTGTAAATGATAAAACTGAAAATATTTACACAGTCTAGTAAAATTATATCAATATCACTAGTATATATTGAAATTTTGCTATATTTTGTATATATTTTTGTTTATTTTGCTATATTTAAAAATGTTCCAAATAAATAAATAACAAACAAGAAATTACAAAAAAGAAAAAAGAATTGAGTTAGCATGTGGAGGGGCTTTGCTTTTACAGTAGAGAGTTTGGATGCATGCTTCAAGATCTTCGTCTTTTGTATCACATGACGTTTTCCTTTTCAAGTTCAAAAACAAAAGGTTGAAAGGTTTGAAAATCTTGACTCGGAAAAGAACATGTTTAAATAAGTTGAGTTACGTACAGATTAATAAAAAAAATATTTATTTACATATAATTTGTTATCTAAGTTTTGAAAAGTTTTCATTATACGTTGGTTGATTGAAAAGAGAATGATAGTACGACTATATTACATAGTCTATTACTCAAAATTTGACACATCATTATATAATTAGACACACTAAATAGACAAAATTATTTAAAATTTGCGATTATTAGAATGATAGAAGTAGTGCCATTATTCTTTTCACATTACCATAATATTAGAAAAAATTTCAAGTAATATAAAAAAAAAAAAGAAGCTAAAGTAGTAGTATATAGTTTATTTTATGATGTTAGTCAAAAGGACTATATACATTATTTGATTAGACACACCAAATAGACAATGATTTAAAATTTGCATGGAAGGTACAATATTTTAAAAAAATTAAATTATAAACTAAAATATAGATAAATAAGGAGAGAGAGGGGCAACAATGGTAAATAAGTGTTTTATTTGGGTACAAAAATGTAAAATTCAAGGAAGCTGCAGTTGAAAGAAAATGAGTAAGGTCGGATGAGGACAAAATAGAGCAGACATGGTGATGTTGGCTTTTTGCCACTGAGTTTCCTAATTTAAACATCATGTGGAAAATTTTAATTTTTTCTTCTCTCTTTCTTACGGTCACAGCTTGTTCCTATCTAATTACTACTAATTCTCTGTTGTTTCCAATTTTGATTGTGGGGATTTTTATATATTCAATTCCTTCCCCTCGTTTTCCGTGCAATTTCTTCCTAATCTCCACTAACTCTTATGTTGTTTTCAATGAAGAATGTCCAAGCTTAAACTATGCTCATAATTCTGAGATAGAGACTAAAACGGCATATACCCATTTCTGAGAAATGTGTGTATCAAGTTAAATCGATGGTGTAGGACCCAATTTCAGCTAATAAATCTTGTAATAAGAGAAGTTAGAGGTGATCAAATCCTTCCGGAGGTGAAACACCGCCAAGGAAGAGTTCCCGAGAGGTATCTTGGTTTTCTCTTTTGTAATTTTTTATTTTTTCTGCTTGTACAGTGTTCTTAGAAGGTGGTCCAATCAAAGGGACCATGTTGTTTGAACTGTGTTCTTTTTACTGTTTGGAGAGGGAAATGTGTTATCTCTTTCACTAATTTGAATTGGGTTTCCGAGGAGTTTTGGGTTTATTTACTTGATGATGATGATTTTGGAGTGGATAGATATGAAGAAGTGATGTAAAGGTGAAATGGGTAAAAGGGATAATTACGATCATGTTCATGTTAGGAGAAAGTGGTTTGTCTGCTTCCAATAATCTATCTATCAATCTATTTGCCTAATAAGTCCAGTGGTTGAGCAGGTGAGCTCGAGCTTCTCTGTCTTCTGCTTCTTTTCTCCAGAATTTGGCCTTTCAGCAATCTCAGGGGTCGTTAATTTCTTCTCTGAAGCGGCTACATAATTTATCTTCTTCATCCTCACTGTCCGTATGTTATCTCTAACTCTCTCTGCCTGTCAGCTTGTTGTCTCGCTTCTCCTTTCTCTTTCATACCACATATGACGTTGTCAGATTTCTCTCAAATTTCTTTTCACGATTCATCTGCTGCTGTAGATACATATTTATAACTTGATTCATTGATAACCCAATCACCCATTTGTTTCATTTTTCTTATTCTTTTATTCTTTTCGACTTTCAATAAACTTTCCCTGATTCGTCTTAGATACTTTGAAGATCTTGAGGTTGATTTGGTGATTTCCTCGGATCTTGCCTTTTCTGGTACTGGGGCGTCTTGACTTTAGCTTCTTTGGTGAATTTCTTAGTTTTTAGGAAGTGGGCTGATAACTACATGTTTGGTTGTACTAATCATTAGTTTAACATTTTTTTTTCTCTTTGGTGACTGTCTTACACTTTAGTTGCCAGAAAATAAAATAATCCTTCTCTTTTCATTCCTTTTCTTTCAGGGGAGAGTTTGTACTGCAATTTTTTATTTCGTTTTACAAATTTTCCACATTTGAACCTGCAAAAGCTGTAGGTTCCCAAAGGTTAAGGTGTGCTGCGCACTTGTGATTGTTGAGTTGAAGGTGAGTGGTTATTAGTTTCTATCTAGGCTATCGGGATTACCATAATTAACTTTGTTAGTTTTCAGTCTGCTTCTCATTCGTACAGCACTCACTTATGACTAGGAATTGATGCAGGAACTTTGGAGTCGGTAGTTTAGTTTTTTTTAACTGATATGTGTAGTTGTTTAACTAGTCTGATGATCACAACTGTTGTTAAGAGTAAATTTTTTTGGCCATTTAGTTTCCAAGCACTTTACTGAGAAGTTGATTGGTTAATGTGGTAGTTTTAACAATATTGAGGTACCTGCCTCACATTTAGAATATGTTTTCTTCGCCAAGAGTGGCAAGTTATGTTATGTTGCTCTCTTGCTCTATTATTGTTTTTTCATCCGAGGGAATGAACATGCAGACAAGATTAGGAACGTAGTCCCTCTTTTCTTCTTGTTAGAATTGTCTTAGGATTAAAAGATCTTGTTGGAGTGGTAACAGAGATCTAGTTAGAATCCAAGGTCTGTGGCTGAAGGATAGAAAAGCAGCTTCTAACTATCACCGATGAACAAAGTGTGAGGGCCTTCCAGTTCTTAGTTGGAACTTTTTCTAGAGAATGAATACTATTGTCAAGATAGATGATTGATGTCCGCAATCTTCTAGCTTCCCTGATGAATGCACAGAGCACAGTCTTGTATGCCCCTTGCCAATTCCAGCTGATATGAGGAGTTTTCTCTTTGGACTTCTTGGAATAGAACAGTACAAGAGCATGGGTTTCTTTGAGAATTTAGTTAGACTTCGTTGTCTCTCCCTCCAATTACCATTTTTGACAAGTGCATGGGTTTCTTAGCCATTTCAGAAGAAGCTTTGGAAGGGATTGCTAGAACATTACTGGGATATATAGCAATATTATGAGGATATTAGTAGTGACGATGGTAACTAGTTAGTGGCTTATTGAATTGTGAATGGTGTGCTATGTTGTTGTTTTAGCATGCTAATATATGTGCAAAGCAAGAATGAGGATTCTCTACCATGGTGATATATGTGCAAGCGATAACACATAAGCATTCGTAGGCCATTAGAGCATTTTGTTTTACAATTAATTTTAAATGAATCTTCTTTTCCAGTAGGAAGTAAGTGTGGCACTTTCTAGCCTAAAATTTGTTTACTGATTATTTTTTTGCAGACCTTGCATGATCCAACATTTGGCTGAAACATCACTGTTTAGAAAAGCATTGCCTGTAGTTGCTCATATATTTGTAGTTTGCTAAAAATTTAGTTAACTTCACACATCCATTCCTTTTAGTCTATTTTTCTGTGTTGTGTGTCAAGCATGGGAATAATATAGGCATTAGTTAAAAACTTAAAATCACATAGCTATATTCTCTTAGATTCTCTTCATTCATTTATTAGTTAAACAATGCTATGTGTTTTAATTATTAGTAAAAGTTTGTTTACCCCTCAAGCAACTTAGTCCTTTCAAGTAATATCGAATACTTATATCTGATTTGCATTTGTTTAGAAAGAGCGTTAGAAGATTTTACATCCATGAGAAGATCAGGTGTAAACCAACCAAAAGTCAAGCGTCTTGTTGGAAAATATGAAATTGGTCGAACAATTGGCGAAGGTACATTTGCAAAAGTGAAATTTGCCAAAAATTCTGAGACTGGGGAACATGTAGCAATAAAGATCCTTGACAAAGAGAAAGTTCTGAAGCACAAGATGGCTGAACAGGTTTTCTTATAATTCTTCACGGTCGTAAATTGTTCTGTATTTTCTCTTCTGGATGTTTATATAATAATTAAAATCGTAATTGTACCTGAAAATTTGTTGATGTCCATTAAGAAGATCAAAGGAAGATTGAAAATGGATGATTAATAATTGACAGTCTCTCGTTGTACTGTGTGCTAATCTAGAGCCCACAAGAAGAGGGGAAACTTATATCCACATTTTAAGTTCTTTGGTTTAATTGTAGTTTAGCAATGACTACCTCTGAATCAGTGAGCTCTAATATGTTGGTTGATTGACCTACAGATCATAAGCTTCCTTTCTTCTAATTGTAGATCTTCGTTTCAACCTCTTCTGCCACCCCCAACCCCACCCTCTTCCAACAAAAAGAAAAATCAACATCCAAAAAGGAAAAGAGAAAATAAAAGAAGTAAAAAGGAAAAAAAGGGTGTGGAGTCTGGTTCCTTACCGAAAGTCCCTTTAGATATAGGAACGTGTTTCAGTTCAGAACAAAGTTAAAGGTTCTTGTTAATGATTTTACAGATAAAGCGGGAAATTGCGACAATGAAACTAATAAAGCATCCACATGTCGTCCAATTGTTTGAGGTATCTCTCTCTTTCTCTCATCTTCAACAAAGCTTCTTTTTTTTTTTTTTGTTCTGTATCTGCTAGAAGGCTAGTCTAGAAGGCAGATTTTGCAATTCGAAGGTGATAATTGAAAATGGAGAGTGCTCTATTTTCTCGTGAGGCCATTTTCTTAACACAATTCTCAGAAGTGCTCTCAGCAGTTAATGTCTGATACATATTCTTGTGAAGCTATTTTCCTTAACAGTTCTTTTTATTTTCAGGTGATGGGGAGCAAAACAAAGATATTTATTGTTTTGGAGTTTGTTACTGGCGGAGAACTTTTTGATAAAATTGTGAGTATTCTTTTTCTCAGAATATCCATTCCAACTTCTCTCTATTAGCTTTAAGATTTTCAAGACCTCTTATCCAAGGTGGTAGAAACTGTATCAACAAAAAGAGACAATAACTGTAGGGAAGAAAGAAGACTAGAAAATAAGAAAGAAAGTAAAATGTTGTTGTGCCATTGGCAAACTGATCCAGACCCAAATTCACCATTCTTTGGACCTTGGTATTCTGTTAGTTAAATTCAATACTGAACCTTCTGTGTTATTCTTGAAGGTAAATCATGGACGGATGAGTGAAAATGAGGCACGGAGATATTTCCAGCAACTTATAAATGCTGTTGATTATTGTCATAGCAGGGGTGTTTACCACAGAGATCTAAAGGTATCATCCATTTCATGTTCTACTTTCCTGAAATTGAATACAGAAAAATGTCTAATAATCTGTAGTTAATTACCTCTGTGATGGTTCTTATTTGCAGCCAGAAAATCTATTGTTAGATGCCTACGGGAATCTTAAAGTGTCTGATTTTGGATTGAGTGCATTATCACAACAAGTTAAGGTAAGTCTGACCTTCCTGCTTTGAACGTAAAGCTCTCTAGTCAATTTGTTGATCCTGATGCTAAACTTGAATGATGTCAAATATGTCAATTGGAGTTTTTGATTTGTAGACTTCCTTTACTTTTGGTTGAAATGCCTCATAGCTCCTATTTTGTGGGGGTTTTTTTTTCGCGAGGGATATATAATTTCAGTTTCCTATATTGACCACACACGCACGCACAAGTAAAAAGACAAGGCACTTGAGTCATAATAATTGAGTGTTTGCCTAGGTGCAAGAAATGGGGAAAGCATGGACAAAATGTTGCTGCCAAGTGAAGCATTTAGTTTGCTCTCATTATTGCTTGCACAGCAGAGACACGACGGGACTTTTCATGTGCAGATGCTTGGTTTCCGTATTGGAGCATTCACAAAGAATATGGTTCATGGTCCATTAAGTGCAACAGTAATAGCAGTGATTATATATTACTGCAAAACATCAAAATACAGAATCTGGTGCCTCCCATTTGAGGAGTTTCTTCACAATCTAATTTCAGAATTTGCCCAAGTCAAAACCTCTTAACCTTCAAACTCACATTGAACGAGCTTACCTTTCGAACTAACTAACCTAAATCAATAAGCTTAGTATCTAACAGATAATTATCACAGATTTCAATTTAACCAAATATGTTTCAACCCAGTAAAGGGGTTTCTAGAAAATCACTTCAGCATCCTGACTCATGGTTCAGTAATTCTTATTCTTGTTTGCAACTTGGAAACTTTATAACATAATTCTTCATAACCATTCAGGAATATATGTGTAAATACAGGACTTCCTATTAAATGATGTCACATATAATCGCTTCCCTTCCCCTTTCATGGAACAATAATTTGTATTTTATGATGAAATGGAAAGAAAAGATTCAATTTGTTTGAGTCCTTGGTGCTCTAAAAGAATCTTTTAATTCATTTTGTAAAACATTTGATTGGCAGGATGATGGCCTGCTTCACACTACTTGTGGAACTCCAAACTATGTTGCTCCCGAGGTGCATATGCTTCATGAAATTTTTATATGTGCACAGCATTACTATAAGTGTCATAACTTATAATTTACGTTTTGATATTTAGGTCCTTAATGATAGAGGCTACGATGGTGCAACTGCAGACTTATGGTCTTGTGGAGTCATACTCTTTGTACTGCTTGCAGGTTACTTGCCTTTTGATGATTCTAATCTCATGAACCTTTATAAAAAGGTGAGCATTTCCTTTGATCTTGTCTTCTTTTCTTTTTTTTAAATTAAATCCTGCTTCTCTTCACATTTGCATTGTTCACTTCTATTATATGCAGATCTCGGCTGCTGAATTTACTTGTCCTCCATGGCTTTCTTTAGATGCCATGAAATTGATAGCTCGAATTTTGGATCCCAACCCAATGACTGTAAGTACCATACTATTGGTGTTATGTTGTCGTTGTCACTTTCTTTCGTACTGCTCCTGCATGTTCTCTTTTATGTTCACCTTAGGAAGGTTGAAATTACTATCATTAAAAGTCGTAGTTAAACTGTTCACACATGGTATGTAAATAAGCAAACTTTACATGTGTGTACACTACATACAGTTGTTTGACTACCACGTTTTTCGTACCTTTAGCATAGATCATAGTTATTTGGATTGGATTGCATGTTTGATTTTCTTCTACTGCAGCGCATCACTATACCAGAAATTTTGGAAGATGAATGGTTTAAAAAAGATTATAAACCCCCTGTTTTTGAGGAGCAGAAGATTGCAAACTTGGATGATGTAGAAGCTGTCTTTAAAGATTCAGAAGTATGTCAAATTTTATTTCGCTCTGAGCATTTCTGACTTCTGAGTATTGTAACATCGCTTATGGTTTCTCGATGTTTATGAACTTTTCCCAGGAACACCATGTGACAGAGAAGAAGGAAGAACACCCAGCAGCTATGAATGCCTTCGAGTTAATTTCAATGTCAAAGGGGCTCAACCTGGCAAATCTGTTTGGTACAGAACAGGTTTGCACTTTACCAATTATGAACGTCCAGTATTGTTTGTTCAGTTACTACAGTTGTGTCCCAGTGTAAATTGATTATGGGGGGGTATTTTTCCGTACATTTGAGAGAATCAACAGCATTTTACAAATTAATCTGCTTGATGCTATTACGAGGGGAGAATAAGACATTCTAAAATAATAATTCTGTAATCTATTAAGAGGGGAGAATAAGACATTTTAAAATAATAATTCTGTAATCACCTTTGGGTGTTTGGGCTCTAGCCTTTATTTCGTTCTATCAATGAAATGTTTCTATTCAAAAAAAAAAAAAAAGAGAGAGATCACACCAAAGTGACCCTGAAAACTGAAGGATCTCCCCATTATTTTCCATGTGCTTACATTTGAAAATTGTATGGTTCTTTTCCTTCTTAACACAAACACAACACACACAAAAGGAAAAAATAAAAAACCTGCTTTGACAGCACAATTTCAAAGAACTCTACAGCCTTTCCAGTAAAATGATGATCACTAAAAAATTGCTTCAAGCTACTTGCTGTACTTGATTTTTGAGTGAAGCTTCCCGATTGGATCAAGCCTTTAGTGGGAGTTATCTCTAGTAGCTTAAGGAGGAATGAATGGAAGAAAACTCTTGACTGTGCCATCTGGCAATTTTATGGTGTATTTCTTATATTTATATCTCTTTTTCTATAAAATGATTGTCTTTGAAAGTCTCGAGCAAATAATGTTGCAAATTTCCGAATTGAGAATAATTTAGTTGTAATTGAATGTACTCTTTCCTTGAGGCTAGAGGTTTAGTTCCACATTGCCCGTACTCTCATTTGTTGTACACTAAAAAATAGTATTGCAAATTTCTGTTTTACATGGAGCTCTTAGTTGGGTCATGCTTTTAAAAATATTTTTGTATTATAGACTATAGATTTGTATATTTTCACCATGAGTTGCACATGGCAGGAATTCAAGAGAGAAACAAGGTTCACCTCTAAATGCTCAGCTAATGAAATTGTAAATAAGATCGAGGAAGCTGCCAAACCTCTTGGTTTTGATGTACAAAAGAAAAATTACAAGGTGAGCTAACTTAACTCTACACAATAGACTTACTACTGAATGGTTTTGAATGACGAGTTGCATATTTTTCTGGTAATTGATATTTTGTTTAAAGAATAATCATGCTATTTCTCTATCAGATGAGGCTTGAAAATGTGAAAGCCGGTCGGAAGGGAAACCTTAATGTTGCGACAGAGGTACTAAATGATGAGGCATTGTGTACTTGAGAGGCATTGTGTACAAAACGAAATCTTAACATCTTTCTCATTTTTGAATAGATTTTGCAAGTGGCTCCTTCTGTCCATGTGGTTGAGATGCGAAAAGCAAAGGGAGACACTTTAGAGTTTCACAAGGTACTTCCTCTGCTAGTATGAAAAGCCGTTCTCCATCTATTTACAGTATTGATGGTGCAAATACTAGTTCTTTGGCAAAGTTAGTTAAAAGAAGTTGTTTATAATGTTTTCATTGAAGGGAAAGATTAAATGATACAAGCCATATGCGTTTTCTTAGGGATGAGAAAGAGCACTCTTTGTTTTAGTTTTGTAATTCTTACTTGTTCTATGGAACTTTATAGTTATGCATCATCTTTGCAGTTCTACAAAAACCTCTCCACCTCTCTGGAGGATGTTGTTTGGAAGACTGAGGAAGACATGCAAGATACAAAGTGAAACTCGACGCGGTTCAAGTTGCAAAGAACGAAATGTTGTAAATGTTCCACGACTGCTGTTTCCTTACGCTCAAGTTCTCAACTCTCGTGTTTGGTCGATTGTTTTCCATTTTATTGTAGGAAAGCATGGAAAAAGCTCCCAAAAAAATGAGCTATGATGATGTTTTTGATCTTGTGGGTTCTCAGTGATAGCAAGAAATGTTTACAATTCTTTTAGTTATTATATGCTTTCATTAGTATTTCAAACACAAAAGTGGCTTTCTTAATGCTCGGCTGTTCTCTTAAATGTTTCAGTTTGGAGCAACTTTTGGTCTGCTGTCAACTAAAGAAAGAAGTTGAAATATGTTGGGTAGTATAGAACTAGATGGGACTTCCAAAAATGTACTTCAAAAATAAATAAAATATAAATACACACACACACATATATAGCATTGACCATTTTCGAACGTTTTGAGTGTCACCTTAGTCCACCATTATGAATTACATTTGCGACCTTTAGCTAATTTTTCTGTGTCATAGATCATACCAAAGATACGATCTCACACTTATTAGCAAAGAATTCCTCTAGTAAAGAGGTCCAGGACCAAAAGAAATAAAATGAACCGTAGGAAGACTAATTTGAACCTAAAAAAAAACTAAGTTTGGAGCTTCACCGATCAATTTTTTTGAAAAAAAACTTCAACATTTCATAAAATGAGACAACTAGCTAGTTAGATGTGAATTTTCAAGACTTTTATATATTGGCCAAAATTGGGTTATTTTTTGTAGGCGTATTGGTCATTTTTCGGACGTTTTGGGTGTCACCGTTGTACCCCACCAAGCATCATCAATCGTGACCCTTGGCTCATTTTTCTGTGCCATAGACCTTGCCAAAGATACGATCTCACACTTATCGGCGCATAAGCATTGAACTATAAAGGTGTATTACCAAAACAAATAAAAGAAACCGTTGTAGACTAGTTTGACACCAAAAATAAAATTTGAGTCTGGGTTTCATTGGTAATTTTAAATGAAACCACTTAGAATTTTGAGGACTTTACTGGCCAAAATTGGATCATTTTTTGTAGGCTATAGCATTGATCATTTTTCTGACGTTTTGGGTGTCACCTTAGTACACCACCAAAGAGCACCAATCTCGACCTTAACTCATTTTTCTTTGCCATAGACATTGTCAGAGATACGATCTCCCACTTATCAACCCATAATCATTAAACTATAAAGGTACAAGACCAAAACAAATAAAAAAACAGTTTAAAGACTAGTTTGACACCAAAAATAAAAACTGAGTCTAGGGCTTCATCGGTAATTTTTTTGGTAAAAAACTTCAACATTCCTCAAAACGAGACCACTTACTAATTAGATGTAAATTTTCAGAACTTCCTCATATTGGTCAAAATTTGGTCATTTTTTGTAGACTATAACATTGTTCATTTTGTGCCACTTTGGTCCACCACCAAGAACCACTAATCGTGATCTTTGGCTCATTTTTCTGTGCCATAGATTTTGCCAGAGATACGATCACAAACTTACCAATCCATAATTGTTAAACTATAGAGGATATAGGACCAAAACAAATATATATGTAATAAAAGGTTGGGAAGTTTGACTAAATCTGCCCTGGCTTTGATTGGGTCAAAAAATTGTTCTCTTGCTCTTCAAATGATTGGAAAGTCAAATGATGATTAAAATAAGTTTGTTAGTTAATTTATGATTGATAAATTGAGAAGTTGGCTGTATTCTTTTTTTAAAATCATCTTTTGGAAATTGAAGTGTGAAAGCAAAAGATAATATTTATTTTAGCCTAAATTGACTAGTATTTTAAAAGCTTAGGAATCGAAAGGTGATCAACGTTTAAAGGTTCGTAGATAAAAATAAACATTAAGAATAAGTTCTATTCATGTCAAAATATATTTTGTAAGTGATATATAATTAAATTTGGCTATAACCACTAGCTTAAGCTTTTGATTTAAGATGGTAGCAGAGCATGTGGTTTAGAGAGGTTGTGTGAGGGGAGTATTAGTAATATATAATTAAATTTGACTTCAACCACTAGCTTAAATTTTTTTGTGAATTAGTGATCTAAGAAACTGATTTTTATCTTTAAATTTTACGTTTATTATTATTATTATTATTATTTTTTTTTTGTCGTGTAATGTTTTCCCTGGATTTTTTAGTTCATTTTTAAGGTAATATACAAATAAAAAATAATGAAAAAGAAACTAAAACTCAAAATTTAAGAATAAGATAAAAAATATTTGGAACTTACTTAAGGGGGAATCTATAAAAGGAGAAAGGAAAAGTCAACTATGGATATTGTGAAAAGGGATTGATAATGACGGGAGAGTAAGAGTAGTGGCGTGACTGAACCGTTGCCACCACCTCTCTACGGCTTTGAAATTTCAACCAGATTTTTTGTTTTGATTTTCAAGAAATGAAAGCCAAAGCATCAAAACAAAAATGGAGGTTGTTTTCAATTTTCATGGTGGCCCATCTTCTTGGATTTTTGAATTACACATGGAAACATGGAGTTTCTTCTTGCTTTGAGTTATTCAAACGTTGAATTCATTCGTTGACTGTTGAAGCAAAGCTGGATGAGAGAGATGTTGATGATTCAGGAACACTCTCTTCTTCTTCCTTATGTATTTATTCTGTCTGTTGACCTTCCCCTTTTCCCCCAATTTTTTCCCATCTCATTCTTCCTCCCTCTCCTTGTTATCATCATGGGAATCTGCTGCGCTAAACCTGCTAAGCTTGCTCATGCTTCTTCAACCATTATTTCTGGTGAACTCTCTCTTCCTTTCTCATCCATTTTTGTACTTTTGTCCGCGATCCTTAGATTATTGTGACTTTTCATACCAATGCAATAGGAAAGGAAGCATTTCTCTTGTCAATTATCAGATCTTCATGCTGTTGTAATTCGGTTCTCTTATATTATTTTCTAAAGTCTGCTGCCGTTAAGTTACTTGCTGGATGCGCTAACATTTCTATTTATATTGTTCTACCTTATATTGGGTGTTGTGTTATTTGGATGTGAAGTTTTTGTCTTTTTCATGTTGAGATTTCCTCAACTGGATAATTTTTCGTGGCAGGAACGGATAACCAAAATAGTAAGTCGAACGTGGAATCCATCGATTCTAGTTCGAAAACTGTAACTCTCACCGCTAGTACGCCTGTCATCAAACCGAATTTCAATGTGTCTGGTGCCTCTGCTCTCAAATCTTTTAGCTTCATTGATCTCAAGAATGCTACCAGGAACTTCCGTAGTGAAAGTTTACTTGGCGAGGGAGGATTTGGATGCGTGTTTAAAGGATGGATCGATGAGCACTCTTATCTTCCTACTAAACCTGGAACTGGAATTGTAGTGGCTGTCAAGAAACTCAGGCGAGATAGCCTTCAAGGCTACAAAGAATGGCTTGTACGTAAACTATGAATTCTCTTATTAATCATAATATGTTTTCCAGATAATTCACCTTAACTTCGTTTGAATTGCATCATTTCAGGCGGAAGTAAATTATCTGGGCCAGCTTCGCCATGAAAATCTCGTCAGGCTCATTGGTTATTGCTCTGAATCTGATAACAGACTTCTAGTTTATGAGTATATGCCAAAGGGAAGTCTGGAAAATCACTTGTTTAGAAGTTAGTATGCAACCCCATCACCACCTCTTCAACTACTTTCTTCTCTTGCTCAATTGTAAAGCTGTTGCCTTCTATTCATATCAAGATTAGTGTTTCCTCCTCCAATCTATAGCACTTTTAAGTCTAGCTATTAAAAATTAAGAATTGCCTAAGAAATGCATTATAAGGTACTTTCGTCATTGAAGCATTGTTTATACAGAGTATGACTGAAGGAAGAAACTTTATGTTGATTCCCGGTGATCAAGGAGCTAGGCTTTTTATAGTTGCAACATCTTAAGTCGCACACGTAGGCTGTCAATATCTAACAAATGTTTAGTATCCCATTAATCAATTACCAGAGTTAGTTCTATGGTATAATTATTGCCACCAGGAATAAACTAAACCCTTACATCAATTCCTTTAAATAGTTCATTTATTTATTTGTGAGTGTGCAGGTGGCTCTAAAAGAAAAAGAGAGTAATTCCATGTCCATAGGATAATAAATTGTGTTACTCAATTACGCAGGTTCTTAGGAACCAGTGCTTTTGAGAATGGACGCATTAAAAGGAATCTACTTTCAAAATTACTGCTTAAGGAAAGAACATATTGTGCTGAGATGTTCTATTTTACAATTGCAAGTTCATAATGCTAACCATAGAAAACGGTGATTTAGTCTGATGTTGGAGATGGCTTGTTTTCTTCTCTCCTTATTTCTTTTCATTGAAGCATTAACAAATATAAAAACTCACATCCAAGAACGGATACAAATCCGAGATAGGTTTACTTGTCAGGGAGTGAGAATAATGTCTGTCATTGCCTTTAGTTGCCACCTTGTTCCTCTTGACTGTGATCTATTGCTATGAAGAAGTACAACCAGTTGTACATGTTTTTCAAATTTTTGAAAGGTTTCATATGTTTTTATCTGGGAATTGGTAATGATACTCACCTTTCTCTGCTTTTACAGAAGGTGTTACACCTATTTCTTGGCGTGTTCGAATGGATATTGCAGTTGACGTGGCACGGGGATTGGCATTCTTACACAGTTCTGAACCTAATGTTATCTACCGTGATTTGAAGGCTTCCAACATTCTGCTTGATTCAGTGAGTAATTTTATGTTATTTTATTTTTCTTGTCAACGGAAACAAAATCCCTTCTGAAGATACTCATTTCTCTCTCTCACTTTCTGTGTTTCCTTTGAAGGAATTCAATGCGAAACTCTCAGATTTTGGGTTAGCAAGAGAAGGGCCTACGGGAGACAAGACTCATGTTTCAACCCGGGTGATGGGAACTCGAGGCTATGCTGCCCCTGAATATGTAGCAACAGGTTGGCAGAATTCATTTATTTCATCCTTTTACATTTCCTTGATTGATGAAGTAAAACCAAATATTGAATTTCAGAAACCATCAAATCTATTTAGTTCTTCTTAGCTCGTGTATGGAATGGTCGAATTTATTGTTTCTCTCTTGGTAAAGATTATTGAACTAAAAATTAAGAGGCTGAAAAGAAACCAAGATCCAAGATGAGAGAAATAGCTTTATACTTCATTATGACCATCCGAAGTTCAAGACGTTTGAAATGTAGCCAGGCACATTGGCCAAAATTGATTTCTTTCCTTCTATGTAGAACAAAGATACTTTTATTCAGGATATGATGCATTTATACAAGAGTACTGCACTCGTCTCTAATTTTGCTTGGTGATGGTTTGATCGACTAAAACAGGTCACTTGACTCCAAAGAGCGATGTATACAGCTTTGGCGTCGTTTTGCTAGAACTTCTCTCAGGCAAGCGTGCATTAGACCAGGAGAAAGTTGGGAGAGTCGAAGAGACCCTTGTGGATTGGGGCAAACCACTCCTAAGCGACGGTAAGCGAATGTTGAGGATTATGGATACAAGGATGGGCGGTCAATATTCGAGAAAAGAAGCTCAAGCTGCAGCTTCGCTTGCACTGAATTGTCTCCATACAGATCCAAAAAACAGGCCCTCTATGGCCGAAGTTCTTGACGAATTGGAACGACTACATGCTGCAAAGGATGTTCTGGGGACCCCGAATGCTCATGCCATCAGACGAACTCCACCTGCTACATTTCAATCATAATTTGTCTCGAATTGTTTCACTTGCCAACAAATGCACAATGTCTTACCTACTACACAAGATGTGCTCTGTCCAAGTTTTGTGGATATTTTAAGTAGAATATACACCCTAGGAAATGTAATCAACACATTTACATTTATATGTAGACCTTGCAAGTCTCCATACGAGATTATGAAATGGCATATGATTAAAAATGTGCACAATCAATTGAATTAAACAAGATCATTCAGAACATGCCCAAATAAACAAGACTACTCAAAAACTAGAAATTATAAGAAAACAAAACAGTCGATTACAAAAAACAAAACAAAACAAAACAAAAAACAAAAAGACAGAAAAAAAAAAAAAAAAACAAAAACAAACAAACTCTGAGGGCACATTTTGATTTCTACAGTTAAGGTCTTCCTGATCAGCTGCCAAAATATTTGAAATCTCATTTACGGGAAAGTTTAGCTATAAGGAACAAAGAATATTTTGCAAACTATTTGCTTGTACTTCCTGTTCACAACTGATCTAATCTATCATAACAGAACTAAAAGAACCTAATTTCTCATTTTCTATAAAACATTGAAATGAAAAATTACAGGAAAAGCTTATCCACTCGTACATACATTGATTTTACGAAATCAGCTTAAAAGAACCAATGGCTTAACTGGCTTAACTCTAACCATTTCTATGCTAATTGGTGCTGACAACTCATCTCTGGCGTGACAAATTATACTAAGGAGGTGCAGGCTGGAAAAGCCTAGTGCATGTTTGATCAATTACGCACTTCTCAAGAGGCAAATGCAATTACCATCATATTATCATTATTGCTGCCATCCATATTGTTGGTTGCGGTTTCCGCCCATCACATTGGAGCCACGGCCAGTACCAGAACTACCAGGATATGGACCATTCTGTGGGTAATTTGGAGCCCCCACTCCATAACCACCACCACCTCCAGCTCCTCCCCGAGGACCAGCACCAGACATGCTACCAGACCCATAGGGTGCACCACCTCGTCCTTGAGCATATTGTGTGTTACCATAACCACCTTGACCACCACGACTTGAGTGGTTGTATCCAGAAGGGGGATTTCCACCGGGATACCTACCAGGACCTGGGGGTCCACGAGGCTTTCCAAAATGATGACTAGGCCCTGCAGCAACTGGTTGTTGAGACCCATGAATAGGTTGGTTAGGTACTGGTCGCATTTGTGCGTGTGCTTGTCCAGACTGCTGAATAGGTGGAAGGCGTGCATGCTGTGGGTGTTGCAACTTCTGTCGCTTTGCAGTTTCTTCATGTTGTCGTTGCTGTTGGCGCTTCTTCTTTGTCTGGAACTCGTGTGATGATTCATACTTAGGCAAACTGGATACAAAGAAAACATTTAGATATACATTGAGACTAAACGAAAATGATATGGCGTCAACTAATAACTATTTACCTTTTAGGATCACAAGGTAATGGATCTGCCCAAAAATACTCTGCATCAAGGGCATCCTTGGCAGCTATCCTCTACATTTATAGTGAAAAAGATGTACAAGAGTCAGAATGCAGATAAAGAAACTCAGAATATGGATCAAATAGGAATAGATGAGGGTATATTGAATAGCTTTTCGTAGTCTCCGGACCCTTACTTAAATATATATTTACATCCCCCATGAAAGTATTTTTTCTTTTTTTTTTATAAGATCATCCCCCATGAAAGTAAAAAGCTATTGGGTATACGTGTTACTATACTACCAGTAATATAAACATTGACGGTGTTAGTGAACCGTACCACTAATGAAAGCATTAGATAATCAGTCACTCACGAGTTTTTGTCTTATTGCACACTCAGTCTAAAAATGGATATTCCTTTTTTTTAAAAGGAACAGCGGTCTCTTTATTAAATCTAAAAATGCATATTCCTGCCCATGGGGTTCAAGAATTATTTGAATAGCACCACAATAAAACTAAACTTCTCAACGTAGTTTCCTTTGCTTCCTTTTCTTAACCAAAGGACCAAATAGCCCCCACACAAGCATTAGTTCCACCAACGCATGCGACCACCGGGGATGGTGCAGAACATCATACTAAATTGTAATAGCAAGTTTTGCATTAATGATTTGTCCCAAAATTATATTGAGCTGGAAGTGGTCAACATCTATACCAAAAATATCAACAAAAAAAAAAAAAAGTAGAAAAAAAGATGGACCAAAGTAATACCTGAGAAGGATCAAGTGTAAGCATCTTCTCCAACAGTTCTAAAGCATGACGATCAAAACTATAAACAAAAATATCAAACCCATAAATGAAAATATTAGGCTAATGATATGAACTGCAATGCACTAAAAAGGTAAAGCACCAGCTGAACTTACTGCCGGAAAACTTCTCTAATACGTCTCTTCATCGGCCTTGTGGGCTTGAAATTATTGTACCAAGGGATTTTAGAAACCCCAGGCCAATTAACTTCATCCGGAGCACCACACAGCTCAAATATCTTATTTAATTGCTCCGGCTACAACAATTAACAAAAAGGCATAAGAATGCCTGTTTTAACAAACTCGTAAGAACTAGACAATTTGAGGCTCTTTAAAAGTTATGCCTGTTTTAACAAACTCATAAAAACTAGACAATTTGAGGATTTTTAACTTTTAAAGCTCGGTGCAGAAAAGGGTGTAGGTCCATTTCAAAGGGGCACCATATATAAAAACATATAAATATTTAGATGTATATATATGTAAAATTAAATATTCATGATATTCATATGAAACTTGCAGGCAAACAAGGTTCAAACTTTCTAAACTTGATAGCAAATTTGGGGAAAGACGAAGAATCATAGAGAATGGGCAGGAAGCAAGATCTGAAATAGGAATGTGGAAGCAAAAAACATCAAACTTAACATAAGAGTTTTCCATCGAGGGTTAGTAATTTTTTAGAAGCCCTAGGAGCACGGCTCAAGGGCTTTTTAAACAACTATATTATTTGTTTGAGCCGCATTATATTTCCACGTGCCCTGATAAAGAAGTTTTGACCTTGTGTAAATATAATACAGGTAATAATTTCCCCAAACAATCAAAATAAATATGAAATGAGCATATTACGACAATATTGAGTCTTACTTTTCTTTAAGCATTAAAATTGCCAGAAAAGCCCATACCTCATCCTTCCCAGGGAATATTGGCTTCCCATGTAGAAGCTCTGCAAAGATACAGCCAACAGACCACATATCTACAGCTGGGCCGTATTTGGTCGACCCAAGCAGCAATTCAGGAGGTCTGTAAGTTAATGATAATTAAAACTATGTGCAACCAACATCCTTTTATTTGAAGGTCAAACTTCTAGTAATTAAAACTTGAAAGAATAAATGGATGTATGAAAAATGCAGAGAACTGTAGATGATATGACAAGAACAAGTTTCTGCAAATTAAAGTAAAACTTTTCATGATTAATAAAGCTATATACCTGTACCATAAGGTAATGACACGATTTGTTAGATTTGCATTGTGATCGTTAGAAAATGATCGGGCAAGCCCAAAATCTGCAAGCTTCAGATTTCCTTCATTGTCAATTAGCAGATTTGACCCTGCAGCACAAATATTAAAATAATAAACTAGACAGCAAAAAAGAATAAGAAAGGAGATATCCATGAATATTGACCTTTAAATTACCTTTTATATCTCTATGGAGTACTTGATTTACATGACAATAGTGAAGCCCTGTGAGAAGCTGCCTCATGTAACACTGTCCAAAAAAACACAGCCGCCATAATGCTCATATACCATATATAGCTATTGAACGAGGAAGAGGATGAATCTTTTTGACTAATACCTTGATTTGAGGAACTGAAAATCTCATCCCTGGACGATCAGCAAGGCCAGTCAAATCATGGTCCATGTACTCAAAAACCATGTAGATTCCACCTTTGTACTTGTTACCATCTGCACAGCCAGATAATCTATACAGTAAGAACTCATCTCATTCATTACACAACAATTTAAAAAGGATAGGTTGTGCTGAAGCAACTAAATTCTGTTAAAATGAAATATATCGCATTGAAGGCAAGCTGCAAATGACGATAGAGCACATGCCTGGCTTCCCTTGTTCATCCTTCTCAGGACCTGGAAAACATCCCAAAACTTGTAAGATTGTAAAAATATAATAATAATAATAATAAGGGGCAAAAACCTGCAAATCCATTAAGTATAAGTCAAAACAAAGCAGGTGAAATGTTAAATTATACCTGGAGATGTCACAATCTCTTTCAACTTGATTACATTTTCATGATGAAGCTTCTTTAAAATTTTGATTTCTCGTATGGCAGTAATAGGGAACTACACGGACAAATGAACTAAACGTTACATCACAGAACAAGCATATAATAAGATAGAAGTTTAACACTAACGAAATATTTTCCTTGTCAGGAAGAGTTATAACGTAGAGGAGCCATCTTGAGGCTACAACTTAAACAAGAGTGATCATACATTTTTAAAATTTTCAATTTTCAATTTTCAAGTATATAAAAACCAGCACTCGAAATTTCAGTATTCTTGTATAATGGCAGGGCTAACAACAATGCGTACTAACAAATATGAACTACCCTCCTATGCAAGATGGAAAATAAAGTGAATAAGAAGCATACCCCCTCCCTCTCATTATCCATTCTTATTTTCTTCAGTGCAACAATTTCACCTGTTTGTAATTCTCTGGCCATGTAAACTTGACTGCAAGCACAGAAGAATGGTAGCACAAATTACTCCAAACATTTTTTTATAGAAACAACTGCTATAACTACCAACAAAAAATAAATGATCATTGACTTTGCACAGAAAAGCTATTAAAATGTTTAATTGGACAAGGGGAAGTTCTCAGATTGCCGAAGCATGCATATAATTCATAACAAAGTGAGGAACCCACATTCAAGGAAATTATTACACACCTAGAACATGAGCTATGCTAAAGTAAAATGGAACCGGACATAGTTAAGGAACTATAAAGAACAGCGATACCTTTGGCTGTTAAGTCCACGAGATTTTGGTTTGATGGAAGGAAACTTCTTTTCAGTTAGTCTGACCACACTTTCAGTGATCGATAATGGTATAATGCAGTTTGGTGATTGTTGAAAGATCTTTAATATTCTTAGTTCATTGCCATTATCTATCTATGTGTATGTGTTTCAACATGTTATAGTTCTCCATCTAAGAAATAGAGGTCAATAAGACACCATAATATGTAGACAGAAAGATGTTATCATGTAACAGTATTAGTTCAGATCTGAAACAGCGTCTTTCCCAGATTGCATTCTTATCATCTTCTTCGACCAGAGGCATTAATTCAATGAAACCGCATTTCAAGATTATACAAATACGTGGGAAGCCGACAATTCGATATGAGACACATGAAAAAGAAAATGCAACCAGCTTGTGTTCGATTCGATTTTCATTTCATAACTCAAACTCTGGTACACAAGAATTGTTTCCCAACCACGTAAGTGCATGGAGGAATATATCAATAAATACATATAAAAAAGAAGATAAATAATAAAAAGACAAAGAAAAAGAAGCGATCAATGAGGTATGACATAACACGAAAGTAAGAGCAAAGAAAGATTTCCAAATTCCAACAAGAAATGACTACCGCAGCGGATAAATAAAATAAGGCGGAAAAGGGTATAGGCACAAATAGCAGACCCATAAGTGCCTTCACCAATCTGCTCCAGTTTTTCAAAGCAGTCGACACTTCTAGATCCCCACGAAGGAGATTCGTTGACATTGAGCTGCCCTGGGGCTGTTACAGCCATGGTCTTCCCTTGGACCCGTGCTCTCCCTTCCCTGAAGACCCTACTGCAGGATCAAATAATCAGCAACCCGAATGTAGCATTAAGCGTAGAAAAGAAGCGATAACAAAAAAAAAATCAACTTAACAACTAGAGGGAGGAACTTCAAACCAAGATTTGTGGGGAAAAGAAAGTAGAAATCACCTGAATTGGGAATTGAAGTTAGGAGTGAAGGGAGAAGCCGAAGAGCTGGAGATTAAAGATAGTATTGAGAAGCTCCGTACGCAGAAGAGGCGGAAGAATACAGATGAGGGAGGAGAGGCGAGCCCTATGGCAGTCTTGGCACCAAAGATTCACCCACCGTTCAGAGTGGCGGCGTGAGGTTGCAGCAGAGATAGTTACAGAGAGAGAAGAAAGACAAATGGCAGTGGAGACGAGGGCAGCGGCGAGAAGGGTGATCGGAGACGAGAAAGAAATCGGAGCGTCGTGCCGGTGAGGGCGTGCGGCTGCAGCAAAAATGAAACAAAAGCAAGAATGCGTGTGGGAATAAAGATGAAGGGTTTATCCTTTTTTCTTTTACGTGGGAATCGTGGGATTTTGTTAATGTGCGCGGCTCCAGTTAATGATGCAATTTTATATTACTTTTGTTTTTTTTTTTTTTTCTTGATATTATTTACGATTTTTTCTTGATATTATTTACGATTTTTTCTTTATATTATTTACGAACGTTCATAAACGAACTCTTGAAATATAAATTTTTTGAATTTTTTTTTATGAAAGATTGGGATCTAAATTGCTAACGATCTGGTTTCTTAGTTGGGTTTTATCTTCTAGAATTTATATTTTTTATTATTTAATAAAGTTGTTATTAAAATATTGTATAATAAAATATTATTGACTAAAAGATTTGCTTGTTATAAATTCATAATCCCATAAATTAAGGTTCATTGACTATGTCATAAATACTTGAATTTTATGCTATGACATAAATGTATATCAAGTTCGAGTTTGAGTCTAAATGGTATATAGTATTGAAATAAGGTTTGAACGGCTTATTTTGTGAAC
Organism: Cucumis cinereus; assembly: GCA_037974625.1. Lineage (NCBI taxonomy): Eukaryota > Viridiplantae > Streptophyta > Magnoliopsida > Cucurbitales > Cucurbitaceae > Cucumis > Cucumis cinereus. The sequence continues at coordinate 236,245 of JBBPDJ010000019.1, read as the reverse complement.
ATTGTGAATGTAATCCCTAAACCCTAAATTGTTTTATATTTAGTACTAGCAATGTGATCATAAATTGCTCATATAGAGAATGCTAGTTGAGGCGTCATGTGTAAGATTAGACCATGAAATTGTCACTTTTACACTATAACACTATTTTTTTTTTAAAACTTACTATTTTGACTTTGATGACCTAGAAAACTTAACCTTGATTATACGCCAACTATGAACTCCTGTTTATTGTTTATTCAGGATTGTCCTTGGATTTGCATAGGAAAGAGCAACTCAACAACGCTAGTCCAATAGACCTTTCATTGAAGGAGGTAAGACTGAGTGGATATTTGAGGATATAAAGTGCAATATGAAATTCACCCTCTCCTACCCACCTTTAGGGATAGTAAAATGTTGTTTCCTTAAATGATAACTTCAAATCTTAAACAAAAGGCTTCGTTCCCTTATTGATCACAAAAGGAATTCGGTTTAATGATTGGGTCATAAATCAATTATTCATTAGTGGATGAGTTGAGACTTGATGAATAAAATGTAATTTCAGGGGTAAGATAATATTTTGACCTAGCCAAAATTACGAACAACCTGTGAATTGTTAACTTACGATGGGTATAGTAGGTTGACATAAATATATACAGAGTTCAACTATGGGCTACAATGAATATTCCTTGTAGTAAAGGAATGTTGATTAACTACGTTAAAAGATTTTATCCAGTTAATCTCAAATCGTTCGAGCTCATGACCAGTAAGTCCATTAGGTCATTATGCCAGCTCATTACGGAATTAAAACCCACAACAGTGTGATTGATGAATTTGAAGTGTTTGAATTGTTTTAGATATTAAATTGTTAATAACATTCGATATGATCGACGATTACAAACTGAATGGAAAATAAGATTTAAATAAGATTTAAACATTGAAAATTCAAATAAGGACTCAAATTAGGCCAATGAGATTGATCAATACCCGTGATGGAAATAATATAAAATCAATTAATTATATATTATTAGTATTTAGTTAAAATACTTTCCAATTAATTAAAATAAACTATTTAATAAAAAAAAAGATGGAAATTTTGGATTTTACAAAATTGGAATTTCAAATTTTAAAAGTCAATTTCTTCACTTTCATAGTGGGTTTCTTCGACATTGGGTGGTTTATTGAATAAGCTAGTAGCTCCTTGAGTTGTTGATTTCCAAAGCTCCACAAGGTAATTCAAAATTAAATTACTAATTATTTACGCAAATAGTTTTGCATGTGAATTAGTTATAAACTTGACGAACACGAGTAATTCGTCGAAAGTTACATTGAACTCGTTAACACTATTTCCACTTGAATACTCTTCAAATTGATCCCACAATCAAGCTGGCAAGTGATGTTTGTTTTATTTACCATTTGAATCATGTATTGTTGTTTGTCTTTGTTCACTAGAAGAATACACACAGAAACTTTTCACATAAAATTTAAATTACAAAGTTAGTCTATGATTCGTATTTATTTAATTCACAGATTTTTAAAAAACATATAGTATATTATTAAAACTTTAAGTTGGACTCAAATAGGCAATGCATTTATAACAACTTGTTTATTTAATTAACTATAGTAAATTGAATGTTATTATATATTTTTAAAGTTTAAATACTTAATAAATAAAATAAATTAGACTTTCATAAAAATAAAAATAAAAATAAAAATTTGAGGGTTACGGGTTAGAAACATAATAGCTCAAGAAGTTATTATTATCAATAATATTTTTGGAGGAAATTAAATTAAAATTAAAACATGATGTTGTAAAAAAGAAACTAAAAATTACAAGTAATTATATTTTTTAAAAAATACGAGTAATTTTGAAAAGTTGGAGTGGCGAAATATAATAAAAAAAAAAGAAAAAAAAAAAAAAGACTTTTGGTGTCCTTGCTACTAGATTTGAGATTAGAGAGGGCGGGGGACGATCTTTCCCGCCGTTTTGATAGCGGATATCCTTCACCAAACTTCAGTGAACACCCGGGCAAGTCTCACCAATTTCTTCTTCACAAACTCATTTCTTCTCTTCTATATGTTTGTTCTAATTGAACAACCGTTGTTTGAATTTTCTTTTTGAAGATTTAGGGTTCACAATGCCAGAACTGAGTTGGAGACATCACGCTCTCATTCAATCGCTACTCGCTCGCGGCCCACTCAGAGAGGATCATTTTCATTTGCTGTTTAAGCGAATCACTGGAAAGACTCCAGGTTCCATTTTCCTTTTTTTTTTTTTCTTTTTAAAATTCTGTTTGATATCCAAGCTCATGATTTAAGCCTACGAATTCCTGCTCCATTTTATCTTACAAACGTTGTAGTATGCGTTTCTTAACAGATGAATTTGAATCCCCATGAATTTCTGTGCAAATGACACATAATTGTTGTAATCGAATGGTAATGCTAATATACCTCTCATATTGGATGGCGGCGAAAGCTTATATATGTTCAATGTTTGTTTCGGTGCAGATAATGACCAGCAGGTTTTTAATAGCTACCTCCTGACTATAAATAAAGCACTTTCTTTTGCTCAGTTTGAGTTGAGAGGCTGCAGAGACCAATATGATGGACGTGTTTACTATGGCTTGGTAAATAATGTATCTGACGACCAATCCAAGCTGGGAACAAAGTATTCAGTTCCACAGATTGCATTTTTTAAAGCCATTGTGAGGTTCTTCAACCTTTTCTTCTGTATTTACTGTTCATATTTGGAATTGATCAGATATCTGTTACATAAAGGTATTGAAGTTGTCACCATCTTCATTCTTATTGGATTGGCTGTGAATGTGTATGTTAGTAGATCAAACGTGAGATTCCAAAAAATGTGGAAAAGTGAACCTCCCTATTAGCCAAATAGTTGCAAAAAACTCTCTAATGACTTTTCGACTGTCAAAAGAAAAAACGGCTATAAAGCAGCTAAAGAGAGTACACAATCTAAAACGGGATTGATAATTCTATCAATAGTCTGTTGCAAAGTATAGGAGGCTTCCTCGTATGTTCATCGCTCATTTCCAACCCAATAACCAAGAAGATTGCAACCCGCTAAGAGCCTCCAAAATATAATGATCTTATCAATGAATGCATTACAAATGATCAGTGGAAAGATGCCCTCTAAACTCTGATCATCTTGGGTTTATATTGTTTGAAATATGTTATGAGTTTTCTCATCTCTTGTAATGATTTTTTTTTAATGTAATCTCAAGTATTTTGTTGATTCTATCACTGTTATAAGTCCATACTCGGTTAAAAGTTGTTTTAAACATTCCCTCTTAACTGACAACTCATTTGTCAACTCTCTCTGAGAATTTTGAGAGAGGAATGAGGGGTAGCTTCTTCAGAAATTTGATTGTTAACCACATAGGGTTTGGTAATGGTGACTTTAACAGCTTAGGTTTATGCTGCATCATTTATTATATTATCAACTGCGGGAAGTATTGGAGCTTACAATAAACCAGCCTTTCTGCTAATTTGCTTAATAGTCAACGATGGGAGCTTAGTGTTTGCATTACGTGCATTTTTTTTTGTTGTCGCTGCAGTATTTGTTGAAAAAAGAAGGAATTGCTTTGTCAGGTTGAAGCAATCGCACAAGATCCATCTGCTGAAGGTGGAATATCAAATATTTCTGCTCTTAATCTGCAGCTGGAAAATCAGGTTTCTCTTGTTGTCTTTGATCAATACTTTCATTCTGTCTAGCCCATTATACTGAATTGTGATGCCAGAATTCTTTTAAGTCCATTGTCAAAGTCGGGTCCATATTTGACTGAACTTGGCTTCTCTGGTCTTATGCCTTATAAATATGAGTATATGACTACCTTCAGTTACCACATGGTATTACGTACTGTGGACAGGAATATGTTTCACATTTTTCACGTTTCTTGTGGAGAGATTCTTTGGAATGAGTTCCACAAGAGTATGAACTCATATTTAGATTATATCATTTATAGATTCTTGAATTATGATTTTATGCTAGCGTCATTTTTCTAAACTTAGATATTGAGAATGAAGTTTTAAGAGTTTTCTACATGGTAAAGGCTCGTATCTTAACAAATCCAATTTGGATATTGGAACTGTTAGTCTGACAGTAGCATGAATGACTTTAGTAATTATTGATGCATTCAATTATTTGCTGCCACTTGAATTAATTTTGCTATGGAGTCACTCTCAAATTTGTTGTTTTTACTTCTTTCTTTTCTGATACTTGAATGTGTATAACTGTTAAATTTCAAACCAAGAGTTTAAGGGCACTTTTTAATTCTACATGATTTGGTTGCAAGGCTTTTGATTTGGTAAATGTCACCATTGTGGGTAAAGTTGAAAAGAGAACCGACAAACGTTTCCAGCTCCTTGTATTTGTATCCATGTATGCATTTATCTGCTTCTTCACATATTTAAGGATCCTATTGTATAATACTCATGGACATTGTTTGACTATTACTGTTTTTAACTGCCAGCTGGGGGATACAGGGTCCCAGTCCCAAGTCATACCAGCTGCGTTCAAGAATTTCTCAATATCTCACAAGGAAAAAACAATTGCGGAGCTTGCTCAGGATAAGTGGCTTAATTGCACCCCTGATGGGTTTGTAAATTTGGGCGTCCGATCATTTCTTGAATTGCGAAGTTGGTTCCGCAGCAATGATGTACCTTCATGTGAAGTGTGCAATGAAGCTGGTGTGAAGGTTCTCTTCTTGATTGGAGGCCTCTCTTTTTCCTTTTTCTGTGGGCTCTATTTTTATGTCCCTATATTCTCTCGTTCGTTATCAAAGAAAATTCAGTTTCACATAAAAAATAAGCTTTGTATGCTGCATTATTTTACCAAATGGCCACACTGATAGGATAACCTGAACATTTTGATTTATTTATTTGTTTATAAATGTTAGTAATGCTATCGGGTTTAGGTTACAGAGTGATTATCATTTTATCTCAAATTTGTATGCTGCATTATTTTACTCAATGCCCCCACTGATAGAACCTAAGCTCCATATAGTTTTGCTGTTGAGACCGGTAAGAAAACTTATCTCCTTGATGATTTATATTTTTGTTGGGCTTGTCATTCACAGGCAGAGTTGTGTAATAGTGAAGGTTGCACTGTCCGTGTACATCGGTATTGCCTTAAGAAAATGTTATCCAATAAAAAGGTAATAATAATATGATGTGGTACTTCCTATTTAAATTTTCAATCAGTAAAGTCTCTCGGGCCTAATAGTTCTTTACTTGGCTACTATTAGAGTAAAAGGGCCTGTCCAGGTTGTGGCACTCGATGGCAATCTACAACGTCCAATATAGAGTCCAGGGAGGAAGAGGATGAGCCGGATACACGCACTCAAGATCAATCATCATCACATAAGAGGAAGAAATCTAGGTTGAACGTAGATATTGATTTAGGACCAAACGAAGACAGTACCGCAGCAGCTTCCCAACCTCCTCCAGATACAAGGAGAACAACACGAAATTCTGCACGCCAGCGGTAGGTCTTGGAATGAGGTACTGTTATTTTTATTTAGTTTTGTGGATCCTATTATTAGTTTAGGAGTTGTAAAGTGTGCAACAACTGCACTTTTTGATGTCATGTGTCAAAATTCTCTCTCTATTTAAATTTATTTGAAGGTCATTTTGAAATCTTTATACCCAGAACCAGAATGCAAAGTGCATTACACTACGTAAGCCAGAAGTAGAAGTTTTCTTTTTTACCTCCCGTAAACTGCAGCTGTGGTTCTCCTTTCTTGTCCTCTATGAATGCAAGGAGCTGCTGTTCCATTGTAATTATTCAATTTTTGTGTGCCTAAGATAGTCTGATTGTGTTGAGCAGAATTACTATCTGATCGTTACTTCAAAGAATAGAGTACAAATAGGTATAATTCCAAACAACCTAGACTAGCCTCTTTATTCAACAGTAACTTTGCCTTTCAATTACGTTATGTGAAATAGTGAAAAATGATATTATGGATTCTGGATTGCGTAAAGAGATGCAGTTCAAGGCTGAAAACTCATCAAACTTACCATATTTAGAGTAGAACAGATTATACCTAATTACAATGAGACGCTTCTAGATTAAGCTGTCTAAATAGTGAAAACAAATCACAGCACTCAGGAGAAGTTATAATGACAGTGATATGAAAGGAAAAGTGGTGTCTTTTAACTTTCTAGAATAAAATTGATGTTTCCGTAATGTAAATCATTATGTTTTTAGAAGTCATAATTGAAAATTAAGCTTGGAAAGTGTAAAAGAAGGAAGAGAATATAGTTACAAACTTACATGTTTATGTTTGTCTGTTTATGTAATATTAATGTCATCAGGTTCCATTAAAAATTTTCTATCCTAAACGAGTATAGCTCATCTGGTATAATTGTACGTGATTAAGAGGTTTGTAACTCTATCCCCTACTCTTATTGTACTTAAACAAATTCCACTTATTTTTATTAAGTTGATTAGCCATCTCTTGGTTGAAGCTACAATTGCAAGGAATTTAGTGAGTAAAAAATTTAATTTAATATAGTAATGCTCTCTAAGAGTGTTTGACCCAAGAAGTTGGAGGAGAGTGAGTTGAGGGGTGTGGATGTGTGAACTCTACTCTCCATTTGACACTGCAAGTTTGTGAGTTTCACTTGGAGCTCACAACTCTTCGTAATTCATAATTTTATGGGATTCACAACTCCACTATTTGCTCTAAAATGCTCTCGTAAATGTAATATGCACTTGTGTTTGTTTCATTGTATACATGTAAGGTCTCGTTATTTGGGGCCCTCAAGTAATTTGTTGAAAAGGACGTGGCATCTGAGTGGATGCTTTGCTATCCTAATTCATAAGCTTTAGGGCACATACATACATGAATTGATATATATATATATATAATATATATATATATAGCCTATAGGGTTATTAGCTTTTGAGATTCTTTGCTTTGCTGTCATTTCCACAGCCTCTGTTTTAAACCTTTTTCCCTTTTCATTCCTCTTTGAACAGAATCCCAAATTAAAGTCTCAATTCAAAGAATATTGTATTGCGTTTTTGTCACATTTCTTTATTTTATTATTATTATTCATCTTCCCTAACTCCAAATATATATATATATATTGTCACTTGTATTATTTTAATTTATGAATTAACCGACTCCAACGTAACATGATTGTCAAGTCTTATTAAATATGCATCCTACTCCTCCTGTACTATTTTTTTCTTTAATTTAAATGTGCGTACTATTGCCATAATAATAAAAAAACACACATCCATTTTTTGTATTTATTATGCCTCCATATTTTATATATTTAAAAAAAATAAATAAAAGGCTGAATCTTCAATTTTAATTAATTACACAATAAGAAGTTGAAAACAAACTGTGGCCTTTGGGGGTCTTTTGTTCGAGGGAAAAAAAAACAGTAAATCAAACTTTAAATTATAAGCTTAGTTGTAGGTTAGTATTTATTTTATTCCAAACGTTCAAAAGTATTCTTAAGGTCCAATTATTTATTTTTTAATTAAGTCTATGTTATCTCTTCTTACCATGGTTTCGTATTTCTTGGAAAAAAAAGTTGAATTCTTTCAGAATTTCGAAAACAAAAATAAGTTTTTAAAAATTATTTTTTAATTCTAAAATTTTAGTAGAAAAGTAGATAATAAAGCAAAGCGTGTAAAGTAATTTTTTTTAAAAAAAATTATCTGATTATCAAATAAAATAAAAATTTTTAATTTGTGTACAATAGATGAACATTTCAATTTCATGTTTATTTTTACGAACTCTTTTTATTTTTAAAAAATGAAATGACAAACCCGAAATTTGTAAAAAATAATTGATTTACTAAATATAAATATAAATATAGATTTTAACTCTAATAAAACTTTGCATATCTGATAAATTCGTGAATTTAAAAGATTCAAATACTTACTGACAAAATTTGTAATTTTTGAAAGTTACACACAAATTTAGTAAGAGTTGAAAGATAGGGTTTGCAATTATTATGTATTTATTTATTTATTATTGTTTTTAAGGAGAAGTGTGGAAAAGTTACCTTAGAGACTGCAGCAGAGCTTTTGGAGCGTGAATTTTACGCGCCAATGGATGTGAGAAACGGTGTGGCCTTTTTTTGCTAAGTAGGACTAGAAAGGGCTCCACTCTTCAGCCTCCACTTCCTCCATTTTGCATGGACGCCACCGCCCACATTCTTCATTCCTCTTTCTCTCTCTCTCTCTCTCTTGCCGTTTCTCTTTTGAGTTTTCTCTCTGTAAAAAAAGAAAGAAAAACTAAAATGAATCGAATCCCATTTTCTTACACATAATTCCTTTTCTCCTACTTCTCTACCGCTTCTCTCTCTGAATTGAATGATTCTACCATGTGGGTCTTCTCTCTAAACTCCCAACTTTTATTTTTTTCCTCCTGTTCATGGCTTTTCTCTTCTCTGGTATGGCTCCCCTTTTGCAAATTCCTTTTTTTTTTCTCTCTTTTCTGTTCTGAATTTTATTGCTTTTTTCGGTCTTTTATGCACCCTTTTTCTTCTTTTTGAAGTTCGTTTTAGATTTTTGGATCGGTTCTTGATTCTGTCTCATAATTGTTGATACTAGTGAGTGTGCTTTCGGTTTTTCGTGGTCCTGAATCTTATCTATTTTGTGTTTCCTTCTGGTTACGATTGGTTTTTTAGTCTCTCTGTTTCTACATAGCAATTTGGTTGGTTCCCCAATATTCCCTCCCTGTCTTTAAGTTTGATTTACTTTTCTGTAAGTTTTATTTGTTCATCTGGATTTTGAAGTCTGGATTCAATGCTCTTATATACGGAGTTAAATCCTTTCTGTTCAGGGGAAATTCTATTTTTAGTTATGGTGGCTCTCCCCTGAATCTGCGTGGGCTTTCATCACTTCCCTTGGATTGTTTTTCTCCCTTTTAGGGTTCATATCTTTTGTTTGCTACTTTTTAGTCTGGGCTGGCTATCCTTTCTGTTTAATTCTTTATTTGCTCTTCATGCTTTTCTGTGCGACTTTCAGTTTGAATTCTCCTGTATTCTATTTGATTCTCACTCACTGCTTTGTAGTTCATGTTCTTGATGTTAGAGCAACTTACGTTTTGTTTTAATTAAAGCTGGCAAGTTGTTTGCACTGTGTTGTCGACTCTGCTAGTTTTTTTTTTAGCTTGATTTCTTATTTTTTGGAAAAAGATTGAATGAAAAGTGCTTTAACAAGGAAGCTCTCTTCTATTTTCTTTTCCATCGTTGGTTCTTTCACTTGTCACCTCCATAGAGCATCAGTGTATCTATCAAATTAAAACAATCTTTTTAGATCCTTATGTTTGCCCCTTGCAATTCAGTTGTTCTGTTTCTCTCCCTTGCTGGTTAAATTTTTTTTAATTGGCCAACAATGCTGTGTTTGTCACCTAAAATTTCAGTCCAGAACTCGTGTCTTTACCAATGATTTGTGCTCTACAAATTCTATTTTACAGAGTTTCTCTTGGGATGTTTGTTCTTTTATATGCTTATCCTTAAAATCTCACGAATCTTTGTTCGTGCCCATTTCTTTCGTATCTTTGAATCATCTGCCATTAGGGAAAGAATCTTGTCAGCTAAGAGAGTTTCTCTGTTTCATTTATGAACATCTTGCTTGATTATCAGTAGTACTTGACAATGGTCGTTAGAAATTTCAGGGGAGTGCAATTGAACTTTAGAGTTTGAGTGTTCTAAGTTCTTTGAATTATCTTTTTTATTTTCTGGTAAGGTATCGTTTGTTTTTCTAAGAATTTTTTGTTTCTTTTGCCATCTTCTTCGTCAGTTGTTTTGATGGGGGGTGTGCAAAGTTTGAGAAATTGGTTGCTAATATCATTTTTACAATTCAAGAAAACAATTTAAATGAAAAGTCATAGCATCTTAGTGCTGTTAGATTTTATTTGCTGCTACATGGTTTCTTACCATATTATCTTTGACTTTAATTTTCAGGATGAGTGTACTATCCAAGTTCTGTTCTAAGAGGGATATCCAGTAGTGAGGTCAACGGATATGGGAGCCTCAAGTTCTAAAGTAGAGGAAGATAAGGCCCTGCGACTGTGTCGTGAAAGGAAGAAGTTCGTTAAGCAGGCCCTTCATGGAAGATGCTCACTTGCGACAGCCCATGCTGAATACATTCAGTCACTGAGGTGTACAGGGACTGCTCTCAAAATATTTGTACAACCTGAAGGTCCAGTTGAATCACCCTTATACACTTCCACTTTGGCAACCCCTGAGCCCCTTGCCTATACCGAGAAATCTGCATCTCAATTTTCATTTTCTTCTCCATCCTTCTCACATCGCATGGATGGTAATCTTTCTCCATCACCTTCTCCTCCTACCTCAACTCGGTTTCAGGCAAATCATATGCAATTCAGGGGTAGTTTTGCTCACAAGGTTGAAGAAAAATTGCCCTCGCCTGTTATTGGAACTATAACCTCATCAGACACTCCACCTAGTGCCAAACCTCAAACCTTTGAAAGACCTCAAACATTATCATTTGAAGGCTCTTCTGCACCTCAGGAAGGAACTTGGGATTTCTTTTTTCCTTCAAATAATCATGAATTTTCCTTTCACGATGGGAATGGTGTGAATAATGGAGGGGTTGAGTTTGAGAATGCTGGTGATGTAACATACTTCAAGGAAGAGGATAGAAATTTTGAATATGGAGATAAAGAAGGGAAGAGCTCTTTACATGGAGGGGAGGAATCTCAGAACTCAGAGGACGAGTTTGATGAACCTGCTTCCGAAACTCTGGTGCGAAGTTTTGAAAATTTTAACAGGGTACACGACGATGGAGCATCAAATACTTCTCCTACTATGCATACTGTAAAAACTGTAGCTTCCGAGCCTGAGTTAGTGAATCAGGGGAAGAACCATTCTCCTGGTTTGTCACCTTTAAGAACCACATCTTCATTAGTTCCATTAACATCTGTTTTTGGTAAAGCAACTGCAAAGGAAGGCAGCATTGGGAATACAGCTGTTCCCAAGGACTTGTTTTCAAGCATGAAGGAAATTGAGATTCTCTTTATAAAAGCTTCTGAATCTGGCAAAGAAGTTCCAAGAATGCTGGAGGCAAATAAGTTGCACATACGTCCAATTTTTCCTGGAAAAGAAAGTAATTTCTGACTCTCTCCCTTACCCTGTCCTTCTGTGTGTGGTGCTCATATTACTCTCAAAGCTTTGAACTTAAGGTGAACTTCATAGATTTTCCTGTAATTTCTTAATTAATAATATGATCTACCCCATAAACAAGAAAGGTATCAGGAATTTACCTAATGAGGTGATGGTGCTTCATGATTTGTCATGGTTCTTTCATTATTTCAACGTTGCAGTTAAATTATTTGGAGGAATTGTGTAGTGATCAGCTAGGCAGCTGATCACTTACTATTGTAATTTCTTTTAAAGAATTTAGATGTCCGAAAGTTTTTTTTTCTTCTTTATCTCGTGAGTCGTGGATATCATGCAGAAATATCTTAACTAGTTTGGTTTTTCGCCTGTGCAGACCCATCATTATCATCAACATTGTTGAAGTCTTGCTTTTCGTGTGGAGATGACCCAAGTGTTGTTCGGGAAGGTATAAGCACCTTGGTTGGTTTGTTCTTTATATATTATGAATCAAGTTCTTATATGAAGTACTTAGCCTTTTCAGTTGATCTGGGGGGTCCAAACTCACTTTATTAGTTAAACTCATGAGGTGACATAACCTGTCAATGTTTATTTGATGAAATGTCTGAATTCCCAATGTTGATGACTTCCAAAACATTATTTCACATGTCTATAACAGTCTGTAACTAGAATTGAGTGGGATCCATCTTAATTATGGTAAATGTAACCTGTTAAAGTATAAATTAAAAATAGGATAAAGGGAAATCGTGGTTAGGTTTAATATCTCCGTGTGGGTGTCAATTACTAGGTTTTTCTGTAATTATGTTTTTTTTGTAATTATAAAATAGATCTTATTCTTTGGATTAGTCTTATCTTATAGCTAGTTAGGGTTCAGACAGGCTTGTTCTTTTGGATGCCCTTGTAAATATAATTTCTTAAAAACGTGTGTGTGTAAATATGGCTATAGGTGAAGGTGTAGGTTTCAAATATGAACTAAAAGTAAGTGGTAACATCCTACTAATTAATTCTTAAAACCTAAACAAATGAAACCAGGATATTTGCTGTATTTGAGTGAAAATTGAAATGCCTTCTCAATCGGTGTGTGTGTGTGTGTTTTTCCCCTTCCTTCCAGGTTCAGCTTTACTTGAATAAGGACAATTGTGCTTTGTCATTTTCTCATTTTTCATCATCATTACTTAAAACATTATCAGTGCGAGGAACGTATTGTTGATTCATTGAGTCTTAAAATGCTTTTCGCTAAACATGATGGGTTGAAAAGTACAACAAACAATTTTTTATGTCTTAATTAGTTTTCTTGTTGAATGGGTGTATGCAACTATGTGCTGCAACGAAAGCTACCTACATCTCATTTTCATGCCTTTGAAACATGCTAGTCCTGTTTCCACTTACTTCATTGAGATGCATGTGTAACTCAGTTGAAATATTTTATGAGTCCACATTTCTGTATTGATTAGCTGTGACCTGGATGATAAATGAAGTTGATATCCAATCTGTTCTCTGGAACTATTCACTATGATATCTTCATTAATTGGTCATCGTTCCTTGTCTTATCTCAGAGCCGGTTCAAACTGCAACAAAGTACTTGACTTGGCATAGGACGGCGTCATCACGTTCTTCTTCATCCAGGAATCCTTTGGGAGTAAACTCAAAAGAGGATGTTGAGGACTACTCTAGCAACTTATTCGAGAACTTCTGCATGAACTCAGGTAGTCATGCTTCAACCTTGGATAGGCTTTATGCATGGGAAAAGAAGCTCTATGATGAAGTTAAGGTACTGCCGACGATTGTCCGTTTAATGATTTCTGCTATTTTATGCATATTTAGATTTCAGAAATTTGTCACATCACATGTCAAGGCAAGTCTTTAAAATAGGTTCTGTTTTGTTAATTACAGGCTAGTGAGATGGTCAGGAAAGAATATGACCTCAAGTGTAAAATGCTACGTCATTTAGAATCAAAGGAAGTCGGTCTACCAAAAATTGACAAAACACGAGCTGTTATCAAGGATTTACATTCCAGAATCAGAGTGGGAGTTCATAGAATAGATTCTATATCAAAGAAGATTGAAGAATTGCGAGATAAAGAGCTCCAGCCGCAACTTGAGGAATTGATTGAAGGGTTAGTTCCTTTTTCTTTGTTCTTTACATCTTTTTGGTGATAGTTAAGTTATCTTGATATGTTGGTGTAGTGTTTATCTTTGGGTCATAGTTTTGAGGATTCACCACTTTGCACTTTGCATTTGGGCAATGATTAGGTTAAGTCGGATGTGGGAAGTGATGTTTGATTGCCACAAGCATCAACTACAAATCATCAAAGCAGCATCGTACCATGGCAACATGAAAATCTCAATGCAATCTGAAACAAGGAGGCACAACACGATTTATCTTGAAACCGAACTCGCATCTTTATCATCAAGTTTTATGAAGTGGATTACAGCACAGAAGTCGTATCTGCATTCGATAGATGGATGGCTTCTCAAATGTGTTTCTCTACCTCAAAAATCATCCAGGGGAAAAAGGAGAGCACAGGCTCCATCCATAAGAAATTATGGACCACCCCCTATATACATTACATGTAGTGTCTGGTTGGAAAAGATAAACGAATTACCAACAAAGGAGGTCGTAGATTCGATAAAGGATTTGGCAGCTGAAACTGCCCATTTCTTGCCACATCAAGAGAAAAACCCAGGGAAGGGGAAGGTTGGGAAAAATCTGTCAATCTTGACATCGTTTAAGGGTGACAATGGCCGTGAGTCAATAGGGAACAATTTGTCACAAGGGGAAGCATCAGAGAGCTTGATCTCTGGTTTTGATCATTTGAGACCAAGCTTGGTTAAGTTTTTTGAGAAATTGAATAACTTTGCAGAATCTTCTGTGAAAATGTATACAGAACTTGGGAAGACGATTGAAGAATTTAAGAGTCATTACGAACAGTGGAAAGCCCAGAGACTGGAGAAACAAGGCCAAAGAATTTAAGGAAGGTAAGAGGGATTTGTATATGAAAAACAGAATAAAGAAGGCAGGTGTATGTGTTACCGAAAGTGGAAGCTGAAAATAAAGGAGAAGCTGATGCAAACAAAACACATATAAATATAAAAGTATATATATATATATATATATATATATATATATGAAGATAAGAAGATTGATGTTGGGAAGGTGTAATTACGAGTGTTTTACATTTACACGTCATCAAAATAGAATCAATTTGCTGAGTTAATATTTGGGGGGCATTGTACAGTTCTATTTCTTCATATGAAACACAAGGACACACCCTTCTATATCTTAGTTCTAGTTGTAGTTCATTCATATGAAAACTTTATCACATCATTCATTCACATTGTATCAAGATTTGATGAATGAGCAATGTTGGATAGAATCTGTTGTTTTTATGAATGAATTTGAGATTTGTGTTGTTTCTTCAAAACTCTTTCCATTTCATTGTTTTTTAACAACTAAATAAATGTTCCATCACTTTGTAGCAACTATATTATATGATCATTTCATTATTAGGGAGGAGACTTATTGTATACATCCTACTACTAGTCACACTATAGTTTTATTAAATATCTTCCCCTTTTCTTGTCTGCACGTAGGCACCATGTGCTTTCTTAATAATACAATATATCTATCTCTCTCTCTCTATATATATATATATTATGCACTTAATTTTATCCATAAGATAAAAAAAAATCTTTTTTTTTTTAAAGTGAATAAATTATGATTGGTTATACAAACCATTAAACATATACTCAATTTAGCTTCTTGTCTTTTAAAAGATAAGATTTAATTTTGAATATGCCAACTTCTTTTTGTTCTAATTATTTTATTATATTTATTTGTGTGCATCTTATTTAATTGTTTAATAACAATTTATTAGGCAAAAACTCTTTTTACTCATATCTAAAATATTTTTTTAATTTATTTGTGTAAAAGTAGCAGAAAATGCATAAAGTTGAATGCAGGGTACATTTGGACACACCTAATAATTAAACTAAATTTAATAATAAAAAGGGAAAAAGGAAATTACGAAAAAGACCCCTCATGCAATCCACTCACGATCACGCATACAATTTTCATTTTCATTTTTAATATATATATATATATATATATATATATTTTTATAAAGGAAGAAAAAAAAGGCGGGAAGGAAACATTTAATAATTGAATTGTTGAAAATGGGAAATAACGAACCTGGATGGATGCGGATTGTGTTTTTCTACCACAGCTTCATGCTATGATCACACTTCTCCTCCATCACTTCCGTCTTCCCCATCACCTTCTTCACCAAAATCTTGCATCTTACTTTTGCCCTAACCCTCCATCTCATCTTCATCGGCCAGTACAGCTTCATCTTCATTGGAGCTCTCACATCCACCTTCAATCTCACACCCCCCTCCTTCTCCCAATCCTCCAATGCTTTCCCCGTACTACTCGATAATCTAATACCAGATCCTTTCACCTTTACTGTCATTACCGTCACGTTCCTCCACGGCTGGTACAACAACGGCACTGCACCTTCACACACCATCACATCCGACAAATACACCGAAACGCTGCTGTTTTTCTCGTAGTAGATTCCGATACTTCTGTTAGGGTTTTCTGCTCGTATTGTGACATTGAATTGGGGGGAGATTGAGGTGGTGTTCGGTTTGATTCTGTTGATGGAGATAGCCAGAATGGAGTAGCGAGGAAGGTGAGGTTGGAGGATTAGGAAGAAGAGAGCGGAAGTGATGCTGAAGAGGAGGAGGAGTAGGAGAATGAAGCAGAAGAAACGGCGGCAGGGGGAGGGGCGGTGGTTGTGGCGAGTGTAGAGGTTGAAGCGGGCGGCGTTTTCAGGAGGAGGAATTCGGTAGACTTGGTCCTTGGGGATTTGGATGACGTAGGTGGCAGGAGGAGGGTTTTTGGGGTTAGTAGAAGCGGAATCAGGGTTAAGAGTGGGGTGAACACGGTCAGCCATGGAAGCACAAACACAGTATAGAACAGAAATGGAGGAATGAGAAGAGAGAAGAGGAAGGGTGTAAAAGAGGAAAGAAACAAAGAGAGAGGAGAAAGAAGAAGGAAGGGAAGAGGTGAGCCCACTGTTCTGCTACTCTGTTTTTGTTTTCTTTATCTTTTTTTTTTTTTTTTTTTTTTTTATCATGACGTGAAGTCGTGACTGCATCGCCTTTTTTTAAAAAAAATAAATTATGAGCATATTCTATCATAACTTCACAACTAACCACTTTTTTTTCAATTTTAATTTTATTCTTTTTTATAAAAACAACAAATTATTTAACAGTTTTACTATTCACTCACTAATTCCTTTTCTTTATCTTTTTTTTTTTTTTGGCATACTTACTTAAATATTGTTTTCTAACCCAAACGTAAAAATGTAGATTTTAGTCACCTGTCTAGAAATCGAGTATTTAATATTTATATTAAATTATCAAATGTGTAAATTTCAACTCGTTAATTAAAGCATTTCTGTTTGTTTTAAATAAAATTAAAGCATGCATGTGTTGTGTCCTTTAATTTAGCTCATTCTCTACAAGTCAATAGGCCTCAATAATTAATGAAATTAAAATAAAAATAGAGTTGAATAACTAATGAAGAAAGTGTTGCATTTTATGCAACTTGAAATAATTGATATATAACTTGTGAGATTGAAACGAGGCACCTTCTTTTGAAATAAGTCACCTTTAGGATTAATTTTTTGCTGATATATTTATAGAAGTAGTGCTTTTAAAAAAAGACTGAATATGATTGTTGTTAAACTACTACATCAACTTCAAAATGTTCAATTTGTTTATCCATGATTAATGGTGTAGAAACCCAAGTGAACATTCTAAAACCATTCGAATTAACATAAACAATTAAAATTTAAAAGTGGTAAAAAAGAAATGAACAATGAACTTTTAAAACTAGGATTTAGGAGGCTGAGAATTCATGGAAGTTAAAAAGGCATGATTTGATGCCCTAATCTACGTCAACCAAAGCACAAAGAAGTATAGTAGAACTTTTTAGGCACCAATTAGTAGGGGCTTAGATTAAAATAAAAGATGACATATTCAAGTCAAGTCTCTGCTCTGCCAAGGGAGGCAGGCAGTCCAAAGCCTGCAGCAAGGTGACCCACTATACGATTATGCTGCTTAGTTTTAGAGGATAATAAAATCAAAGTGCCCCCTCTTTCTCCTTGCTGGCTTCTTCTATGTATATACTAAACAAAGCCAAAGCCAGGCCAGCATTATCACAAAATAAAATCAAAAAGAGTTTTAAGGTTTGTTTTGTTTTTCAAACACAAACGGACGAAGGACGAAGGACGAAGGGTGCCATTTTAAACCACAACCACTCCCAGATTCGTACACTAAATAAAACGTCCCCATCTTACTATTGATGGACCGACAAAGCCTACCATCTTCTGTGCACCAAAATTAGATACTAACTTGCTACCTTCCCAACAACCTTCCAACCCCATCTCCTCAACAGAAGAACATGGAGTTGCAAACCTTCTCCTGCAATCTCGGCAGTTGGGGAACAGGAACTGCCCCTGCACTTGTCAGCCCACCATCGCTAGAGGCTGTCTCTGATGTGTCTTCAAACTTTATAAACTGCCCGATCTGGGTGGCTGCCAAATGAGCGTAGCAAACTGGCGCAACTGCAAAATGACACGAGCACAATATTAACTAATAAAGCCACAGGCCAACTTTTTTGGTTTGTTACTCTCATGGGCTGCATCTTTCTGTATCCTTATGTTAAAAAGTGAGATGAACTTGGAACATAGACTTACCGACAGAAATAGCAGTAGTACTTCTTTGGTATCTATACAAACAAAATACACAATGATAAGAACTACATATTATGAACCCGTGTATGAAGAATGTGATTCATTTACATTAAATATTTACTTACACGTAGGATAGAGAGTGCACTAGTTCTTGCAGGTCATCTGCAGAAAAACCAACTTCATCTAACAGAACGTGATAATGAGTTGGCCTTGTAGTACCCTTGGAGAGTATATAAATGAGAAATAAGATTAGCAACCAAACAAAAGGAATGGTTCTGAAAGAAATTTTCAAACACAGTACTCACAATCATTCCAGCATGAGCACAGAGGTAGAAATCATTGTTTCTTGGATGACAAATTTTGTTGTCAATAATAGTTCCTACACAGAAGGGTCAATGAGTACAGTAGTCAAGAGGTTGAATAATTGCAATAACACGCCATAAAAGGCAATATGAATACCGGGAGGAACATTGTCAGGAGATCCAGGCTGAAAGAACTTAGTGTGATGGTTCTTCTGCGCAACGATCACCACAAACTTGGGGTCCCAATTTTCATCAAGGAACTTGCAAGACTATAAACATTTTCAAGAATTAAGATTATCTTATCTTAGACTTCAAAATTCAAATTGACGAATCATAAAAGATTTCAAGAATTATTTAACCAAGCAGTTTACAAAACCTGGATAATCTGATCTAGTTCAACATTTAGAACTTGGTTAAATTGGGATTCACTGACACCATCCCTGCTCAGAAACAAGCATAAAACCACTTTTAGAAGCATTCAAAATATAAACAGGAAGCTGTGCTAACAAATAACACAGACGTGATGTCTCAAACATAAAAAGCCATGTCGAACAAAATGTTGTAAGACCATGCAATACCACTGATTAAAGGATCCGAATAAAACCAAGACCCTCTACTACTATCCAAACTATAGTATTAGGAGAAATGCTTGCCTGAATATGATAATCTGATCTGGCTTTCTTTTCCCTGAACTAGTATAGAAGTCAAGTAGAAGCTCCCTGAAAAAGTAAAAAGTAAAAGCGAACTTCTGAAGTCAACAACCCACAAACCATAAGGCATAAAGAAATTGTTTTATGCAGGAAGATGAGGAGATATATACAGTTAATAGTAATTTTAGAATACCTAAATACAAGATTGTACTTGAAACATAGCTGCCTAACTTGACAAAATTAGGGTCAGCCTAGATTCTATTCTCGGCAGACTTCAGGTGCATTCAGCATGGAAAACAGCCAAAAGTATCTTGAGAAAATTCGTAGAGTGGCTTTTGAACCAAGCATCACAAATTCACATTTGCTAATTATTATATATGAAATGAATGCTAGGTGAAATTTTAAAACCAATAAGTAGACCATTAACTGTGATTTTTAAGTTTGCCTAAAATTTTTTAATAAAGAAACTTTAATGCAATCAATCAGTATATAGTCAAATGGGGACCCAACAAAATAAAGCTATATCTTGAGTTCAAGAAACAAAATAAAGCTATCAAACCTCATTATGCCATCATCTTCAGTATCAGAAATACGCTTGTACAAAGAATCAATCATCTCCACTTTAGGTGATTGGGTACGTACTGCAGCTCGGTAACGAGAAATCAATGGCCACTGTCTGGAACTGACCACCTATAGACCATGTAGAAAACATTTCAATAGAATCTAATTGAACACATTATGATCAAAGATACCACCCACACTTGGATAATATTAGAAGGCATTCTCAGTAAATGAGAGACAACAGGGTCATATAATAAGTATGAAATCACGTGAGTTACCGCAGCAATAGATGGAATATCCGACTGTCCTGGAGAACCATGTGAGACATCCATACCAAGGATAATTGTGGGAACTCTCGAAACCATAGGAATGGATGGAGAATGCTCAACTGCTAACAAGGAATTAAGCCCACCAAGCTACAAAAGATGCGAGGATTTAGCCAGAAACATCCCAAGCATATGGCACAAGCTTATCCCAGGTGCAAGAAAAAAATGAAACAGGGAGAACACGAGATACCAATAAAACGCAAGCAAAACATATAGACTTACCTTGGCGTTGATCTTAAGGAGCACATTTGTGAGGTATTGGTCATTTACCCGTGTAGGAGCAATACACTGAGTAACAATTCCATATTCTGCAAGATTCTTTTTCTTCCAAGGACCTAAGTAATGAAAACAAAATTGTCAACTTCATCCTGGACAAACCACCATATTCAGAGTGCCTAAGTAAAGTTTACCATAAAGATCAGAATTCTTCCTCTCAGGCAGTAGACAAAGAAGGAATTGTGGTTGTCCAGGAAGTTTAGACTGAACTTCCTCAAACATCTTCTCAACCCTAACCATGGGTGGTGCACGTCTGAACTGTGGATTTTCTTCAAAAACATCAAAAGGCGCCTCTATTGCCTACAAACCACCAAAAAAGTTATTCAATCAGTATTTAGTATTTGGAGCAATGAAATATCAACCTTAGATAACTTACAATGCCTTTCATATCACCACATTTGATAAGGTCTCTGACAAGGCCACGCGTATCACAGCGCGCTGAGAAGTTCACCACAGCCCATCGCTCTATTTTGGTAGGTTGAGCCAATTTCTAAAATTCAACAACACTGTAAATCACACAGGATCAATAAGAAATTTACATAATGAAAGAAACACCAACCTTATTATTGAAATTCCACCGGCCATTACGAGGAAAAAAATCTTCCCCATTGCCCACTTTCAACTTCAAAATTGAAAATTTCATTAGATAACTGACAAAATTAAGTGGTCAAGTAGACAAAACAAGCGGCCAAATAAACTACAGTTTTAGAAGCCAAATGCTAGTAATACCTTTGGCGCAGGTAGAACACGGCCTTCAACTTGAATGAAGTTTGAATTAATAGCAATTCCACATGACCGTAACATTGGTTCAGCATCATATTTGTTCCTTCTCAATGACTGCAACAACCTCAATGATTCAGTATTAAGAATCAATAAAATTCAAATTAAAATGTTGCGTGAGCAAGACAAGACAAAACTTTTGTGTGAGAAAGACAAGATAAAACTCAAATGTTGCGTGAGAAAGACAAGACCTACATCAGACAAAACCCTCATCCTTTCTTGTGGCTTTTGCCTCGATTTCTCAACAAGTGAGGCTCTTTGAAATGTGGACAGTGCTTTTGTGTACCGTTGCAGTGGTACCAAAGAGCACAACTGAAAGAGGAAGAGAAAAGCCTTCATGAGCAAGAAAAGCAATCACTGGCATTATAATTTTTTCAAATCTAAGAGGGAATAATTGATCCACCTCAACAGGGATAAAAGTGGGACGCTTGGGCTTCCCCACATTTATACAAGGAAGATCTGATGAATATCGAAGTTCGATGTTCCGGTGCTTGACAAAATAATCATAAACAGTGATTTCAATGCAATCTTCTTCACTTCCACCTTTCTGTTTCAAAGTAAATCTATAACATGCACCAAAAATAAAGTTATATATCCAAATAAGAAAGAAGACAACATCTAGGAGTGAAACTAATATCATTATTTATTGGAAATGGAAACTAGGTAACAGCAAAAAAACAATACGTTTGCTCTTTACAAGGCTTTTCGCTTAATCCAGTTATCTTGTATTCTGCATTGGACGGGCTTGCTTTAATCCTCAAATTCTTCAGTGTCCGTTTAGCCTGTTATTTAATTAAAACATATGAAAAGCTGTAAGGAAATGAAAAAGAGGTAGCACAGATAAAAATAAATCAACCGTTGATCACCTTGGTCCAGTCAAGTGAGAAAGGATCTCTGACATTCTGGTTCGCAATTAGAAAGTCCACTACAGGACCAGGCTGTATAATCATAGTCGTGGAAACATCTGAGGGAAAATAATATAGAATCCATTAGATTAATAGTAAATCCCAACATATGAGAACGAGTATGATGATGAGACTTGCCAATATTCAAAGAGAGGCCACTCTGTGTTGTTCTAAAACTAGAGTGGAAGCCTCTACAGCCAAGAACACCACCGCCTACATCAGTACAAGAGTTTGGGTCATTATGGAAAAATGACTGTCTGACAAGTAGGCAACCTCTGTAATAAAACAGGTTTGTGTTAGAAAAAGAATCAGAATAATCCAACAATCAGATGCAGTAAAGATGATATTTTAGGAATGAGTAAAACGAAAAAGTTGTACTTACTGCTTTGATGCATTCTGCCGTAAGATAATATCCAGCACCCTGATGGCCTCTTGGAAATTCTCAGATTCCTGACCACGTAAAGCACTGGCTATAGCCTGCATTGGTATCTTAGCAGCAAAGCTGATTTCTACCTTAAATGATTTTGAACGGTAGGGTCTTTTCATCCTTTTTCGGTCTCCATTATTGGGACTTTCATGACCATCAGGACTACAGTTACCATTGTTCCTGTAGGAATTAAAACAATATGATATAGTAACAAACAAACAGGTTTGATTTGACAGATTTTACTCAAGTAGGTTCTATCATAATGAAGAACAACTATAATTAGACCTGTTTGACGTGATATCCTCAAGCACAACAGTAAATTCAAGTTTATTCCTCGGGAGAGGCCCAACAGTGAATAAACTCTTTTCTCCATCGTAAGCAAAATCTTTACCCGCCAATTCCGAATTATAAGTTTCATGAACCTTGTCGATAACCTTTCTTCCTACGCCCTTGCCATCAACTGGGCGACCATCTTCATATGAAAGTGCAACCTATAAATTGCAAATGATCTTTAGAAATGAATATGATCGTAATCAAACGACCTCTAGCATAAAAATCATTTAAATTCTAAGCTAAAACGCTGAATATGAATCCAGAGAAACAAAAAATTGGTATAAAGATAAGAGGACAGTTATAGAGAAAGGAAAGTACACTGTAATGGAAAAAATGTCCTTCTATATTGGTCACATTCACTTTAAAATGATTCGTAAGCAGAGATATCTTCTGGCCTTTTGAAGCAAGGCCGCGTCGTGCAATAGGAACCCGCACAACCTTTTTCTTCACAATTTCGGGAGCCTGCTCTAGTTCAGCTTGAATTGGAACAACATTTGGGGGAATTGGGGGAGGCGGAGGTGGAGGAGGCAACCCTGCATCAGCTCCATTTCCATCTGGCTCATTTGAACTCATCCTGAAGTAGTTTACATACTAATAAGGCACAGACTAGATGAACACGGAACTATAAAGATCAAAAAACCACAACTCATACTCATACACCAACCCAACTACCAACAGTAAAATGTAAATTCCCCCTTCAAAGCGGAGATAATATAACAATGACCTATACAGAACCAATAAATACTCACTACAATGTAAGACTGAATGTAGATAATTGTAATAAACCATAGAAGCTAGTCTCACCATAATTCCAGAAGAGACAAACCATATGAGAAACCATATACAAATTAAGCTGAAACAACCCATATTTTCAAAATTAGACAAGAGAATCGTGTCATGGAAAAATGAAGCACGAAGAAGCTTGACAGCTTAAAGAAACATCAGCTACAGAAATGTGCATATCCTAATTCCTATCCAACGAAGCGGAGTCAAAACATCACGCAGCTGGTCCAACAGGTAATTTAGAACCCATAAGAACATTGACAATCAGCATGCAAACACACATGCACAAGAACTTTAGCAGATAAAACCTACAGTAGTATGGATGATCCACCATCGCTTCAAAACAGAGCCCGCAGAATAAAAAATAAGGACAAATAAAAAATTAAATAATAATAATAATAAATAAATAACGACTTCGCACGTGGACACTCGGCCGAGAAACTTAAAGCATTAACCGATCACCACTAACGTTTCTTCGGAAAAAAAAAAAACAAAAAGAAGCCGATAGCCGAAAAATACACAAACTAGCATGATCGGAAACAGAAAGCACTACTAATTCTCCAGAAAAACCGACTTATGTTCGAAATCAGAAAAATTCGTCGAGAATACAGCAGTCTAAAAAAGTCAAAAAAAAAAAAAAAAAAAAAAAAAAGAGGAATCACCTTAAGAAGCTTTTAAGAATGAAAAATAATCTGGAAGAAAGAGGTCAAATAAAACTAAGACAGAAGAGCATTGTAGAGTTGACAGTCGATAGTAGCCGCATTCTCTCTCAAAATGGAAAGAAGTAAGAAAAAATATATATATATAATAAGCAGAGAAGTGACGAAAACGATTCAAAAGCCATAAAAGCATGAGAGACAGAGAATGAGCTAAGAGTTAGAAGAATGAAAACAGGAAGCGATGATGAAATCATTACCTTAATCACAGAAGTGAAGAGGAAAGGGAGAGTGTGAAAACCCTAGAAACTGAAAATATGAAGAGTATGAACTTTAGCTCAGTCCGAGTCAAACTCAATTCTGCCTCGCTCTCTCTCTCTCTCTCTATATATATATATATAGAAATGGATAGAGAGATGATGAAATCAGCTCTCCCAATAACGACGTTATATTTTTCACTTCCTCTGTTTCCTTTTAATGTAAAAAATCAAATCACACCTCAGACTTGGCTGAATCCTAACCGTCTCTCCCGTGGACCCCATGATCCCTTTGGATCAAAAGATGTGCGAAATGGACGGTCACGATTCCATGGTGGCGTCTTCCTAAAACGTCACTCGCGTTGCTCAAACTCCTCGAATTTGCCGCGTGTTAAACAAACCCTACTCTGAAACTGACTTTTTTGCCACCGTTAAAATCTCAAAATGGCGGCTTTGTCCCTCCTCCCACACTTTATGGTGCGTGGGTCCCATTTTCTCCTAGTCGATTGACACGCATATTTACGTTGCGGTAAAACAAATAATGATAATAATAATAATAATTTATTACGCATTAAATTGTTATTTATGATACGAGGGCACTGGGTGGAAAGTGGGACCCGCTTCCAACATAATAATATAATATAATAAAAATCACACATTCTATACTAAAATTTAGAAACAATATAATTCATATCCATATCAACATTATCTAAATCAACTAATACTTTTGTAAATTAAATATTTTAGAAAAGTTGTTTACATATCTTATTATTAGTAGTATTTATATTAATATTTTGATGTTCAATCCTCTCATTTATTGTATATATCAAACTAATTTTTTCATCTTACAAAATATAATATAATAAAGTTTAAAGAGTGAATATTTCATATTCTTAGAACTTTTATATTGAAATTACTAGACTGTCAGATAAAATAATCACTCTTCAATTTTAAATTTTAATATTTAATTAAATGTTAGATGATAATTAATATTTCATAAAAAACAAAAATAAAAAGGAATTACTATACCTTTAAAATTTTGATTGTCATCGTTTTAAAACAGACGTTTTTAAAAATTGATAAATCAAAACAAAACAATATACAAGGTAAAATAGGATTTAAACTAATATTATAATAATAATAATAATAAGAGTGGTGCACTAAAAGAGGTAAATAAATAATGGAAGTGGGTGTACTAGAAAAAATAATAGTAGTGGGTTGAACATTTCTCAAGTACTGGCGTGGTATCCCATCCCATTATATTAAACTAATAAATTGTGTTATTTTAGATAATTCTTTAAACAAAATATTTATAAATATAATTATAAGAAATTTTTACCCCTTATCATCGATAAACTACCGTAGAAGAGATATTTTATAATTATTTTAATTTATTTTTGTTACATTGAGAAATATTTTTTCATGAATTTGAGAGTTTTTCTTTTCCTTTATTTTATTTTTTTCCTACATTTTTATGGACACTAATTACCGTGAGGAATTAAAATAAAATTATTTATAGTAAAAAAAATAAAAATAAGAAAAATTATATATATAGCCTAAATAAAGTAATATATAGTGAATATTTTCTCTAGATGGAGTGTGTGATTATTGGAATTTAATATTAAAACCATGAGATTGTTTAGGTCGGAACTTTCCATATCCATAATATTAAAATTTTTAAAGCTTAAATTTGTATAATATGTCTAAAATGCAAATAAATAATAATAATGATATAGTATAGTAAAATAAACTAAAATATTTAGATTCAATTAAGAATAGATATTAATAGACATCCATGACTATCAACGACAAAATGTAAAAATGTAACTTCTAATATAAGCATAAATTGAAGCACATTCTAAAGACAGACATTCAACAAAATATATAAAAAGTA
This sequence comes from Cucumis cinereus, assembly GCA_037974625.1. Classification (NCBI taxonomy): domain Eukaryota; kingdom Viridiplantae; phylum Streptophyta; class Magnoliopsida; order Cucurbitales; family Cucurbitaceae; genus Cucumis; species Cucumis cinereus. The sequence goes on along the minus strand of JBBPDJ010000019.1, from coordinate 210,228 downwards.
GAAAAGTAATGTAACAAAGCTTACAATTAACAACTTTTTAGAGGTTTAAATATGAAACAAACTTGGATATATATATATACTCAAAAGTTAAATCTAATTATTAAATACAAAAAATAAAAAAGATAGTCAGAAAAAGTTTGGAATATATATTCTCTTCCCCTCTACCACACTTTTCTATTTTTATTCCACCATTCAATCTGACGAAAGTAAAAAAATTGAACCTCTAACGTTAAAGTTAGTTCTAAAGTTATATATACGAAGTCAGTTGAATTATATTATTTACTCGAAATTACCTTAACAAGGATAAATTTGATGACTGCTCAAGAAAAACGACATTATGATACCAAACGAAGTTTTCAGAGTCCACAAGGTTGTTTAGGTAACATTTGAACACAATAAGATGCCAAACCAACAGATAAAAAGGTAAATAATCAGCCAACAAATAATAAATTTTCTTATTATTCAATTTCCATAAGGCCTAAACAACAATATTTCATCTTTCCCATCTCGCTTATCCAAAATTTCCTCTCTTTTTCTTCCCTATTTACAATGTTACAGTCCAGATAAAAACAAATGTGACTAACAAACAACATGGGGATCTCTCTTCAAGCTTGGAAGCAGCACCAAAATGAAGGCATAAACCCCAGACACAGCCTCCTCTCACCTCAAATTGTATGTAACCCCTCAGCAGCACCCATAAAACAGAGCCATTTTTTACTTATATAATAATGTACAGAGCCATTTTAGCCTCAAAACCAAACTTGCTCCTCAACTCAAACTATCAAGTTGTTAGAAATGTTGTTCAAAATTGGAATGTTCGTTTCATCGTTCGTTCTAGTTCCCGTCCTCTTTTGTATTTGCTGCCTTCTCTTTTGCACGGAAATCATCCAAGCTACGGTATTCCTCCCTAAGTAACTTATCCAATTCCGGATGTTTTCTTAGGGGTTCTTTCTGATCTCGTTGTCTACGATAGTGGTGGAATGCCCTGCCAAGTACACATAATAGATGATCCGACCCGTGGCCAAAGATACTCAACATAATGTGTTAAGACAATCAGCTGAAAGAAAGAGAAGGGTTTTAAAATTCAACTACTTTCAACCTACCAACAGTCTGAAATATGATACTTGAAGTCCGGTCATACTCTTATGAAATGGAGGAAAGTGTGTTGAAGCCAATTAATTTTAAAGAAAACCACCAGACTTTGGAAGACATACATGACAGTATTTACAACATCCATTCATGCAAAATCGTGTGAAAAAAATTGATTAGGTAAATAATTTTATCGATGCCTTTTGAGATAAAATAATCAGGAACAACAATATTGATCTTTCATATAGTCATAAATAATATCAAGCACACTTTCAAGTTTTTGCACATTAATTGTCATTCTTTATTTCAATGGAAAATATTCTTTTGGGAGGGACTAAATTAATGGTCAAGGGTACTTTTAAGAGTGCATAGGGGCATAATTGAAATGTACATCGGGTATTTAGTATAATTTAACCTACTTTTTGTTTTTAATGTTTTTATGACATTTTTATTAAATTTAAAAATATATTTTTTTAAAAAAACGAAGGCCACACTTTTGGTAGGAAAATTCACAAAAAAGTATTGACTATCCTATTCCTATCAGAATTAGGCATCAGGTCAATTTTCCAACAGATCAAATACGAGCTTTCTATCATGATAGGAAGCCAAGCATAAATTACACAAGACAGCCTTCCTCAATTCATTGCTTCCCATCACTAAAACCATCTGAACAAAAAAAAAATTAGTACAAGGGGTGGGAGATACAAGGTCACGTCAATTACCACTGCACTAAGCTCACCTTGGCCACTGAACAAAAGTCTCAGTTTAATGTTTGATGATTTCCTCACTAGTGCGACAATTTACTTGTGAATCTTGTGATAGATAAAGTAACTTAGATAGAGTAAAGCATGCAGCAGGCGATACTTAATTTAAACACCTTGAAAATAACAGAAAATGGGTAAGAACTCACCAGTATTTCTCGAGGCCATAAAGATTCCCTTTCTGGAAGAACTGAAGGGTAAGCTGTTCAAAGTCTGTGTATAGCTCCTCTCTAAATTCTTTTTCCAAACCATAACTGATACCAGAAAATATGGTCAAATTTATTACAGCAATCAGAAGATTATATCTCTGGACTCAATTTTCATTCATAATTAATTTTTTTTTTTTAAAAAAGGTGAGCATTACAGGCAACAGACAAGCTGAAACTTCAGGAAGTTAAGATCGCAAGTAAGCAACAAAAAAGTAAAAAATGGATTGAAGAAAAAGAAACCATGATTTATCATCCATACCTGTAGAACCTGAAAAGGCACTCCATTCCATAATTATAGTTGGAAGCAGCATCTTCCAGTGCATATTTTCGGAAATCATTGTACATTGAATCAACAAACATGTCTCTAAGAAAATAAGACCAAAACCGATATAGAGTATTCATTTCCTGCATAAATAGATCACTTTAGAGAACTTAAATGTAAAGAACTGGCAGCATCAACTATATAAGAATTTGTTTAACGTTAACTCCCAAAAGCCGAATGTGTTGTAAACTTATAACCATGAAGGCAAAGAAAACCTTTAG
>JBBPDJ010000019.1:195998-207220 GCA_037974625.1 Cucumis cinereus | reverse complement strand
ACTTTTTATAAAATTTAAGGTACCTAAAATGAGAACAATGAACAGACTTCATGTTTCAAGCCATCCTAATATTTGAGTAATATATAACATAAGTAAATGACTGACTCACTTCTGCTATTTAAAACCATTCTCTTCTAGAAGTTGGTGACTGGGATGTTGTGGAAAAGACTTGGGAAGGGAACCCACTAGTGGACTATTGCCAAGGAAATTTCCATGAAGAGTAAGAGGCAAGTCAGGTGATTGGGAGTAGAGAAGAAGAAGATGAACGGTGCTTCGGCAAGAAGAGGCAGATGAACGGCGAAGAAGTCCAACTGTGCGTGAACGATGCTCCTGTGTTTGCGTTTGTGAGGGAGAAGAATGAATTAAAAATTAAAATTCATAATAATAAACCCTAAACCGCAAACCGAACCGAATTGGTTCGGTTCGGTATTATATTAGTAGAACCCGACCCGATCCGGGTCGGGTCGGTTTTTTACACCCCTACCAAATAATGTGTATGAAATTGATGGTTCAAGTTCGAGCTCCAATCAACTTCTTGGAATTAAAGGTATTACACAAAAAACTATATCTTACCATGTTTTTTAACTCGTTTCTTTAAGAAGACTTGAATGTACAAGCTACGGTATGATGACAAGACTGTTATGGTTGCACTTTTGTTTGGAAATTTTTTATGGTGTTGTTTCAGATACTTTGTTGTTCAACAGTATAGAATAGTTGAATGTTTAATTATGTGAAGTTTGGATGGTTGAAAATGAAATTTTAGTATTATACATGTTATAATGGGAAAGATTCTATGATACTCATTTTCTGTGGGTATAAAAAAGATGATTCCAAAAATTTGTTGTATATTAGAATTATACGATGAGAAGACAACAACGGAAGAGAAAGGAACATTTCTAGATTGAAGAACATGTGAATCAATTGTTGAATATTGAGATGGCAATGTGTCCTTTTAGAATTGAACATTTCTAGATTGAAGAACATGTGAATCAATCAATTGTTGAACATTTGAATCAATTTCATTTAGCATATATTTGGGGATGGTATTGTAACTTAAATGAATTCATGATGTCAAAATCTTTTCAAAAACACTTTGTGTTCAACTTTTAAGCGATGTAAATGCGATCTCTGAAGCTCCTACAGTGAAGCTTGTGAAGAGTTTATGATGCTATTGGAATATATATGATTTTGTAAGTATATTAACTTGGTTAATTGGTTATTGAATGACAAAAAATATAAAATTATATGATGCTATTGAAGTATTTTTTTGTGGATTACTACATAATTTGTTAAAATAGATAATAGATACACCATCATTTGTTAATGTTGACTTATGCGTTGTCATGGTGTTTCATAGGGCAAAGTTGAGACCAAAGATGTTAAAGATTTTTAGATGGATCCTTTAAGTTGGTGCTTACATATGAAGATAGAGAGGGAGATTGAATGTTTGTTGTAGATGTCCCTTGGGGTATGTTTCTTAATAGTCTAGATCTAATACACACATACATATATGTGTGTGTATTTTGTTAATATAGGGTGTTCCACTCTTCTAACTTAAAAGTTGTTTACGAAGTTCTAAGTATATATTTTTAAAAAATTGTCTACAAGTGTTTTTTGCTTTTTTATGCATTTTTTGTTAATGAAAATGGTTGCTATTAGTTTTTCTCTTAGTTTGAGGTAATTATTCATTTGTCCTTCTTTATTTTGGGTTTAGTTGGAGTTTTGTTTTAGAAGAAAAAAAAGAGAAAGGCAAAAAAAAGGAAAGAAAATAATTGCAATAAAATAATAATAATATTATTATTATTATTATTAACTTTTTTTTCTTTCTTTCTCTTCTCTTCCCCTTCTTCTTCCAAGAACTATCACCCCCCATTTTTTTCTTTCTTCCTTCTTTCTTTCTCTTTCTTTTCTTCTCTCAAGACCAGCCGCCACCCTTGCTGTCTCCTCAGTTCCACACCATCGCACCCAATCGCCGACGACATTGCGAAGCGCCGCCTCTGTCTGCCTCGTCAGACAGTTGTCGTGCTGTGTAAACTTGAAGCGTCGCGTCGTCGATCCCACATGAGCCTCGTCCCATCATCCATCACGCCGTGTGCCACGCCACAATCTCTGTCTTGTCTGCGCCACGTCTCCTTCGTCGCTCGCCGTCTGTAGTTAGCCATGAGCCTCGAGTCCAGATCTGAGCTATCGTGTCGAATCTGAACCGAGACTCCTTGCCTCGTGTCGCCACCAAGCCAAGTTTTGTCACATTTCATTGGAAGTTTGGGTGCGGTAAGATTCTTGCGAATCGATTACTTGGGGTTTTAGTTGCACATTAGAGTTTTGTTTGGAGAGTTTCTTAAACTAGTTAGGATGCTTACCGTTCTTGAAGGAACGAATTGAGGAAGTAAGTGGGAGCATTGTTGGGAGTTTGTTCTTAGCGTTTGAGCGACTGTTGGGTAAGTTTTGGGTAAAGACATAAAGGTTATTTTCCTTTATGTTTTGTCTTGAGAACTCATTGTTCGTATTGTTATGTTTAGGATGATTTTTCAGAAATTATTTGTGCGAGTCAAGTTTCCAATCGATATTTGAGGTAAGGGGTTCCCTACTGTCTTGCACGTTAACACTCTAAAGTGTATGAATGTTTAAGTTGATGTGGTGACTATGTGTTACTTTTATGAGATATGGAATAACTCTGAAAATTATACGGTCGTGTACGGATACTGCTGAGAATATACTGATGTGTGTGGATAATACTATTGTGTATGAATACCTTTGGAAATGTATTATCTTGAAATGTACTGTTGAATATGTGTCGATGGACACAATGCTACCTAGGTTATATATGTTGTGTGGACTTTGTAACTTATGGTATAACTATTATTGTGCATAACGTTTGACCCGATGCTACCTAGGTTATAGATGATGTGTGGACTTTGTAACTTATGGTTTAGCTATTATTGTGCATAATGACTAGCATGTGTAGTATTTTGTTTTTATGACTATGTGAAACTTAAAAGCATGACTACTGGTTCGTGTTATATGTTGGACTAAGGTAGGTCTTATTTATGTCTATGGGCTATTTATTGTACTCTGTAGTGGGACGGACTCGCTACTGTGTGGCACGCGACCCGACGATACACTGGTTGTTTTTGCATGTGTTTCCACAGGTTCCCTAAGTTAACCCTTACGTTTTAGCTGATATGGACTTTCTTAGTGGACCATTATACGGAGTAAAACATGGTACATGTTTAATGGGGAACCAACAGATACTTAGTGGGGCCAAGTGAATTCTTTACTGGGTATTTTTATACTCACCCTTTTGGTGTTTTGTGTAACGCCCCAGATTTTTAACCTTAACCTGAGGTCGCTACTTGAATAAAAATAAGAATTTAAAGCCAAACTCGGGAAAATTTCAAATCATTTTATTAAAGATATTAAAAAGAAACATCTAAATCAACTTTATGCATAAAACCAAATGAATAAGTCAAATTGTAAAACATGTGATGTTCGAAGCAATTTTCATAAGAAAAGAAAACTAAAAACTGTTCATAAATCCAAAAAAACATAAAATCATGAAGACTTCAGCGGAAGCTGTAACATCCTAAAATTTGAGGTAATTTTTGTTTAATTATCTTAAATTATCTAAGTAAGAGTTGGATTATTTGGGTAAGAAATATTAAGTATTTAATTTGGAGTTGGAATAATATTTGTTTTGGGAAGAATTTGATTAAGAAATTAAATATATATGGGTATATATATTTAATTGAAATTGTGAAAAGATGTGATATAAATGAAGAGAGAGAAGATAGGATTTTGGGGGAAAAAAAGAGAAATAATAATAATAAAGTTATTATTATTATTATCATCATCATTATTTTATCATTTTATCATTTTATCTTTTTTCTTTCTTTTCTCTCTCTTCCCTTCTTCTTCTTTCTCTTTCCCTTTTCTTTTCTTCCCTTCCCGTCACGCAGGCCCCCCCACCGCCCCAACTATTTTTCTAATTCGATCGTGTGGTATTGAAGTATGGTTTATGTGATAAGCAAACAGTTATGCCTTACGTGGTAAGTTGAATTGAGTGGTACTGTTGGTGTGACTGAATTACCTCTTGAATTATTGCTTGTTTTATTTTCTTATGGTTTGTCATGGATAAACCGTAAAGCATGACAAGTATGGAATGAGAATGATTGAGCTAATTGTTAGTATTGGTTTTGTGTTGAGTTAATCGAACTAACTCAGGAGTTTGCAATTGCGGAGGAGATAGCTATGTTGAGATGGACTGAAGGGTTATGTGACGATCCGTTTGGACGGGTTTGCTATAGGAAAAACCTATAAGTTTAGGTGGTGTTATGCCTTTATGGTTTACTATGGAAAAACCATAAGATAGGTAAAAGGGGTAATGTGATTGTAATTTTAGACGTTTAGGTTTGATTGGAGGCTTATGTTGTTTGCATAGTTGCGAGATCTTCATTTGAGGTAACGGGTTCCCTTTTGTCTTACGCGTTAACACTTTGAAGTGTGTGATTGTTTTGTTGATATGATAATTATGTGTCACTCTCAGGTGACATGGTTTACCTCTGAAAACTTAGGATCGTGTGAGGTCACCGTTGAGGTTTCTATTGTGTGTGAATGATTATGGATTTTCATGACTGAATTGTATTGTCGTTATGCATAACGATTGGCACAATGATACCTATGTTATATATGATGTGTGAACTTTGTAACATAGAGTGCAGTTATTGTTATGCATAATGTTTGGGAAATGATACCTATGTTATATATGTTGTGTGGACTTTGTAACATAGAGTGTAGTTATTATTATGCAAAATATTTGGGAGATGATATATATGTTATATATATTGTGTGGACTTTGTAACATAAAGTGTAGTTATTGTTATGCATAATGGTTGGGACAATGATACTTATGTTATATATGTTGTGTGGACTTTGTAACATAGGGTAAAGTTGTCGCCATGCATAACAACTAGCACTATACTACTAATGTTATATATGCTGTGTGGACTTTATATCTTAAGGTATAGCTATATCTGTGCATTTTGACTAGCATGTGTGTGGTACTTTGCTTTATGACTGAGTAGAACATAAAGGTATGACTACTGGTTGGTGTGGTCTGTTGAACTAGGATAGACGTTGTTTCCGCTTATGGGTCACTTGTCATACTTTGTAGTGGGACGGGTTTGCTACTGTGTGGCACGCGACTCGATGATACACTAGGCTATTTTGCATGTGTTCTCACAGGTTCCTATGTTGACCATTGCGTTTTGGCTGATATGGGCTTTCTTTGTGGACCGTTATTACAGTGTGAAACAGGGTACTGACTTAATGAGGAATCAACAGATACGTAGTGTGGCCAATAGAGAGAGTTTCTTACTGAGTATATTTATATACTCACCCTTCTGTGTGTTTTGTTTTTCAGGCAAAGGAAAAAGGAGACCGACGAGGGACAAAGGGAATCTGTGACCATGCTCATTGAGACTACATGATCAGATTCTTGCCCTATAGTTTTAAACCATTTTCATGTTTACTTTTAGCTGTTGCAAATTGTATGTCTTACTTGGGCCCAAACATAAAAATTTTTACATTGTTTTATGGATTTATTCATTTGAATTTCTGCATAAAGTTGATTTGAATGTTTCTTCAATTTCTTTAATAAAACGATTTAAAATTTTCATGAATCTGGTTTTATATTCTTGTTTTTGTTTCAAGTAACGATTTCGGATTGTGGTAAAAAACTCGAGACATTACCGAAGCATTAGTCAATATAGTCTCTGATGGCAGGTCACTGGTTCTCCCTGTCCGTCGTCGATTTTCTCATACTTACCTAAAAAATAAACTTGAAAATGGTGAGTACAAAAATACCCAGTAAGGGACCCATTACTGGGCCCACTAGGTGAACTGTTAACTTCCTATTAAACCTATACCACTTGTGAACCCATTCCACATACGGAGTACAACATGATTAATAGATAAAGTTAACAGCTACCATAGTCCCAAAACATGCAATCTTAGTCCAAACCATTCAAAAGCAGACATATGAAATTTAATTAAAAAAGTGAGAACCATAATCACCTCACACCTTTATCCTGTTTCACGGTTTTTCCACAGCAAACCATAAAGATATATTGCCACACAACCTCATTGGTTTTTCCATAGCAATATGTTCTAACAAATCATCACATAGTCATTCAGTTCATCTCAACATAGTTAATCCATCACCAACAGTTAACTCAAGAGTTAGTCCGTTCGATTTACTCAACACATAACCATCACCTGCAGTTAACTAAACTGTTCGGTTAACTACAAACATAACCATCACTAACAGTTAACCAATCCATTCAGTTAACTCCTCACATAATCATCGCCAACAGTTAACTAAGTCATTTATTTAACTCACCACATGAACCAGTATCAAGCAATTCGTCACATCGCCAAACATGTCATGTCAACATACCGCACAGTTAAGCTTGACATATGAGTTATGCATTGATACTTAATAACTTATTTATCACACCAACCATAAACAGACAGTTTATCATATAACATATCATCGAGCCCACTAGGTGACCATTAACTCCCTATTAAACTTGTACTTTGTGCCATACAACTTAATGATTTGGTAGGAACGCCCACACAGCCCATTGCCAAGGTCGTCCTAGCAAATCTTTGGGATCACATGCAAAAGCAGCTATCGTCGGAACACATGTCACACAGACTTGTTAACCCGACCCACGGGACGCATGCCATACAACCTTGTTAATCCGTCCCACAAACAAAGTACAATACAGTAACAAATATGTGGGATCAGATGCAAAAGCAGCTATCGTCGGAACACATGCCACACAGACTTGTTAATCCATCCCACAAACAAAGTACAATACAGTTAATAGCTAGAGTTAACAGATACCATCAAACCAAAATCATATCAATCACAAACATGCTAGCGGTTACGTGCACAGTTCCACACACATTCTATATTTGTCAGGTTCTACAGTTTTCCATAACAACCATAAATCGTAACAAGCAATAGTCATATCCATCACTACATAAGCCATAATCATCCAACTATTAACACAAGACACACATAGAAACAACAAGTCAAATTATCACCAAATCATTTCCCAATCCAATGACCTTATGTTACCTACAGTCGTGAATCCAGTAGGAGTATCCCTTACACATCCAATTTTAATTAATAATTGTCCATAAAAATTATAAATTAAAATAACTTAAACTCGTCACCTAATTAGTCAATTCGTTTTATCCCATAGTCTAGCAACTCGGATGTCACATAAGTATTCTTACTGCCACCTAATTATCATTGTCGAGGAACCAGTAGTAAGTCCCTTTCCTCAAGTGGCTGAAAATTCCTTTGCTCGAAATAAGATCCTCGAACCAATCCTAAACATCACAAAATCTAATTAATAATTTTCCCATAAAAATATTAATTAATTGACTTAACTTTCTTCAATTTTAATCCCTTAATTTTACCAATTTATCGTCGACGTTTCAACTAATTCGTAGAGGAAACTCTACGAATGAATCCAAAAAGAAGCTCCAAAATCTACCTGAATACAACCAATTTAATTAATAATTTTCTATAAAAATTATTAATTAAATCCAAGTTTACTCTGACGCAAACTTACCAATTGGTCGACGAAAATCCAAACCAATTTCGTAGAAAAAAGTTCCAGGAGTTAATTCCATAACGAAGCTCCAAGTCAAACAAATCTTTGTCGAAATCCTAATCCAATTTGTAGAGCAAACTCTACGAATTAATTACGATTGACGACCTTCAATAACCAAGAAAACGTCGAATTAAATCCATATTAATTCTTAAATAAACCCTCAAACTTTCAATATCAACTCTTAACCTTACCAATTTCGTTGTCGAAAATCCAATCCAATTCGTAGAGAAAACTCCATGAATTAATTCCAAACACAAGCTCCAATTTACTCCTTCAAATACACCAAGAACAAGCAACCAAATTAAATTCAAAATAAATCTTTAATGGGTATCCCAAAAACCCAAATTGAAAACCACAAACTTTACCCATAAATCCGATGAACGACAAGCAACGACGCGACGACACAAATCTGGTCTGACCGACGGTGCGAGTGTGAGCGACGACGAACACCGATGGCACGTCGGCGAGGAATCTCAGCGACCACGAGTGTTGCGACGCAACTCGACGACGGTCATGTCATGGCTCAACGCCAAACTCGCTCAACGAACGCAAGGCGGTTGTTAGTGGGTCAAGCGACATTTGTTGGGTGAGGCGACCAACTGTTAGTTAGCGAATGGATCGAAGGAAAGGAGTGGTGGAGGCTGCCTAGGCACGTGAAGAAGAAGATGAAAAGTTCAAAAAAAAATTTAACTGGCACGCGAACCGATGAAGACCTAATTCTTTAATTTAAAAAAATATTATAATAATAATAATAACTTTATTATTATCATTATTTCATTTCTTTTTTTTTTCTTTTCCTAATTAAATCAATCTTTCCTCTCTTTTAATCAATGAAATTTTCAATTAAATATATATACTATACATATTCAATTTCTTAACCAAAATTTCGCCAAATCAAAATTATTCCAAATCCAAATTAAATACTTAACATCCCTAACCAATATAATCCAACTTTAACTTAATTTATTTGAGATAATTAAATTAAAATCATCTCAAATTTTGGGATGTTACATTTTGTTTTTCAGGCAAAGGTAAAGGGAGACTGACGAGGGATAAAAAAGACCAACGACCATGCCACAGGGACCACATGGATGAGATTCTTCTGCGCATGTGATTTTATTCTTTTCTGAAACTTTATGGATTTATTTTACCTCATTTGTCTTGTTGTTTTTCTGATTGAACTTTTGTTTGAAATAGGAGGGATCCTGTCAAAGGTATGTTTTATGGATTTTGTTTACTGCTTTCTAACATTTGAATTACTTTTGAATACTTGTTCTAGTGTGCTCTTAAAATGAAATGAGTCATTTTATTCATTGTTGGTTTGAAAATGTTTTATGGAGTTTTTTTGAGTAACGACTCGATTAGTTTCGAAAATTTGGGGCGTTACATGATTATATGCTTGCTTACTTGTTTAGATTTATAAGTATTTTCCATTGAGTTGTTTATAGTGTCTATTAAGTTTATTTGAGTTATATTAGAGTTCTATTTTAATTTTAATAAGTTAACTTGCTTAGGTTGATAAGTTTGTTGATGGTTTTCATTGAGTTGCTAATGTTTATAAGTTACAATATTGTTTATGAAGTTGCTCCAAGAATAATGCCAACATGCATGTTTAAAGCTTTGTTCGGACTTTGATAGTACTTTCTTGTTTGTGTCACTTGAGATGTTAAGTCTATTTGTAACTCTAGTTTGTAAAAGCAAAGTGAATTCATTGATAGGTCTGTGATGTTAAAGTGAAGCTAATGAAGACATATAATCCTTGCACTTGTTATAAGCCAATTTCATGTTAGGTCATTGGATCTATGTTTGTATTTGAAGCCAATTTCATCCAAGGCCATTGAGTTTCGAGTTGGACGAGGTGCCAATAGAGCTAGCTATTCATATGCTTTATTCATATTGGAAATATAGGGGTTCATATGTTCATATGGTAGATTGTTGGAGATAATATGTTGTTAATATAAGCTATGCAGATATTGTTGATACTAGACATAAGCTTTGTTATGAATTCTATAGGTTGTAAGTGTATATAATGATCAAGTATATATGTTCAAGGATATATATGCAATTTTTTAGTCCTTTTTTAGAACGATGATGGAAGTTTGGGTTGATTCAAGAAAGTTAAATAGTGTTGAATCATGTTGTTTGGACTATTTCATGTTATATATATACCATTTTTGGACTTCAAAACAGGTTCAAACATACATGTGCAATTATATAGGTATTTCAAATTGTACAATTTAAAAAAAAAAAAGCCTTGACGGGCAAAACATTTGTAATTATTGGACTTGCTAGTTTTCTAGTGTCAAGAATTTACATCCTTTTGATAGGTAATAACTATCAAGATTTACAAATTCTTGATTAATAATAAATGTCAAGAATTTACATTACTTGGGATGTAAAGCAAATCAAGTTATCTCATATACTTGACAGGTATAATGTCACACCCTCCCCTAGACATTACTCTCTATATCTAAAGGATGGTGCGAAGTCAGTAGACACCGCATCTATCTTTGCGACATTTAGTGACAAGTTACTTACTTAGACAAATAAAATTCAAATATGAATAATAATTTAAGAAAACATATATAATTATAATGAAAAAAAAACATTTGTTTATAACTATTATCTTGACACATTAGACTTGAAAAACATATTTTACATCTAGTCAATAATTTATCCTTCATTCTGGTCTAATTACAGACAAAATGCATGTTCAAAGATTTCAACATACAACAAAACTACAAAACTAAACAGGACTAGCAGCAGTAGGTCAGGTTCTGGGATCACGATCTCTACCTGAAAATAGAAATGATTTTGAAAAGGTAAACTAAAGTTTAGTGAGTGACAGAGTTTATTAGGCATGCTATATAAATAATTACTGAGAAAATATAATGAAGTATATATGAAACTACTACTAGTCTAACTTATCTTTACTTATTATTTATCTACGTTGTACTAGGATTATCTTGACACATTAGACTTGAAAAACATATTTTACATCTAGTCAATAATTTATCCTTCATTCTGGTCTAATTACAGACAAAATGCATGTTCAAAGATTTCAACATACAACAAAACTACAAAACTAAACAGGACTAGCAGCAGTAGGTCAGGTTCTGGGATCACGATCTCTACCTGAAAATAGAAATGATTTTGAAAAGGTAAACTAAAGTTTAGTGAGTGACAGAGTTTATTAGGCATGCTATATAAATAATTACTGAGAAAATATAATGAAGTATATATGAAACTACTACTAGTCTAACTTATCTTTACTTATTATTTATCTACGTTGTAGTAGGACATGCCTAGTACTCCCAACGTCTTTGTCGTAGTGGAGCATGTCCAGCACTCCCGACACTATCGTTGTTGTGGAGTAAACAACACCAACAAGGAATTACTCTTGTGTGCACATGTAACGCCCCAGATTTTTAACCTTAACCCAAGGTCGTTACTCTAATAAAATCATTAAAACCATTTTAAAGACGAAGGCAAATCAAAATAAATACTTTAAATTAATCCAAATAAAATAATAAA
>JBBPDJ010000019.1:185449-195898 GCA_037974625.1 Cucumis cinereus | reverse complement strand
GTTTAAAACCATTCTCTTCTAGAAGTTGGTGACTGGGATGCTGAAAGGGTGGAAAAGACTTGGGAAGGGAACCCACTGGTGGACTATTGCCAAGGAAATTTCCATGAGGAGAAACACTCAGTTTCGACGGCCTGGAGCTGGAGGTATATAAAATCATACTTGTATTAGCCCCATAAAAGTGTGGGAAAAGCAATTTGAGTATGACTTATTTGTTTAGCACTGAAAGAAAGTAACTTTAGTCCTGCAAATTAACTTCCTTTTTTGCAACAGAGAAATGTGCATGTTATGGAATTTTACACACAGGTAGTGGCTCTTTCAGACTAACCTTGTACTATCAGGAGGGGTAGAACCAAAGAAAAAACCTACAGAATTACTAGGTGGACTCTCTGCTACAATGCCAAGAGAGTTCCGACTCGGTCCATGATTTCTAAAGTTGCTGGAGAAAAAGCGTTGCTTATGTGATGATTGTTGTTTAGGGTAGGTTTTAGTTTGTTTCTTCCTGGGACTAGCATTGCCAATTTCATCCAAACCACAGTATCCAGCAGAATTTTCACTAGGTTTTGACCGTGCTGATGCTGTAGCACTGCTAGATAATCGTGAGGTTCCCTCTCTATTCTCTGAGTTGCACTTGCTCTTTTTTCGATTAGATCGCTTTTTTTCCAGTACCTTAGCATGTTAAAACAACTTTAACAATCATTCAAAATTGGGGGATTGAACTGCATAAAAACAAAATAGGATGCATGGTAAATTCTCAACTTGCTCGTAGAAGTAAAGGCCATCATTTATTGTTGAAGCAAGCTCTTTAGATATTGATTTTGATTCTTTGCCTCCATTTGTAGACCTTTTTTCGATGGCACGATTCTGCAAAGCAATTATGGAGGAAAATTTGTTTTAAAATAAATCCATAAAAGAAATGGAATAGGACATGAATTGTTTATACGTGCACCATTTCCAGATGATTAAAAAAGAAAAGGAAATTCGAGAATTGGCATCAGCAGCAAGGAATACAGTCTCATAAAATACAAATAAAGAACAGTATCTGTCACTAAATCCATTTGAAAGTATACGTTATCCTAAATTCGTTCAATTAGCTACCATCACAACTGTGTTTTATCAGAAACAAAAAATTCTACCAAATAAAGATGACAATGCCCCAATATTAGATTGAAGGCAACTACGACCAACAAATTTGCTGATAATTTTATTTCCATTGAAATAAAAAATTGTCTTCCAAAACACAAACCAAGCAAACCCTCCGATTCAGAGAAGTTGGGACAACAAAACTTTTATTGATTTCTTACACTTCTCAACAAGAATATTTGGATGAAAGAATGAATCAAGGTTTTTTTTATATAAGAATAACGACTTTCATTGAGAAAAAGTGAAAGAATACACCGGCATACAAAAACGCCTAGCCCACAAAAACACTTCCTCCAACGGGAAAGGACTCCAACTATGCAAAATAACACACCTATAAAATAGTTACAAAAGGCATTCAAAACCAAAGCCCACAAAAAGATGTATTTGTTAAAGCAAGCTGCAAGTTGCTCAACCTTGAAGCAAACCATTTTTCCCAATAACATCTACCTGGGTGACAATAATAAGTCTCTGAACATCTTGATCATTGACAGCAATCTCGTCATCGTCTTCGTCAATCCTTGGTGGATGATACAACAAAGATTAAGAGAATGAGAACAAAAACAAGCTTAGAACATTCTACAAATTGATGATAAACAGATTGAAATCCCCCCACCAAGGGATCAAGAACAATAAACAAAAAAACATGGGTCAATCCCATACCTCTTTATGAAGACAAAACCTTGTTTTGTTCCATTCTATTCTCTTAAATATAATTCCAACAGTGATGATACAAGGAAATCATAAATAAAAATTAACAAGCTAGAATCAACTGTATACCTTCCGTTTGAAGTCAAACCATCTTTCTTTATCACTTTTTGTTCAATCTCTAGCTCTTCATCGAGCATAAAAGTGCTCGAAAATTGGCTTGAAAGGTCATCAACATCATGTGCACTAACGTTTGATGAAATCTTTATGCCTTGAGGAGGCACAGTTCCACTAGAATGTTCTGAATAAAGTTAAAATCATCACAAAACCAACAGATGATTGTTAAATTGACCTCCCCTTAAGTACTAAATTCATAGAAAAACTTTTTTACTCCATCGTCAAGCTAAACAATCAAACTATCACCTTCCACTATGTCTAGATTAGCTACTTCCAGGTTGTCCCTGCTTGAGAACTGCTCCTGAGAACAACCCTGAAGTAGTGAAGATTTGATATTATCATTCGATGCCGGCACCCTACAACCATCTGAAGCATTCTCGTCCACCAAAGAGTTGGTAGTTTCATCCACTGGATTGGATGAGGTCTCAACGTTTAACGTTGATTTAGAGTCTGCAGGAACTGGAACCCACTTTGACCATTCATCACGTTTTCGCACCTTGTCTCCCTACAGAAGATTAAGGTTGTAAGGTAAAGTAAAATGAATTTCATTTTATTACAAGCCCGTGTAGTTTCTACTTCAATTTCAATACATGATTTTATTTGAATACTCTTTGTATCCTTCTTCTTCAAGTACATTTGCACACACAGAGTACAGAAGTTGTATTGGAAATGCAGAGGGTATTCAAATGGAAAGCCCTACATATACGTGTCACAGAATTATGCTACTGTTAAAGTACATCACCATAATGGACTATGATTTTGCTACAGGAGCCAACACATTGATATTTGAGGTTCACGTTATTCAAGCACAAATCTAACCAATCTGCCTCAAATTCAAATGAATACTTTCAGATTTATCCTTAGCTCCCTAGCAAAACACTAGGTTCACCTCGGCTCTATCTGTGCATCCTCTTCAAAAAGTAACTAGCTTAATAGAAACTGGTGAAGCGAACACAATGCACAATTTCATCACTAAAAATGAGATCGACAAAATTCATCCATATGAAAAAGGACCAAACAGATTCTCAAACACCAAATTCGTCAAAAGTACACTTCTCTCTTCCCCTATCTCTTCATCTTTCTACTCTCTTCCTTTCCATAGTCCTGCATCAATTTGGTATCTTTAATTATCACATTTGAGTATGATCCACACCTAACTTAAAAGACCAAATGCTGCAACTCCAAGAGAAATAAAACCTTAGTAACACTAGGAGCAACGTTTCATTCATTAAAATAAATAAAACAAACCGAATGCTTGTACAAGTTCAAAATGTAGCCAAGATGCCATCCCAACAATCCCACTGTCTTAAAATGAGAATAAGAATGGGAGATATTTAATTTCTGCATGCGTTCAGAAAAGAGTTAGGAAGTACACTTGAAAATGGAAAAACTGAAATAAATGAAAATGAAAATATAAAGGCATTGTCAAACGACAGTATTTTAAGCTGTGAACTTAAGATACCAATCGATATGATAGCATTCTAATTAGATAGATTTCTCAACACGACAGCATTAAAGAGTGTTGCAGAAAGTCAACATTTTTAAATTTCATCATTCCAACCGCAGCACTAAAATCCTTGCAGTCTCAAGGTTTTCACTCAAAGCATTTCATAGAATGAATTGAACTAAATAAAAATACCAAGAAGAAGAAGTAGCATGTACTCCCATTCCCACTAAATCAAGAATCAAACAACATAAAATGCCTGGATGAAATAGGTGGGTGAGTTGCTTTAAAATAAATTCATTTGAATGAGCGCGATTTCAGATGAAAACAAATAGAAGAGAAAGTTATTTCAAGCCAACTGAAAATATTCTGCATCCATCTTAGAGGGGAAAGAGCTGGAAATAATATAGCTTCCAACTAATATTTTTATATTATAAAAAATAACTTTGATAAAAAGAAGAGGGGTCCCAATTAAAAAAGGACAAAGTTAAGAAGGGGATACATTAAATTCTCTAAATTAATAAAACCTATTGTCATCAGACTTTTTAAGTCTATATTTCCCCAGTTAGCTCATATGAATTCCTTCTGCACCGTAAATACAGAAACGAACAACAAAGCTATAAAACTAAATAATAAATACCTGAACTTCAACATTTGCAGATGAATGTAGAGAATCAAGGATAAACGAAATGTCAGTGCTCATTTTCTTGACCTGGAACCAGATTTCCAAAAAAAAATGTTAACGATGAATAAATCTTCAAATTGATAGGACATGATAAATGAAATGTGAGATCTCTAAGCCAAATGTAATGGCAAGGTACAACTTTTGAACCTAATAGTACACCACAATTGTGACTATATATAACATGAATCCATGCAACAGATCTACTAGATGAAAAAAAGGCTCATTTCTGAAACACTCCAATAAATATTAAGACTATACCCTTTTGAATTCAGCAATGGCTGATATTGGAACCCATCCATGATCATCCATCAAAGATATTAGATAATGGTCAGTCTTCAGATTTTCATCGCTGCAACCAAAATATAAAGAAAAATGCAGGATTAGCTGAAGGCAGCAATATTAGATAAGAAATGAGAAAATATCCATTGACGAGGAGAAAGCTACAAATAGATGAGTAATGCTAACTCAACCAGTAACAGAGCTGTCAAAGAGCTGTTTGGAAGGTATCGATCTTTATTAAGAAGAAACTAGATCGTACAATGTTCAATCCTAGAGTACAAACTCAGATGTTTGTCTCGAGATGGCCTCCCTTCCCAAAACTCTGACTAACTTCCCTCTCTTTTAACAAAAGCTTATATACTCCCCTTTTCACTCATTCCCTGTGATCCCCCTTTTTCACATTTGCCCTTCCCATTCTACCCTTACTCCTCCGCTGATATCGATACACAACCGGAGGCCTAACACTTTCCAACTGGAATTAGAAGGCCAAACAAAAACAAACAACAGGGTTCATTCAATGTGAATGAATACTTGTCTAAGAGTAATAAAAGAAAAATCCACCTAAAAATAAACAAAAGGTTAAGCATAAATATTGCCAAAATTCAGGTACAAAAAGCATCTACATTGAATATATAAATCGAATATATAATAAAAGGACTGGTATTAACATGTACCGAAATCTCAATATTCTCAACTAATAGGAGGGAAACCTCTTTCTAGATTGATGTTTGACCTACCTAAAATAGTACTCAATTTGTTTTATTATGTTAGCCCGAAGTGCTAGCATATCTGGGGGAAGCATTGAAGCCCTTGGATTAATAGGGTGTGGAATGAACTGAGGAGGTCTCCCAATTGCATCAGGAGGTGGAACCGGAACATAGTACATAGGTCCATGTCCTGCATAACACAGAAGTCTTTGGCGGTAACTAATGCAATCAATAATTTCATTTTTTTTTTATGATGAGATGCAATAATAATTTCATGTTAGTAATAATTTCATGTTAGTACAGTCCAGCCATATTTTTATTTAGAGCAGTTTAAATATTTGTGCAGCAGATTTTATACTCAAGAATAAAGAAGAACAAGGAGGTTAGATTAGTATTGACATATTTCATGACACCTCAAAGATTAGGATGGAATAATTACCAGGAAAACTTGGACCAACCATGAAGCCAGGAGCTGGAGAAAAAAACGGCGGTCGTATGAAAGGGCGTGGTCCAGCACCGTGTTGCATGGAAATGTTGTCTCTTGGATTAAATCCCCGTTGATGATGCCAGCCATGGTTCCAATGAACAGCAGACTCCTGCATATTAGGTCTTCTATTGTGAATACCAACAACATAACTACTTGGATCACCACGTGGTGGGGGCTCAACAGGTGGAACAAAAGCTTGTACTGATGTCTCGTTGCCAGGCTTAATCATATGTACTTCAACACCAGCTACGGGACGAGGCTGGTAAGCATACCCCGGAACAGCAAGATGTGGAGGATGTAATATGGGTGGAAAAAGTGGAGGCATCGGTGGTTGATGATAAGGTAATGGAACAGAAACATGAGGAGCACCATTTGGATTGCGCTTAGAACCTGGTTTTTGATGATGTGATTGGAAATTCTTGTGTGAATAACTAGGACTCCGAGAGGCAGGTGACTTTTGTGCATATCCTCCCTAATTGAAAGCGTCATATCTCTCACTTTAATTATACTCAAGAGGAAAGATAAAATAAATTGGATAAAATAAATTAATAACTAGCAGGAATGTACAAGAGTCGTTAACAAGATTTCATAGTTATAGGTGATGGACTTCGCCAGGATATTCACTAATTGAATTTTATGCCAAGCACATACATGACATTTACAGGAATATTGAATTATTAATGACTAGTTTTCTACCAGGTGAAATGTACTGGAATCGTTTCAAAATTGCACCTAGGGTTACATAGCAAATATTAGTTTCTTAAACATTACACTACTCGTTAGTGTCGACATACACTGAGATTTTATGTCGCTTTCAGGTCAAGAAAACATGATAAGCAATAAAGAACATTAACAGAATACAGGGAATTGAGCGAATCAGCCGGAAAAAGAGAAAAAGAAACTGAAGTAAAAGATATTTCCAAAAATAGACTGGAAGGCTCCCTGATACTCGCTCAGACATCTCCATAGATAGCATTATTCACCGGGAAAATGATTCGCCATCATGCAGCATTACATTTATCCAAATTCAGAGACCCCCCAAAAGCGGGTGGAAGGGGAGAGAGAAAAAGGAGGAAAACATGCGAAAACCCAATCCACCATTCAATGGCATGTCGCAGCTGAAATTGAGCACACTATTTGAACAGCATCAGGCCAGTGTCTAAAAAAATAAACTCATCTCATAACCACTAAATGAGGGTGAAAAACAAAACCGTCGAATGAAGCTAAAATCAAACTCCTATAAGAAACATCCAAATTTGCTATACCAAACTAAAATAATGAGACTGGTTAAGTTTGCAAGGATGATAGCAATAACAGTTGCATCCCAGAATAATAAATTTATGCTATTTTCTTGTACGTTATATGCTAAAACCACCATTTCCGTCTGCGGGTGTGTGAGTGTATTATGGGGAAAAGTTAACCTGAGCTCCTGAAGAAGGAGAGTGAAGAGCAGCTACTCCATCAGAAACCTCCCCTGAATCAGAGGACTTAGCAGAAGTAGTAGCATCGAGATTTTTGGGGCGCTGGGAGTGGGCAAGTGCAGGCCAAGAATCAGCTCCCATTACAGGAGCATCAGTGTCCTTGGCATCGACAGCAGCAGGGGTCTTCCAAGGAGACTTGCGGCCATTAGTGTCTTTATTGTCGTCGGTAACCTCGGTATCCACCATCACCATTCTGAGCAGGACCCGGATTCCACGGAGATTACAGGGAAGTGAAATAGAAAGAGATTTGAATAGAAGTGGTTTATGGGTTTAGGGATTGAAAAAAGAAAAGGTGGGTTTTGAGGAAGAAGGAGGGGGTGGGGGGAATAGAGAAGTGGGGTATTAGTATTAGGGTTTATGAAGCAGGGGAGAGAAAGAGTGGGAGGGAGGGAAATGAAGTAATGAAGAAGAAGGTTTTGGGGGAAGCAGAGAGTGAAAATGAGTTGGGAGAGAATTTATATAGGAAGGGCAAAACAATGAAGGAAAGGAACAAAAGACGCACAGAGGACTACGACTGAGCTGTAATTCTGACTGTGAAGTGTGTGAGATGAAAGAATCGGCCGATATCTTATTTTTCTTTCTTTTTTTTTTTTTTGTTATGTTTCAGGTTTTGAAATTATCTCTATTCTACTGTTTTTTTCTACCCATTCTAACAAACAATGACTATTTAAAAAATAATTAATAATATGTGCCTTGAAAAATTACCTACCACTTTTTCATTATCAGTTCTGTAAAACACTGGCTTGCTCCATTTCGCATTTCTCAAACTTCCAAAATATAAAAAAAATGATAATAAAATAATAAAATGGTCCAAAGCCAATTGGCCCTCAAGCCTACCTGGAGCTAGAGGCCCATCATATCATATCATATCTCATGCAAGATATGTATGAGCTCACATGGGTTGCAAGACCATGGTTAACTGAGTCCAAATCCAATTTAACTCGATCCGTCTCATGTTTTCGACTATGGCACATTTAGAAACGTTGCTATAGGAACTTAGGAAACAAAGTTCGACAAGTCAACCTTACATATGTGAAAGGAAGGAAACTAAAAGCAAGTGAACCAAGTCTTGACTTGCCAACCAAAAGATTGGATACGAGGAATGTTTTTTATATTTTCTCGCTCGAGCATAGATGTTCAGCCGTTCGTAAGATGAGGATTGTTGATATGGTTATCTATGGAAGCTAAATAAGTTTGAGGTAACTATTAATATTGATTAGAAACATCAAAATGGTTGTTTAAATCAAAGTTGGTACCCAATGAATGTTAAAGCTTAGTCATTTAATAACTACAGATTTACATGGCATAATGGATTTTGACCTTTTTGAAGTTGGAAGAATGAAATACACAGATTGAAAAGCCATACTCAAATTGTTTTGTTTTCATTTAAGTTTTCTTTTTTTTTTTTTTTTCCAAAAATCCCTTATCTGTTTTATAAACTGGAATCCCAAGCGAACAAGGTGAAAATATGATAGAATCAAATAATTATGACCCATATAGAAAATAAACTAAAAAGGAAACGTTGCCTTAATGAATGACGAAATTTGATTCATACAAAAAACTAGGAGGAATAGAAAAAAGGTACCTTCATGAATCACCGAAAAAGAAAAACAAATTCAAAGTTTGTATATGGGTGAAATTGCTTTCGACGTGTGTTGATCAGAAATTGAAACTCTAAATTATTTTAGGGTGGAATTGAAACTCTAAATTTTTTTAGGATGGATAACTCATTCGGTAACATATTCGTCTAAAAATAAAACTCATATTACAATTCTTAAAAAAATCAACTAAATTTTAACTAGAGGGACCAAAGTGGGTATTCTTTAAACGTTCAACAACTAAAACAGACTTTCTTTAAATTTTAGGGACAAAAATAGTAGGATTTGATTCACCACTATGTCAATTTGATCTCTTATAGTTAATTAATTAAATAACTTTTTTTTACCAGCACAATATTATGTAAAAAAATAACTAAAAATACCATTATTTTAGTACAAAATCGTGGGAATTGGAGTATCCTCTAAATTTCAAGGTGAAAGTTCGTGTCAATTACAAGTAATTTACAATATCCTCCTAGCCATATCATATCCAGCCATTTATTTAACCCTTTTTTATTTTTATAAGTAAAAAAAAAATTACAGTCATGTTGCAAAATTTTATTGATTTAGGTTATATTTATTTTTTAAAATAATAAAATCTTTCACCCTATCTCTTCCGGCTCAAATGCAAAGATGGAATATCCTTATTATCAATTTAGCCAACGATAATTCAATTATTTATAGATTTAATATCTCATAATAATATACATATACTAAAGTATAAAAAGAATAATAATAACTCAAAAAACGTAAATAGTAATTAAAAAAAAATTAAATCAAGGCACCGTACAAAAACGCCGCCGGTATTTTACAGCCGGAGCTTGAACTTGCAGCTACTGTTTTTAATGACGATATCGCTATTGGCCGAAACGCTATCAACCAAGAGTCTGCAGGTCGCCGAGAATTTCACCTTCATCAGCTTCAAGCTCCCCAACTTTATCCTCACAGGCTGTCTCACATTCAGATTCAACGGAATATTTCCGGTCTGTTGATGCTGCTGCTGCAGCGTCGTGAAAAGCGCAGTCGCGTTTTCCGTCACTCCGACCAACGGCACGTTCAATACCGTCCTATTCCGATGTCCTTGGTAAAATTTTGGTAAAGCCCCTTCACAGAGCTTCGTTTCCGTGTACCACGCGCTTATATGGCTTCCTCCTTCGTAATAGATTCCGATTTTCTTGTTAGGGTTCACAGTGGTGAGAGTCAAGTTGAAAACAGCGTCTAATCGGTCGTTTCCACTCAACGTAAACTGCGATACTTGCAACCTATCGATTGAATACTCCGGAAGCTTGGGCCGGAAGACCAGGTACAGGATTCCGATGACGATTCCGATCAAAACCAGAAGGAGGACTAAAATGGAGATCGTCCAACACAGGCACCTGCAGCAACAACTTCGGGTCTTCTTTGGTGGCTTGGAGTGCATCACCGGAATGGTCCGCTGAAAGGGTGGATATTGAACTGCAGTGTCAGCAGCATCGGATTTTTGGGTTCCATGTGGGACCAAGGGGTCAGTGGGAGCCGCGGGCGGGGGCGGGGGCGGTGGTGCCTCAACGTCGTGGAGTGGATGTATTTTTTGGTGCTCCGCCATGGACGGGCCGGCGACTGGATAATAAATAGTATATAGAAATATATAGAAGATTAATGAAGGTATGTGTGTTATATAGTAAGGTATATATAAGATTTGTAGAAAATTGGAGGATGCTATATTGGTAAGTCGTGGAATAATGAAGATTTGATGTGAGACTTTGACTTTTGGGTTTAGGGATGTGGCTTTCTAAGAAGGGAACTGAAATTCAAGAAAACGGGGGG
>JBBPDJ010000019.1:121410-185349 GCA_037974625.1 Cucumis cinereus | reverse complement strand
CCGATCTGAACTATTCGTATTTATTATTTATTTATTAATTTATTATATTATATTAATTGAAAATATTGACTATAATAATTCATTCCGGAAATTTCATTTATGGTTTTTTATGCTTAGTAAGCGTAGATGGTGGGAACCGAAGAATATTATCGTTTTTTTACCCCCTAATGTCAATTTTATATTTCAATCTAATGGTTGCTGTGAATTTGTAGATTATTTTTTATTTTAAATATATGAGATGAGAATATTTAAGATTATGATCTTTTGATTACCTAAATTATTGAGATAACAAAACGGTTGAAAATATAACAAATTTTTATATTCTAATATGAAAATTTTGATTAGGGTTTATTTTGCTTTAACAAATGTGTTTATACTATTCACATTCTTCAATCCAACTTTAAATTAAAAACCTAGACCCTAAACTCTAAAGCTCAAAATATTATTTCTAATCGAGACGATTTGAAACTAATATATATACTAAATTGACCAGTTTTTAAAACTATTTCAATGCATGCATTTCTAATATTGAAGTTTAATAATCTGTTTAGTTTTGTTGAGGGTTGGAAATAGGAATAGAAGAACCAAACCAAGTCAAACAAAGAAATGTATACTGTCCAAATAAATCTGTATGAAACCTATATTACAGAATTAATAATGCTATGCTTTTAGTCTCAATTAATACTTAAATAATGACAATTTGAAAGTGGATTTGTTGGGAATAATAATATAATAATTGAAAAAATACATTATATAATTGAAAAGTAGTTCACCAAAGAAATAATCTTTTTGTTACCCTCTTCCTCTCTCTTTCTCTCTTCTATGTATTTATATTTAAAAAATAAAAAGCTATACATCAATAAAATACCTTTACATATTTAACACCTGATATTCAAAATAATATATATATATATATATATATAAATTAAAGCTATTTTGAATTTTCTTTTCCTCGTTCATAAGCTAATGATGGTGGTGTTCTAGAACACATAGCGAGTAAACCTATGATTTTAAATTAAGGGATACGTTAATTATGTTTTAATTATAGTTTTTTTTTTAATTTATTTTTTATATGAAAATGTATTAATTTCCACGTGGAAGGGGAACGGGAAGCTTTTTAGTTAGTATACGCGTAGGAGAGATAAAAAGTCATGGGAGGCGGCTCCAAGTCCAACCTCTAATTGAAACCTTGTTTTCAGCGAAATATATAATAAATTAAAGTTTGTTTTTCTTTTAATTTAAATTATTTATAGAAATTAATGTAAAATTGTTTTTGCCTAAAGTTTAATTTGATCACCTACTATATTTGACTTCAGGTAATTGGCGGCCCTAGTAATGTTATGGGCACGCCATCCCACACATCAAAACTACAAATCTGGTTTGAATTTGAGAGGTGTAGATATTTAGAACTTGACGATACCATGACCTAATTCATGTATCACTAAAATTGAATTTTTGGTTTAATTAAATCAACTATTTCTATGGTTATTTGACCATCTATTATCTATAATATTTAGTTATGTTTTTGTTATGCGTTATGACAATTATATATCAACTAAGATTTATTATGTGTTGATAATTTAGAAGTCGTTGTTTGAATTGTTCTATCTAAGCATGTCCATCCAACTTGCAAGTCCGTCTTGAATGGAATAGAAAAACCTCGATTGAACAGAAAATGGGGGAGAGAGTAGAGAAACCTTTTTCTATTGCACACTAACACACTCTCTCTAGGTCCTATACTTAAATATATTGGTGTAATGTTTGAGTTTTAACTATTAAAAAATCGGAAAAAGTGTTTTTTAACCATAAATATTTTTGTTTTTAGTACAAAATTTTATAATATTTTATTTAAATAAAAAGTTGTAATGTAGGGGTGTACATAAGCCCGATTGAGCCGGGTTAGAGGTAAATTATAGACCAATCCAATGTTCTCGAAATGACAAAAATTGAACCCTATCGATTTAATGTGAACTAATTTACTAATTTAGATTATATTTTTACTGTCCATTTTTTAGGTACAAAAATCTCACATGCATGAAGGGCATTGGAGAATCAATGTCATATGCTTTAAAGCTCTATAGATGATATATTGAATAAAAAAATGAAATCCATACAAAGAAATAACGATAAGATCAAATGTATGTCTAGAAGCTCATGGTAGTACAAGGAAGAATTGAAATATACTGTACATTTTGCATGGGTTAAGACAGGGATCCAAGAGTGAAAAGGTAGAAACAAAAACAGTTTCAAGCTTGTATTTATGCTGAATGTCCGTTTTACTAGAGTTCTCAACAATGCTACATAAATACAGCGTCTGATTTATAGACATATAGAATGT
Source organism: Cucumis cinereus (assembly GCA_037974625.1). Lineage (NCBI taxonomy): Eukaryota > Viridiplantae > Streptophyta > Magnoliopsida > Cucurbitales > Cucurbitaceae > Cucumis > Cucumis cinereus. The sequence goes on along the minus strand of JBBPDJ010000019.1, from coordinate 183,011 downwards.
GTGTTGAAACATTGATACGAGTTTAATTTTTAACTAAATTTAAAGGCTACCAACTTTACAAGTCATTGTTAAATAATTCAACTTCATCAAATATATGATGTTTGCACGTTAAATCTTTAAAATTTACGAAGTAAATTGAAACCATCAAAATTAAATTAAATTATAACTTCTCGAAATAGAGAGAATAAATTTTTTTTTTAAAAAAGTAGTGAGTAGATCAAACTATACCCGCCTCAAATATTTGTCCTGATTAAAAAAGTGTGTGACGCATAGTCCATTCGAGTGGATTCACCGGTTCGTACCAGCCATTCGAGTCGGGCCCTCATAGGCTCGTATCATCCATTGGAGTCGGATCCTGACCGGTTCGTACATGAAGGTCTGATATGGCCCCCCAGTTCTCATCAAACGAATCGGTGACCTCTTCAGCTTCAGCGGTGGAAATTGGTTTCCTTCTTTGTTCAACGTTTTTCCCTTCCGCTCTCATCTTCTTCACTTTCCTCTGCAAATCCCTAATTCCTCAACTTATCTCACTTCTTCTCTTCTCTTCATCCAACAAGGATCGTCTGCTCCATTTTCATTCTCCCAGGTACCTTTTGTTCTTCTTCGCTTTCGCATAATCCTGATTTTTCCCTTTGTTTTTTTGAATTAGGAATTTAGGATTAGAATTTCCTCTCCCAATTTCCTTTTGCAGCTCGATCCTTGTTGGTTTCCTACCATTTCCTCTTCTCTTCGTTCCTAGGGTTTCTTTTTCCCATTCTATTATTGGGGTTCTTTTCTTTTGCTGTAGACTTTTTGTCGAATCTTCTCTCGAATTTGGTTTATATTCTTTCCTTCCAGTCTCAGGGTCAGATTTATTTTATGGCATTTGAATGCCAGAAATCTGCCGGGATTTATAGGGATTCAAGGGTTATTGGGAAAATTTCTTGTGAGAAACCAACCGCTGGATCAAGTTTTCTCAACCACGAAGCCGAATCAGAGGGAACTGAATCTGAAAAATTGGGGAATATTACCTCCCTCACTTCCAAACATTTGCTCTCTAAAAATGCGCCCGTTGGATGTCGGTCAATTACCGACCTTCCTTCTGCAATTATATCTGAGATTTTGAACTGCCTTGATCCAAAGGAGCTTGGCATTGTGTCTTGTGTGTCTACTGTTCTTCATGGCATAGCATCTGAACACCAAGTATGGAAGGAATTCTACAGCGAGAGATGGGGACTTCCAGTTCCAGCTCAATCTGCACCCGTGGTTCCTAATGGACTTTCCGTTGAGAAGTCATGGAAAGATCTTTTTGTGGAGAGAGAGTTTAGAAGTAAAACTTTTATGGGGCGATACTCTATGGAGGTTTTGCATGGGCATACCGAAGCAGTTCGTACAGTTTTTGTTCTGGCTTCTGCAAAGCTGATATTCACTTCTGGTTATGATTCGATTGTGAGAATCTGGGAATTAGAAGAAGGGTTATCCATTGCCTCATCGCGATCGCTTGGTTGTACCATTCGAGCTCTTGCAGCTGATACAAAGCTACTGGTTGCGGGAGGGACTGATGGCTTCATCCATTGTTGGAAGGCAATAGAGGGGCATTCGTACTTGTTTGATGTGAAAGGCCCTCTAAATCACAATACCGAATTCCGGCTTTGGGAACATGAAGGACCCATAACTTCACTTGCTCTGGATCTAACAAGGATTTATAGTGGTTCATGGGACATGACTGTTCGAGTATGGGATCGATTTTCGCATCAATGCTTAAGTATCTTGAGGCATGGTGATTGGGTTTGGGGATTAGTCCCTCATGATACTACTGTTGCCAGTACATCAGGCTCAGATGTATATGTTTGGGATACTAATAGTGGGGAATTGGTTACTATCATTCATGAAGCTCATGTTGGCTATGCTTATGCCCTTGCTCGAAGCCATACAGGGGATTTTCTATTTACTGGAGGGGAAGATGGTGCTATTCACATGTTTGATATAACCAATCGTCATCTCGATACAAGTGCTCAACTGGTTGGATCTTGGATTCCTCATTCAGGACCAGTTTATTCTCTAGCATTTGAGTTTCCATGGTTGGTTTCAGCTTCAAGTGACGGGAAACTCTCACTGATTGACGTGCGAGCGCTACTCAGGACCAAGAAACGAACTCTGTGGAAGAGAGATTCGAGGGGACAGCATGTTGAGAGTATCAGTGTGGAGCCTCCACAGAGAATGTTACATGGGTTTGGGAGCAATTTGTTTGGTGTGGACATCGGTATGGATCGGATTGTTTGCGGAGGAGAGGAAGGTGTTGTGAGGATCTGGAACTTCACGCAAGCTCTGGAAGCCGAACGGAGGGCTCGTGCTCTAAGAGGAATTAGGTTAGAGAATAGGATGAGACGGCGTAGGCTTCAAATAGAAATGAACACCAAAAATGGTGGTGCAAGGAGTGATCAGTGCTCGTTTGCAGCTAAGAAAACACCGATGAACGGTGGTGATCGTGTAAGTGTTTGGCACAATAAACGTGGGGTGAGTGGAAAGCTGAAAGCTTAGGTGATGGAATCATTTGATTATCTGTTTCCTCAACTTGAATTTGGAGTGATGATTAAGTAAAGCTGATAGCAGTGAATTTTAGTTGTTAATTCTGTTTCTCAATTTCAAGTAAAGGCTAATTGCTAATTGCCTGATTCTGTTACATTCCCATAAGCTTCCCAACCTGCCGACGTTGCTTCATTTGTATGTGATATAACGTTGTTTTATAGAAAACCTAAAAAAAAAACGAAAGCTTAAAGAATCGTCTCTCAACTATTCTGGTTTCAAGCTTAGTATGCTATTCAAGTGTTTTCTTAGCTCTCTCTCTCTCTCTCTCACACACACATTTAAACTCACATTTTTTTATTTTGTTTAATCTATGATAAGGATTAGGTAAACGGGGCATTTTAGTTGAAAAAAACGACTTCAAACTATGCGGCTTTTAAAATTGAGATTGTGGAGGCTTTATGCGGTAAGAGATTAATCGCAATCAATCAATTTTAACCATAAATTTATGCTCTCAAATCATTTAAATAAAATTTAATTCTTTAATCCAAGTGGAGTAATGAGAAAATAAACTTAATTTTTATTTTTAAAAATACCAAAAGATTATTGAAGAAATTTAAAAAAATACCAAAGATTATTAAAAGTTATCAAATGAAAGAATGAAAGTCAGATGATTATTCCTAACTTTAGAGTCTTAAATGTGGAGCTTTTAAAGTCAAAAGACTCAAATGCAACTTTAGGTCAAAAGTATAATTTTTTTATATAATATTATAATTAATAACGATGCAAAATTTATGGTATAGAATATATGAATAAATTAATTAATAATGAGTGAGATTCAACATATAATTATTTTTAATGGTCATGCGTATTGCAAACAAAACCTTACTCCCTAAATCCTTACCAAACACACATGAAATAAATACGTGTGATTGAATTATTTATTTTAAAATTTGCAATATATTGAAAAATAGTAACCAAGTAACCAGTTTCTCACCCAATTGGTACTAAGAGTCAAACACCAACCTTTGTTCATGCAAGAAATGATTAAGAAACACCAAATCTGAACTCAAAGATTAATCAGAAATTAATCATCGCATCAATATGGGTCTGGGTTTGAAGCCTTTGTTGATCTTCGTCGCTCATCTTATCCTCTTGATTAATACAGCTGCAGCTCATGAATCCAACGTCACCGCCATGTTCTTGTTGGGAGATTCTTCTGTAGACTGCGGCTTCAATACTCTGTTTTACCCTCTTCTCCACCGCAATTTCTCTCTTCTTCCTTGTGACTCCAATGCCACTTCCTCTCTTCTTCCCTTTCTTCTTGGTTCATTTCTTAAACCTTCTTTTATTGATTGCTTCTTTTACTTTCTTTGTGTAATGTTACTATTCTTGCAGCTGACAAGATCGGCCTCCCGCATGCTCAACCTTTCTATAATCAGAATGGATCCCTCGAAGCCATCCTAAACGGCCTCAATTTTGGCTCCCCACAGGCAACAATCATGAGCAACGGGCAAAGCCATCAGTCTCTCAACCAACAACTACGCCAAGTCCTCGATGCCATTCAACTCTTACGCTTGCGACTCGGGCAATTTGCTGCTCGCCATTTCATCCAATCATCCCTCTTCTACCTCTCGTTTGGTGAGGTTGATTTCATCAATCTCTATCTTCTAAAATCAACGGGACGCAAGTATGGGGGCGAGGAGTTTGCTCGACTGCTGGTATCGCAAATGGTGATCGCCATAAGAAACTTGAAGGAAGCAGGAGCGAGAAAGATCATATGCATGGGAATACTGCCATTGGGATGTAGTCCTCGAGTGCTGTCTGAATGGCGTGATTCCCCTGTGGATACGTTCGACAAGAAGGGGTGTGTGAGAGAGATGAATGAATTGGTTGGTAAGTACAATGAAGTGATGGGAGAGGAAATGGTGAAGCTGAACGCAGAGTTTGGAGATGATCAAATGATATTTTGCGACGTTTACAAAGGGATGATGGAGATCATTGGGAATCCAACTCGATACGGTATGTGCAATATAATGTGATCTAGGTTGTTAAAGTGAAATGTTGTAGTTTTGAAATGATGCAGAATTGTGTATTGCGTGTAGGATTTGAGGAATCAAAGAGTGCATGTTGTGGGGTTGGTTGGTATAATGCAAGCGTAGTAGGATGTGTGGCAATGGAGATAGCGTGCAGGGATGGTAGGAGATATGTGTGGTGGGATTTGTACAATCCCACAGGAGTTGTAAATTCTTTGCTTGCGGATTCAGCATGGCGGAATCAACCCTTCCCCACAATCTGCCATCCATCCACTATTCAAGATTTACTGCTCACATGAGTTTCCATTCCATAACGCCAATTAGGAGGAGAAGTAAGTGAATAGGGAATTTTTGTATGGATGACCACCCAACCTAACAATTATCTATGTTTGTGAAGCTAGAGAATGAATGAATCCAGAAGAGAGAGGAGTAAAAATTGTGAGTTTTACAGTTACACACGCATTTGTTAGGTTGTTTTCGTAATTTAACCTAAAGAAATCTATATTTTCATAATTGCCAAATGGGTCTTCCTAGCTCAGGATGCACATGCAATCACTCAAAGTTGTAAATAATAAAATAAACAAAAATCCAATGTCTTTGTCGTAGTGCTAGCTGGTAGTGGCAACTCAGTCCACATCCCATTAAACAAAGTTTTCTCAAAAAAAGAGTAGACGGCACAAACCTTAATCCCTCCGCCTTCATTTCCAGATCTTACTCCCTTCAATGGCTGCCCGTTGCCTGCTCGGTTTCTCCTTTCTCTCTCTAAACCCTACTACCACACACACTCCATCCTCCCGCCGTCCTTCTCTTCTCATAACCTCCTCCTCTAAATCCGACAATGCCCCTCTTACTGGCCGCAAGCTCCGAGCTGCCGTCATTGGCGGTGGTCCTGCGGGATCTTCCGCTGCCGAAGCTCTCGCAGCTGGTGGCATCGAGACTTACCTATTCGAGCGCAGTCCATCCTCTGCCAAGCCCTGTGGCGGCGCTCTCCCTCTCTGTATGCTTACTGAGTTCGACATCCCTGCTCATCTCATCGATCGCCATGTTACTCGTATGAAAATTATTTCCCCTTCCAATCTCGCCGTCGACTTCGGAAAAACCTTGAAAGCCCATGAGTTCATACCCATGCTACGCCGCGAAGTCCTCGATTCCTTCCTCCGTTCCCGCGCTCAGTCCAACGGTGCTAATCTCATCCATGGCCTCGTGCTGAATCTCGAGCTGCCTACCTCCTCCAAAGCACCGTATGTCGTGCATTACACCGCTGAAAACTCCCGGAAATCCTTGGCCGTGGATGTGGTGATCGGTGCGGACGGCGCCAACAGCCGGGTAGCAAAGTCGATCGACGCCGGAGATTACGCGTGCGCGATCGCCTTCCAAGAGAGAATCAAATTGCCAGAGGAGAAAATGGAGTACTACGAGAATCTGGCGGAAATGTACGTAGGGAACGACGTATCGCCAGACTTCTATGCTTGGGTATTTCCAAAATGCGACCATGTGGCAGTGGGGACGGGGACGGTGTGCTCTAAACAAGACATAAAGCGTTACCAAAGAGGAATAAGGGAAAGGGCAAAGAGGAAGATAAGCGGAGGGAAGGTGATGAAAGTAGAGGCACATCCGATCCCGGAGCACCCGCGAGCAAGGCGAGTGGTAGGGCGGGTGGCACTGGTGGGAGACGCGGCAGGGTACGTGACAAAGTGCTCGGGCGAAGGCATATATTTTGCAGCAAAGTCGGGGAGAATGTGCGGAGAGGCGGTGGTGAGAGCATCGGAAGGGGGGGAGAGGATGATCGGAGAAAGGGATCTGAAGAGAGAGTATTTGAGAGAGTGGGATGCCAAGTACGTGGGAACGTTCAGGTTCTTGGATGTGTTGCAGAGAGTGTTCTATGGGGACAATGCCGGAAGGGAAGCATTGGTGGAGATGTGTGGGAATGAGTATGTGCAGAGAATGACATTTGAAAGCTATCTGTACAAGAAATTGGCTGAGGGAAACAGATTGGAAGATGCTAAGTTGATGTGGAACACCATTGGAAGTCTCATCAAGTGTGAAATTGTTGGGAGAACAGAGACTCACAAGGTTGCTTCTTTCCTCTAGCTTTGTTTGTAGTTGTAGTCTGCCTGAGCTTTGCTTTTGTGTGAAATCATCACATCAAGTTATATTCCAAACATTGATATAGTCCATTTTATTAATGTGATCCTTTGTTTGGATGGATATACATTTTAATTTCATGAGATTGGATGAATTGAATTAAATGGGGGAAGTAAAGTAAAGAGTAAATAATGGGATTGGATAATTTGGATTATTAGAACTGGAACTGCATTTGGGAAGTGTACCCAATAGTGTTGAGGTAAGCAGCCATAGCTTTGTTCATGGGGGGTGGTCCGCACCTCAAAATCTGTTGCAAAGTGAAGAACATGGCCTTTGTTTAGCACAAACTCTCTCTTACAGTAAGAATGAAAAACGAACGAAACGTCGAGAGTGTAGTAAAGCAAAGCAGAGTACACACCCGAACATTAGGGGATGGTGCAGGACAGTGTAGTCGTATCATTTCCTCAGTTACAAAGCCAACACCACCATCCCATCCTTCTGGAGGCTGTACAGTGCAGAGAGCAGAGAGCAATTACAAAAAGACATAAAAAAAACTGCAGAACGTATTTGTAAAACCCCCAAATGTTACCTGATTGAGCACATAGTAGATAGAAAAACGGGTGGGGAACGTACTCCCAAGACTATCCAATTCTTCCTGCAAACACAAGTAGTAGAATAAAGGGTATACGAGGTTAAATGTAGGGTAGTTCCAGTTTCCAAATCCAAATTAAGAGACCAGAAGGAGCACCTTCAGAAGAATGTCTTCATAAGTAACATTAGCATAGATAAGATGCACGTTGGTGCGATCCACTGGATTTTCTAGTATTGCTCTTGCAACCTGAAAAAAAAAAAGAAAACGTTCAGCAATGTTATATATATTTGTTTGTTAAGACAGATAGAACACGAATACCAATACGAATCTTCACTCAAAACTTAGCTCATGCTCATACCTGGAACATAGGAGTTATGCCTGTGCCTCCAGCAAGCATTCCAAAGGTCTCTACTTCATTAGGTTCATACTTGAATCGTCCCTGCCACCATTTGCACACAGACAAAAAACAACTCCGTAAATAATAAATAATATGATTCGAGTGTGACAACGTGGCAAAGGCTAATTAAATGCTTCATTCTCTATAATTTTTCAAGTTGGATAGGCCTGTAGGGGGCATACAAGCAAATGATTATCAAGGTCAAAGATTATTAGTTACTTGGATAATAAAATTAATCAAGGAAAAACGAACTTTGATCCACTCTTTCATTGGAACTAATCGCAGGAGTCTTGTAATGACTGTACTTGAATGTAAATTTGTGTACTAAATAAAGAAATATAGTTGAATGCAAATAAGTTCATCTGTTTTGAGAATTTGTGAGACTCCCCTACCTCACAACCCTGCACTCGGTACACCCCCATTTCAGGATTCCATTGAACCTTCTTCTAGAGACCATATAACCTTATGGCCATTACGAATATTATGCGAAATGGCCCAAATCCTAGATTCCCGGCCCAGTTTTAGGAAATCAATATTTAAAAGCACCTCGCTCCTCGAGAACTAAAACTTTGAGACCAAAAATAGTTGACTGTTCAATGAACTCCTCGAAGTTCTAATAACCTAATATTGAATTATGAATCCCCCAAAAGAAGTCATTTTTATCCTAGATGGGTCAGTCTTTGCCTTCAATTTTTAATTCCATCCAATTCAAACTCTAAAATTTGATAAGTGGTTATAATACCTCCTCACGTGAAATAAAAAACTAATAAACATTTCTCACATACCAATCAATAAATCACCCTAAAATTCAACAAATAAACGACTAGAATCGAGCCAAAAACTTGTGTGAACCAAACTATTAAAACAAAAGAAAACAACTCATAAACTCAACAATAGAAAGCTTAAACACATCTAAAAAGCATCCAACACCACCATAGAAACTAGCACCCACAAACATATCCACACCCAATCCAGCCATACGAATACTCATGACTACTCATAGATTTTTGAAAAAAAAAACAGAAGAAAACTAGATTAATGAAGGGTATTAACTATATTACTTATTCAAGCATTGTATTCAATGTTCAAATAAACAAAATCTACTTATATAGTTGCTGTTGAAGGACAAGTGAGCAATACCTTTGGACCTTTCACAGCCAAGTAATCACCTTCACGCATCTCACGAAAGTGGTGGGACATCCTTCCTTGTGGATACATCTACATACAATCGTGGTTGTAAACCAAAATACGGAATGTTTTAGATAGAAGATATCAAATGGTTAATTAATAAGAAAAACCTCAAACTATTGCATATTGGAAGTTTAAGGCTATACCTTTATGACCAACTCGAAGTATCCAACATCTCTGTCCAAAGTGGTTGGAGTGTAAGGTTTCACAACATCTTCACCTAGGCTATCTTTTCCTCTGTACAACAACACATCAACAAATCGTTTGAAGATTCATAACATTCCATAGATGAATCTTCCCTCCACTACACAAAGTGTAGAGAGTTTCTTCTTGAATCAAATAAGTATTAAAGTGAATAAAACCTGCAGCTCATATGCTGCCCAATCGGCAGCCCCAAGATTGAGGTTGGAGTCGGAAGAGAGAATCTGAACTTTGCTACATTATGGCTAAGTTGTGTGCGTTTAACTAGTTTAAATTCCTTGAAGTTATTAGGGTCCAGGCAACCTATCATAACAGGAAGGAAAAAAAAAAAGAAGACATCGATAACATCGAAAACATCTCGGATTGCAGTGTAATAAGGATATTGGTAGCAAGAAATCGCAGTTTACCATAAAATGAAACAGGGGTGGGGAGGGTTTGTACTAGGTATTCTCAAATCCCAATACTCGGAGCCTGGTATCCTCATCAAGCAAAACAACAAAAGACACGAGTAGAAGAAACTACAAAAGAGAAGGAATAAGAACCTTTGGGTTTGGATTTGTTGGTGACGTAGAAATAGTAGGCAGTGGCAACGCCGACAGCAACCACAGCGACGGCGACGGTGAGAAGGTCGGGCCTGCAACTCGTCGGCATTTCGGGAGGAATCGGATGAGAGGGGTTCAATGGTTGCGCGGTTCTTGGGAGATGCGGATGCAGCCGAAAAAAAGAAAGAAAGGAAATAGGGAATGTAATAAATGAATGGATTTTTGACTTTCCGCATAAATCAAATCATAAATCGCTTTTTACAACCCACTACCACTCCCATTACTCAACTCACTTCGAATCTTCTTCTCATCGGATTAGCATTTATATGAAAATTGTTCCAAAAATTTGGGCAACCACAATTTATTCCATTCCACAACTTCTTCCCATCCTATACTTTTTTTTTGTCTTACCCTTACCAATTAAACCGATCAATACTAAATTATTATTATTATTTTAAATTTTCTGAAGTTATTTATTTATTTCAGTAATTCGGATTAGTTAGTTATTAATTACTATTTAGTTTGTTCGACATTATTTTTAGTGCAATAGGAATAGATGGAGATTTTAAATTCTCTTTGCCCCCAAATCCTTCCCAAAGGTAAAGACCACTGGGAGTGAAGTCAACTTCATTCCCTTTTAACTTTTACAAACATGTGGTTAAAGAGTTATACAATTCTGTTATATCAAGGTATATATATATATTCCAATATTCCAGTCAAAATGAGTTTATCCCTGGAATTGTTGTAAAGGAAAAAGAATTAAGAATATATTCTAAAACTAGCATAACAAATGAAGGTTGTGTTTATTTATCCCTTTAATTAACATTTAACAGGGTTTTCTTTCTAAGATTGTGGTTTTCTCAAACTTTTTTTCTTATTAAAAATATTGTAGTAGTAGCTGAAGTAGTGATTTTGAATTTGAGTGTGAATAGGGGAGCAACTGAAGAAGAAGAAGTAAAGAGGGTAAACATAATAATGAAGAGGGGGATAGGAATTCAATTACAGGTCACTGGGTACCAAAATGAAGGAAGACTGCCTTCTTCTTTAGCATAGGAATGCAAACTAGAGGTGTGATGATTTGGGTCTCAAACACAAACAGAGCGATCAGATATCTCATTGGAAAAATTCGTCCGAACTAAAGGTTTTAGAATGCAAAATGTGCAAATGTTTGCACATAAAATTTGCCATTTCTCTCAACTTGTTTCAAAATCACTGATTGGCTCCTCAGTTTCTTCTTGGATTTTGTCTGTAGCTTCAACAGTTTTCAGCTTTGAGACCTGAAACATGGCCAGATGGATGTCCCCTGTCAGCAAAAGAAACATCACAATGAATCAATTCAGGGGGGTATCAAAAGAAACGACAAGTCATTTCCTTTGGAAAATGTAAACAAATTGCAGAAACAGATGCAGACCAGCAGTCTTTATGTTGAATTGAAGAGGGTTAGACAACAAGGATGTAAAACTCAAAAAAATGGGAAATGGGGTGGTCTCTTAAAAGAAAAGTGGGGGAGAAATTAAAGTACCAAAAGTAATGAAATTGCCAGATGATACAGCAGCAACAACCCCAGGGTTAAGTCTCTTGTCATTGATGAAAGTCCCATTGGTGCTGTCTAGATCTATGACCAACAGCCTGTCTTCTTGGTTTTTGATACGAGCATGTTGAGCAGAAACTGCTTGCATTTCAGAAAACAACTTAATGGAGTTAATGCCAAAACAAGAACCTAGTATTTAGATTATGGGAAAATTAGACCTGTAGCAACCGGAATTACAATGTCAGCTTTATCAGGAAGGCGGCCAACAGTGACCTCATTCTGCATTAACCCCAAAAAGCGTTTCAGACCAGAGGTGGCTCCACTAAATAGAGACTCACAATGGATTATTATTCGGACTCACCGACACAATTTCGAAAGCATCTGGCATTTCTACTTTCGAACCTATGTGCTTCCACTCTCCATCGCCTGTGAACAAATTAATTTACCAAATCTTCAAGTAAAATGATACAAGAGAATAAAGGTTAAGGAAGAAGCGATGTGGCTGACCGACGGGTACCAGAAGCCAACGGGAAGAAGCTTGTAGAGGTTGAAGAAGTGATCGTCTCCTTGGCCGGAACTGGAAACTGAGACCGAGACGGGGCAATAACAATGGCGAAAGGCTGGAGAGTCTGGTTCTATATAGGGATGGGGTTAAGGAATTGGAATAATTGGAGAAGGAAAGAGAGGAATGGACGGCCAACTCCATGGGTGTGCAAACTCTGCAGCGGTTTCAGGAGCTCAGTGATTCGATTGTGATCATCATCTTTTGTGTGGCCGCCATTTAAAGCTGCTTTTTACGGATAACTCCATTTGTTTTATCACTCGCGACAAATAAAATAATATATATAAATTTGTCTCATTACTCCTTAAACAATATAAAGTGATTTATGAACTTTCGAATGACATGATTTTGACGACTTTGAATAGGTTGTTTGTAATTCTCAAGAATCCCCTAATTGCATCGAGAACAAGTGCCTTGATCTTGTTATTTTAGATTTTTTTTTTTAATGAAATTCTGCTTCTTTCATGTTAATAAGGAAAACTTTCCCTTTTTTTTTTTTAAAAGAAATTAATAACAAAATTAAAATCCACATTTTGCTATTAAATGCTATTTCGATCCACTTCTATGAAGGAGTAAATAATAAACTTGTTTGAAACTGGAATCATGTATCTGCTTCTGCTCTGATAAATTTTTAATCAGTGTTAGCAAATGTGAGTTATTGTCAAGAAATTTACTCTAATTTCTAAGAGGAGGACACTGTTGATTGTGGACAAAAATGGGCAACAAACTGTAATTCCAAAACGCTAGAGATGATCAATATCTCTCAGAAAACGGTTTCTTTCAAAAGAATTTGACAAAAAAAAAGAGTAAAATTAAAAAAAAAATTTGGTGGGTTTTAAGTCCAGTATTAGTCAAAATTGCCGTGGAAAAAAAAATTATGCCGCGAGTTGATCCGCTGTATCCATTCCAATCTTCTCAAGTTGCTGCTTCTTCTCCTTCTTCCTCTTCTTCAATTTGGTAGCGGTTCTGAGTATAGGTTTGCTATGATCAATGTACTTTCCTCCAAAGAACTGGCCAAGCACCTTGCCGCATCCCGAACAACATCTGTCAATCGATGCCAAATCAATTAAAAACACCGAATCGATTACAAGCAAGAGACAAATTACGCATAAATCAAATACGAACAAACAATTAATATCCGATTTGCTACAGCCTCTTTACGACAATGACGCCATACAAAAAAAAAAAAAACCCGGATTACTTTTAGAATTAGAAGAACAGTAATCCGAAGAAGAAATCAGATTAAAAACGAGAAACAATGAAGAGATCAATGTGCGCAGAGGATAGAACACAAAAGCGAAGATGATCGGAGCGGATTCTCACACGAAGTCATCGAAGCGATCGGGTTCGCGATGTGTGAGGCAGTGAGAACAGTGCAGCATTGAGTGGGAGCGTGGAGGAAACGCAGCTTCTGGTCGCAGAGAAGTAAGGGGAAGAAGCAAAAAGAGAGTGAGTGACGATGTATTCGTAATTTGGGGGCGGAAGCTGTGTTCGTAATTCTCAACCCTAACGCGTTTTTTTGGCTATTTATATGTTCGATCTACCTTTAATTCCGTATTCTTAATGGACTTAATATATATTTGCTATTACGAAATTACCCTTACTTTCGTCATTTCCATGCGGATTTTATGGAGTTCTTCGAGGCTGGTTTGGTACTTTTATGTCTCCCATCCCTATTTGTGTGTTATTATTCCGTGAAAATTATCTTTTGACTCTCGATTTAAATAGATTCCATGTGATAACTTTTTTTTTTCTTTTTCTTTTCGATTTTACGAATTAAATTTATTTATTTTCCTCAATTTCTTTACATGTTTTACATTAATGCCATTTTCACCCAAAATGAAAAACGTGGTAGATCATCCGGAGTAAAAATGTGTGTCACATTTAATTAGTTTTGACGTTGTTTACTTTCTTCTATATTTGACTAATTCCAATTATATTTGACTAATTCCAATTGCTTTTGAGAACTACTTATTATGATAATGTTGAAGTCATTGTTTTTACTATTATAGTTGAAAAATTGTCCATTTTAACCTATTTATTGCTATCTTTACCTGCTTGACTTTTAGAGGTAGAAATAGAGGGAATGATAACGATATATTTGACAAAAATCATAATTTTAGGTAAATAAGATTAAAAGTTCATCAAATTACTTTTATAATTGATTAAGATCTTACCAAACATGGTAAATTATGGTATGGCCTGAATTTCATTATTATACTTGGCGCAATACAAATTATATGTCACCAATGTTTGAAGGTTGTCCAACTTCGGCAGACATGATGGGGCTCGGCCTCTTAGCATACCAAAGCAGCAATAAGGCAGCTGGCAGCAAAATAGGCAAAACCAACTTCAGAAACACACTCGGAATCGTCTCTTTTAATCGTTGTCCCGTTGGAATTGTAAATTTTCCGTCGTTTTTTGGAGTGTCACTGTGTGGTTCGTTGTGGTTTGAAGCCAAATTAGTTTGCTTTATTTCTTGATCTTCCAAAATAGGGTTATGATGAACTTGTTGTTTGGAGTTGGACTGGTCCTGCTGCAATGGCTGGCGGACATGAAGGATGCCACTCTTGTATTTGGCAGTAATGTTAGCGGTGTTGCAGTTTGATGGGATTTCGAACTCTTTGTAAAACCGCTGCATTGTGTGCTTGTTATTGCTCTTCAATGCCCGCTCCCCACTAATCCTCAACTTTCTTTTTGAGGATACTTGAACCTTAATTTGCTCCTTACTGAAACCTACAGTAGTGTTATATTTTGAATTAGTCACACCGCAAAATTAAATTAAATTAAATTAAATTTGGCTACACTCCATATTTCATATCAATTAGGAGTGTTTAGGCCGATAACAAGTTGGAAGAACCAAAATGGATATAATAATTAGGGGGGACAGGACAGGACAAACCAGGAATGTAGAGGGTGAGAATGGTGCAGCCGTCCTCTTCCGACTGCTCCACCGGAGGTTCGAAATCTTCATAAGTCCGGTGATGTTTGTTGGATGCCATGTTATATTAGTTTCTTTTTTTGTTGATTTGATTAACGTTGTGTGAAAGAAATTATGGTTTCAGGTTTTATAGAGATCCAAAGGAATGGTTTGATTTTATAGGTATGAAATGAAGGATATATTTCTTGATGTGGGGGAAGGTGAAGGTTCTTTAATTTGCTTCTTTGGGATGTAGAATGTATATACCTTTACCTTCTTTTTGCAATCTTAAATTATATTGTGAACAGAATCATTTTATAGGGTATGTGTGTGTGTTTTCTCTTTCTCTTAATGAATTCGCCACCAAGCTTTGAATCTTTCCTCCTGTTTTCCTCACGTTGTTCCTAAGCTAACATTACCCACTCAAGTTCCCTTTTTCCCTTTTGGAAAAATACCCACTCAAGTTTGATCCAACATGATTGTAGACTATACATTTTATATAATATAGCAAAACTGCTAAAAATGTTTATAAAATCTATAAAATTTTATAGATTATTAGATATTTATTAGTGTCTATCGATGATAGATAAGTTGGTGTATGTTTTAACTGCAGTGGTGTTGATGGGTTTGGAAGGCTTATGATCATGTGGTTTTTTGTAGGATGATGGTTTGAGGTGGCAGCTCTCTGCTTTACTTGATGATAGGGGGCTAATAGACAATGGTGGTTGGATACTGTGGGCCTGTCCCCCCCTGATAATTGGTTAGGCTTGTCTTGTGTTGCTGCTTGGGACGTGATAATAGAATGTAAGAGTGGTCTCAGTTGGGTGCATTGGGATCATAAGAGTGTGTTCATTGCAGAACGGGGAAGATTGTTACTGTTCAAGGTTCGGTGTGGGTGATGCGGCCAGGTGAAATAATGTGGGTTTGACTGGGTGACTGACATTGGTAGTGGAGTCGGACCACATGAGATTCAGTTTCGTCATTTGAGTCTTGAGATGATTTTTTAAAATAAAAAAAGGAAAAAAAAAAATAACAGGTTGTTATGGTTGCTGCAAAGGCTGGAATTACTGAGGCGGTGAAGTGAAGCCATAAATTACAAAGGCGACAGCAGAGGGAAATACCTAAAGTCAGTCAATAACGCCAAACCTCAATTTCATCATTCATGGCAGATAAAAATGACAGACAGTGGACATGCCAGGACACTCGGACACGTTTAGTATGATTCTTTGAACTCTGTCATTTCAATTTTCAACTCAACATAATCCAATGTCTTTGTTTTGGTTACTGGGCCATTCCCAAATAAAAACAAATCTCGTCTGGAGAAAGTTAAAAAAAAAAGTAATTATGACCTTTCCAAGTTTTCTTTTCCGTAATGAAAATGAAGTTCCACCGAGTGGAAAAGGGAACGCCTTTTAAACAAACTCATTGCAAGAATTTCGATGCATAGTATTATATTATCGATCGATTGGAAACACAAATTTCATGTTCCCACAAATTGGTCTCAATCACCCGAACAAAGATATCTATATATATAGTCTCATCTCTACTACCGCCTCACTTCCTTCCCCATCATCCATTCCACAATGGAGAGGCATCCCGACAAAGCATCTCCCCTGCTTTTTGCTGTTAATCAACAGAGATTTGAGCTCTCCTCTGTAGACCCTTCCACTACTTTGCTCCAATTCCTTCGCCAACATACTTCTTTTAAGAGTGTCAAGCTTAGCTGTGGGGAAGGTCTTTCTTTTTCTCTCGAATTGCTTCATCTTCCTCCAAATCATCACTTGGGGTTCTTCCTTTTCACGGAAATGTTCATTTTCTCTCTTCTATTGGTTAATTGCTTTTAGCTTCCTTCTGTGTCTACTGCAAATTACGTTTCAACACATTATGCACTTTAACTATCTGTTTCTTTGGCTACTGTGCTCGCCGTTGACTCTTTCACCGTTCCCCCACAGGGTTGCCTTGTTCATGCCTTTCATACTTTTCTAACTACTACAACTTGATCCTATATATATCCTCGATAGTTGCTAAGTTATTTCCGTGAACCTCAGTTTTGGATATTCACTCGTACACATTCTTCTTTTTTTGGTAAATATTTTATCAAACAACTTTTACTGTTAAGTATGATTACCGGAAAGCATATGTTAGAAGGTTCTGTTTGAACATGACGATGATGTTCTGTTCAGGTTGCTGGGTCCTTTTTTTACCATGGGAATTGGATGACTATTTCATTTTTAACTAATCATTGGTTCACTGTTCCATTCTGCAAGAATCATTCTATGGAACTTACTCAATCTAAATCTGTTGACGTGTTTGGTTATTTTGAAATTGTAGGCGGTTGTGGTGCTTGTGTTGTGCTATTGTCCAAGTACGATCCTGTGTTAGACAAAGTCGAAGATTTTACAGTAAGTTCATGCCTCACGTTGCTTTGTAGCATTCATGGGTGTTTAGTTACAACCAGTGAAGGTATTGGAAACAGCAGGGATGGTTTCCACTCAATTCATGAAAGGTTTGCTGGCTTCCATGCTACTCAGTGCGGCTTTTGTACCCCTGGAATGTGTGTTTCACTTTTTTCAGCCCTCGTCAATGCTGAAAAGACCAATAGACCCGATCCCTTATCAGGATTCTCAAAGCTGACTGTTTCTGAAGCTGAAAAGGCCATTTCTGGAAACCTTTGTCGTTGTACCGGATATAGGTCAATTGCTGATGCTTGTAAGAGTTTTGCTGCTGATGTTGATATGGAGGATTTAGGGTTGAACTCATTCTGGCCAAAGGGATATGGCAAGGAAGTGAAATCGAGTAAATTACCACTTTATAGTCAAAGTAATAGCCAGTTATCATTTCCAGAATTTTTGAAAAAGGATCTTGGGCCTATCTCTTTTATGGACTCTAAGGGGCGTTCCTGGTTAAATCCGGTTAATATCAAGGAGGTGAGCAGATTATTAGAATGTCATGAGACTATCAACACAAGTAAAACAAAGTTCGTTGTTGGCAACACAGAAGTGGGATATTACAAAGAATCTGAACAAGTTGAAAGATATATTAATCTTAGACACATTCCTGAGCTTTCAGTTATCAGAATGGATTCAACAGGAATAGAGTTTGGTGCAACAGTGACGATTACAAAAGCTATTGAGACCTTGAAAAGTAAAAACCACGAACCGTCATCCATAGGTGAGATGGTGTTTCATAAAATAGCGGTCCACATGGAGAAAATTGCTTCTGGGTTTGTACGTAATACTGCAAGCATTGGGGGAAATTTAATGATGTCGCAAAGGAAACAGTTTCCTTCAGATATTGCCACAATACTTCTTGCTGCAGGTTCCATGGTAAATATATTGACTGGTTCCAATGAAGAAGTGATTATGTTGGATGAGTTTCTCAAGAGACCTCCACTGGGTCCTAACTGTGTACTTTTAAGTGTTAAGATCCCAAATTTGGATTCACTTAGAGATATTTATCCAAGAGATACTACTATATTGTTTGATACTTTTAGAGCATCGCCTCGGCCTCTTGGAAATGCATTGCCGTATCTAAATGCTGCTTTCTTAGCTGCAATCTCTGCGTGTAAAAATTCCAATGGTATCATATTAAATAGCTGTCACCTAGCTTTTGGAGCTTATGGGGCCAAACGTGCAATTAGAGCAAGAAAGGTTGAAAATTTTCTAGCTGGAAAAACTATCGGCTATAATGTCATATATGAAGCTATCTCATTGATTCAAGCCACTATAGTCCCTGAAAAGGGCACATCATTTCCAGCTTATAGGACAAGCTTAGCAGTTGGCTTTCTTTTTGAGTTCTTAAGCTCTTTGGTTGATGGAAATGTTGTAATAAAGAGTGATTGCCTAAATGGATGCACGAATACCTCGTCAACATTACCTTACAACAAATTTAGTTCAAACCATGATATATTCGATTATAACAAAACTAAAACTCTACTATCATCTGGAAAGCAGACAATTGAATTAAGCTCAGAATATCATCCAGTTGGAGATACGATTATAAAATCTGGAGCTGCTATCCAAGCTTCAGGTACTTCATACTTTTAATAATATTAAGACACACTTTTATTTTTTATTATTTTATTATTTTTTATATTTTATTATTATAAAGATGAAATGAATTTATCTTAATAAACCTGATGAGTCATCTAGCCCAGTCTTCTTCTCGAGTTAACTAAAAGAGGTTAATTATATAAGTTTCAAACTTCATAAAGTCTTCTTTTAGCAAACGTAGTCTGCATGGCAGGTCTTGTCTGGGTTGGTATTGTCGCATGTGGGTCTTCAAGCTCTAGTCAAGTTGACCAATTTTTCTCTTCTGTTTGAATATATATGAAGAAGATGTGTGTACTGTATACTTTCAACACTGCCGGGCACTTCAGGATTAGGCTATTTGTTTGTCATGTTTCTTATTCTTAGATCAGAAAACCAATGAACATTTGCAAACGAATATTTTAGGTGAGGCAATTTTTGTGGATGATATTCCTTCACCAACAAATTGCCTACATGGAGCATTCATATATAGCAGAAGGCCTTTGGCATGGGTGAAGGGACTAAATCTTTCTCTTGAACCTCAACCAGAGGGAGTTATAGCTGTTATTTCCACAAAAGATATTCCTGTGGGTGGACATAATGTTGGCGCTAGAACTATATTTGGCGATGAACTTCTATTTGCAGATAAGTTGACCGAGTGTGTTGGTCAACCAATTGCTTTTGTGGTGATCCTATTAACTCGCGATTCATTATAGCAACTTTGGTATCAGGAATCTTTCCTTGTTGAGGTGCTTATTTTCTTTTACGTTTGTTATTTAGGTAGCAAATACGCAAAAACATGCAGATATGGCTGCAGACCTTGCAGTGGTGGATTATGACACAGATAATTTGGAAGCACCTATTCTTTCGGTAGAAAATGCTCTTGAAAGGTCAAGTTTCTTTGAGGTCCCTTCATTTCTGTGTCCAGAACAGATTGGAGATTTGTCAAAAGGAATGGCTGAAGCAGATCAACATATTAAGGCTGCTCAGGTACCCTTTGCTATGACATAGTTGGTCTTAATATTTGATGATGGTATTTCAACCACAAGGAAAAATAGGGGAAGTTGCTTGATTTTGACCATCACCCATTAACAATTTCTCATACAAGTTTGTTTCTAACAATACTTTTTTAGAAATGTTCAAATTTTGAAGTCATTTCTTCCAATATTTTGTTGTTATTATTTATTATCTATCCAAAATTTGAACTCGTTTCTTCTTATATTTTCATAAATTTTTACATTCAGATCAAACTCGGGTCACAATATTATTTTTATATGGAGACACATACTGCACTTGCCATTCCAGATGAAGATAACTGCATGGTAGTGTACAGTTCAAGCCAATGGCCAGCTAACGCCCATTCTGTTATTGCAAAATGCCTTGGTGTTCCTGAACATAATATTCGTGTAATTACTAGGAGGGTTGGAGGAGGCTTTGGTGGAAAGGCCATAAAATCTATGGTTGTGAGTATTTACTGTCAACTCTGACTATTTCCCCGACCAACTGTTTAATGTTATCTTTTTGAATTTTTAAAACCCAAGATTTCTCACCATTGTTTGTGTGTCTGTGTCTTTTTTTTTTTTTGGATTTACTAGTGATGTCGTTTTTTCAATTTCAATAGGAGGCAAGGAAATTTTAAGTAAATATGTAATTTTGATTACTCCTACAATTTTTGGATGCCAATGCCAAAACGACATGTTTTTGTTGAAAAAATTTATGATGATTATGGTTTTGTACTTCTGTGTCTTAGTAGGGGTAGGATGACAATTCATTGAATGCAAGTAAGATACTAAGATGACATAGTTGCAACTAAAGCATTGAGTCAAGCTGTTTGATTCTTCAAGTGGCATCAAAGCGTTTTAAAAGCTTTTTTAGTTTTTGGAGCACAAGGATGCATGTTCATTTTGGTTCTGAGTGGTTGTTTTAGTGTATCCAAATATCTTAACAAGTCATGTTGGGACTTGGGGTAGATCCCTAATTACAAATTAGATGTTTTCCAATTGGGGCAAATGCATCCATAGTGAATGCAATGGATATCTTGTATTTAAAAAACTAGCAGTTCACCCTAACAATCTTCTTGGGCCTAAATGACTCAATTTTCTCCCCCATCACAGATAGAGTATTTCCAACTTCTACTACCGTTCATATTTTAGCTATCACCATTGTCTTTATCAATATTTGATCATTAGACAGTATTTAGTTTTTTGTTTTAAATTCTAATTACTAAAAGAAAATGTGCCAGAAGGAATCTTTAGCTAACTATATAGGTTTTGATAGATTTGAGCTTATGCAGTGAATTTTGCCAGTCTCATGGTTTATGTTGTATTCCATTTATCTATGTGAAGTGCACTTTATTCTTGGCCCTTCTTTAACTTCTTTGCTCACATATTTTTAACGATACTGTAAAAAAAGAAGGTTTGGAATCAACCTACAGAATCAGATAATTTTGTATCTAAGTTAAAGCTTTTCATGATTTAAGATCATTCCATTCTTCATCATTCATGCATGCTCAATATTTCTATTGTTTCAATTTGGCCTGCCTTTGTTCTTCTTCTTCTAGGAAACTCGTTATTAAGCTTTTCCTTATTATTTCTCCAATAATGAATAGTAAACTTTAATGAATGAGTTAAAACTTTCTAACAATTATGTTTTTATAGGTTGCTACGGCATGTGCACTTGCAGCTCACAAGTTACGCCGTCCAGTCAGGATTTATCTTAACCGGAAGACCGACATGATAATGGCTGGAGGGAGACATCCAATGAAAGTTACTTACAATGTGGGATTTAAATCTAGTGGTAAAATTACAGCATTGGAATTAGATATATTGGTTGATGCAGGGATGAGTTGTGATTTAAGTCCAGCTATGCCACACAACATTGTCAATACACTTAGGAAGTATGATTGGGGTGCTTTATCTTTTGACATAAAAGTATGCAAAACAAACCACACAAGCAAATCCGCAATGCGAGCCCCTGGAGAGGTACAAGGATCCTTTATTGCTGAGGCAGTAATTGAACATGTAGCATCTACCCTTTGCAAGGATGTGGATACTATCCGAAAAGTAAATATGCATACTTTTGACAGCCTCAAATTATTCTTCAAGGATGCAGGTGAACCTCAAGAGTACACATTACCTTCAATTTGGGATAGGTTAGCCACATCTTCAAGCTTAAAACAAAGGACTGAAATGATAGATAAATTTAATAGCTACAATAGATGGAAAAAGAGAGGCCTTTCTCGAATTCCTGTCACGCATGAGGTTATTTTGAGACCAACCCCAGGTAAAGTGAGCATCCTAACTGATGCTTCTGTTGTTGTGGAAGTTGGAGGTATTGAGCTTGGCCAGGGGCTATGGACAAAGGTAAGGCAGATGGCTGCGTATGCCCTTAGTTCAATTGAATGTGATGGAACCAGTGACCTGTTGGAGAAGGTGAGAGTGGTTCAAGCTGATACCATCAATTTAATACAAGGAGGGTGTACAGCTGGGAGTACTACCTCCGAATCAAGCTGTGAAGCAGTTAGACTTTGTTGCAATATACTGGTAGAGAGACTAACACCTCTAAAGAAAAGGCTGGAGGAGAAAATGGGTTCGGTCAAATGGGATGAGCTCATATGTCAGGTTGTAGAACATATTGGTCTTAAGGAACTATGTTTTCTTGGTATATTTAGTATTTATCAAGTTTGGAGTGATATTTATTTTTGCATGGCAGGTTCATCCGGGTGTTATTGATGCATAATCATGATTCTGAAAATTTAATTTTTAGGCACGTTAAGTTTAGTTTCTATAGAAGTACC
This sequence comes from Cucumis cinereus, assembly GCA_037974625.1. Lineage (NCBI taxonomy): Eukaryota > Viridiplantae > Streptophyta > Magnoliopsida > Cucurbitales > Cucurbitaceae > Cucumis > Cucumis cinereus. The sequence continues at coordinate 160,628 of JBBPDJ010000019.1, read as the reverse complement.
TTGTTATAATTTGGTTCTAATATTATGTAGTAGGATCTACTATGCATTTTTAATCTTTTTAATAATATTCTCCATGGATATTATCGTATTATGCTAAAAAAAATTGTCTATTTTGTTTTAGGTCATGAACATTCTTCACATTTTTTCTAATGCTTCATGGGACTATTTCCCATTACCCTTTTCAAACATTCATGCAATACTTTTGTGAAACCTGTTTTTGGGTCAGATTTATGATCAAGGACTTCTGTTTTGGGTTTTCTATTTATTTATAAAATTTAATGGCAGCCACATGGCTTGTTCTTTTAGTCTGATGGTTGATTTGTAATTTTGCGTGGTTAGTACCTTCAATGAGTAGTTTTCTTATCTCCTTATAAGAATTATTTTTTGGCTGATGACTAAGGACATACATTTGGGTTTATAACACCATAGTCATTTCGTGATGGAAAAAGTGCAGGCAAACTTGCAAGCAGTGAATTTATCTGTTAATTCTATGTATGTTCCTGACTTTGTTGCAATGAGATACTTAAATTATGGAGCTGCAGTGAGTGAGGCAAGTTCACTACTAATGCGTATTTTATGTTGTATCAACTCTCTCAAATTTGACAACTTCATTGTTCGTGTATCTCACTGCACAATGGAATTCACAAAATTCATGCTATGACAGGTGGAGGTTGATCTTCTCACAGGAGAAACTACAATTTTGCGTGCAGATATTATCTATGATTGTGGACAGAGTCTTAACCCTGCTGTGGATTTGGGACAGGTAATTATTAAATTGTTCTTCAATCTCCTAAAATTTTGAGTTGGTTTTCCAATTGTCTGAAATTATGACTTTCTGCACTTTCGAGTTTTATATAGCTACGGTTCTAAGAAAATATATTGATGAAATCCCCAAACAGAAAAATCTTTTCCTCACTGGGAGTTGTTTTTTGTAGGTTGAAGGAGCTTTTGTTCAAGGAATTGGATTTTTTATGTCAGAAGAATACCTTACAGATCCTGATGGACTAGTGATTACTGACAGCACATGGACTTACAAAATTCCTACTATTGATACCATACCAAAACAATTAAATGTTGAAATTTTGAACTCCGGACATCATAAAAAACGCATTCTCTCGTCAAAAGGTAGGTTAAACTGTATTATTTTCATTCAAGATCTTAATTGTCATTTGCTTCATTGAAAATCAACACGACTCATGCAGTATTGTAATTATCTATCCTTCTGATGTTGGCTTAACATAGAAATTAGAAATTATAAAAGAAAGACATAGCGTCTAACCTAGTGAAAGCAATTATCTACACATGTCTAAATGGGAAGAAAGTGAAACATAAATAGTTTAATGAAATTAGAAATGAAAGAGATGATATCTAACCTAGTGAAAACAATTATCTGTACACGCCTAAAAGGTAAGAAAGCGAAGCATAAATAGTTGAATGAATTTAGAATGCAGGAGATGGCAGATGCAGTTAGGGTGAGAGGTCTATGAATTTTGGTGTTGTAGGAGGGTTATTTGAGGTGGGATTCAATGAAATAACATCCATTTTTGCAGCTTCAGGAGAACCACCATTACTTCTGGCTGCATCAGTTCACTGCGCTACAAGAGCAGCTACTAAAGAAGCACGGAAACAGTTATATACATGGCGACATCAACTTGATTTTGATTCCTCGTTACAGTTAGAGGTTCCCGCTACCATGCCTCTTGTTAAAGAGTCATGTGGGCTGGACTGTGTGGAAAGTTACCTGACATGGATCAAGGAATCAAGAAGCACTAGGATCTGACGTGATACCTGGCCTCCGCAAACACAGGTCATGCCAATTTACTCATAATAATGCACGTGATGTGAAAATAATATCAGTCTTTGAGGTGATGCACTTGCTCATTTTCTCAAATTTTTATATGCAGTAGAAAAATGAGTAGAACAAAAGAGATCATGGATCATTGGGGGAAAGTAAAATCAACGACTTAAATGTTTTAACAATATAAAATATTGCCCGTCACTTTCATTATGTTATTGCCTTTTCAAGTGAGGGCTATCAGGTGTTTTGTTTTCTTTTTATTGCCTTTTCTGGCAGTCAGGAGAGTGTTGTGCCAGTGCTACAAAGGTTTTTGTGTAAGCCAGTATGGATCCAGAGTGCTTGGCTCTTAGTTAGTTCGACACATAGCTTATAACTTTTAGTGATATGATTGAGGAGTTATTCCTCCCTCTGTCCTTATGAAGAAAGAAGTTGTCCTTTTTTTTTTTTTTTTTAAATGAAAAGTTGGGTGTGCTTTGAGAGGGAACCTTTTGATGTTTGGTTCTTGTGAGATTGAGTGTTATCTTTAGGCATCAGCGATGAGTTCCTTTTGCAATTATTCGCTAGGTCTCATTTTCCTTTATTGGAGTTCCTTTTGTAGGATGCTTGGTATGTCCTTTTATTTTGAAATTTTTTCAGAATGGAAGTTGGTTTTTCAATTTTGTTTTTTTTATTATTTTTTTAATAAAAAGAAAATATGTACTCGAAAGTGTTTGAGGTCAGAATAGCGTTTCTTTACTAGTCTGATGTGAAGCACCAACTATAGTTATTGCCCCTCAAAAGTTAATGGATGGAGAAATTAATATAAAGAAAATTTAATTGATGTCAAGTATTAGGTAGTATTGCTATGGACAGTATAAAGACATCTTATATCTTGAGCATTCAATGCCGTCCCATCAAAGGATGAAAATTGATGTTTTGAGATTTTAATTGTATGGTTATATTGATGGAAATTTCTATAGTTTATTGATACCGAAGATTATCTCTGTAAAGAAAAAAATTATAAAATTTATTTAAATTCATAATTAAGTTGTTTTTACCTCTAAACTAAGTTATAGATATTGATATTAGTGTATATTTCATATTGCAATTATAGATGATATTTTTCTTATGTTTTATGGATATATCAGTGAACATATAATTTAAACCTTGATCTCATCCTATAGTCTAGATATCCTTGTTTTTCCTATTGTGACATCCATAACACTTTTTACCAATTAGTCCCTGGGAGAGAAGTATTGGAGGTTTTATCATTGCTTTTATTTATGATTCATTACCAAAGAGGGGGGACTGATCATTTTGCATCTTTATGTGATGCCATTCAAACATTCCAGTTTTTTTCATTTGATTGTCGTTCTGTTTCAGGAAAAAGATATGACGGACCTCCAGTCAATGCATGTGGCTTACCTCATTGATGCACTACATACATAAGATTCTCTTTCATTGTTTGAAATATATCTTCCAGAACTAGAAGATTGTTTCTGAATGCTTAACTTTCTGTTCTTTTGGTACGATTAACTACAATTTATAACTTTTTTTTTTCCAAAAAAGAAACATGTTTAGTTGGTTGGATAAATTTAGGTTTAAAAATAGAGGAAGATAAGAGTTGAACTCCAGGTTCTAGAGAACCAAGGTTATTCTCCAGTTGTACAAGCTCAAATTAAGTCCCGATTTGTCCAAACCTGCTTTTCTGAAATCAACTAAGACAACCTCGAAAACCAAATCCTTGGTGATTACTGATGCATGGAAATTCTAGTGTCCTAAGAAGGTTAAAATTTTCTTTTGGTCGGTAGTCCACAGAGGTTTAAATACTCAAGGCATGGATTGAAAGAACGTTCAGTAATGGGTCTCTCTCCCCCTTTGCTCATAGCCTTTATCTCAAGTCAAATGAGACCTTAGGCTATATGTTTCCTTGATTATGGCATAGGTGGTTGGAAAGAAACCAGAGTCTTCGAAGATTAGTGTTTTTTTTTTTTTTGGTCATAGTTCTAATATTTTGGAGGGGGAAGAAACATTCAGTTTACTTGCAGGAATTTCATATGTTTACTACAACATTTCCACGATTGTATTGTGAATAACTGGAAACACTTCTTACAGTTTTTTTTTGGGAGGGGGTTCTCTCTGCACTTGGCCCCTAGGCTGTTATAGGAAAAAAAAATGGAAAAACAAAGTTACCTGGGACATATTGTGATGTCTTTCAACCAAAAATGCTTCATTTGAGTACTGACAACTCTTACAATAAAGGTTCATTTGAGTACTGATAACTACTATTTCACCTTTTGCATTTGCCTTTGATGGCTTAGTATGCTTTTGGTAGGCGGTGATATGATGATAACGCTATAAGGGTGTCGTGTCAACCTAGTTGAGATGTTCGGGTGCGTCTCTTGATCTATTTTATAATTTTGTAATTGCTCGTAGTATAGTTCTTTTGTACCATGAGCTTTTGTCTCCTATTTCTATCTTTATTAAAAGAGAGACTCGTCTCATTTTTTTTGTTTTAAAAAAAAAAGCTCTTAAAATAAGAGTGAAGTGCTAGATCTAATAATTGTGAGTGATGCATGAATGATTATTTCTTCTCCCAAATTATCTGTTTTATCAAGCAACATCAGTAGAATGCTCGTAGTTCTGGTTTGAGCATTTTGGTAATTAAAGTTCTGATGTAGGCACGTTTTCTGCAACAGGGCATAGATAGAGCATTAATTAGCAAAAGCTTTTGTTGGAGTAAAATATGAGCATTTGAAATTATTTCAAAGTAGAAAATGGAATCAATAAAGAGGAGGAAATTTTCATAATCATTAATTGAGCTAGCTTTTTTCTTTTTCCTCAGTTTTTTCTGCTAAGCTGACCAATGAGAAGACTCCAGTGGAACCTACTGACCTATTTCATCTGATAATCATTTTAAGGTTTAGGAGTTTAAGATAGGCGGATAGATGTTTACGGGCAGGAGAAAAGAGGTTGATTTTGGAGAAGAGGAAGACATTTTTCCATGGGAGAGAAGCTGGAAGAAGAAGGGGAAGCTCTGCACCTCCTATTTTCGGCAACTTCTCATCTTCTTTTATTTTTTCTTACTCTAAACTTTAGTCTATTGTTGTTTATTTTTCTTTTTTTTTTTTTTTTTAAATTTGTTTCCTTTATTTTTCAGCTTGTAACATGAATTAATCACTTTTAAGTGATGATCAGAAATGTTGGTATTAATCACTTATTTCTTTCTCAATATGGTTTTGAGTGTTTTAAATTTGTATGTTTGGGTTTGTCTGGCCAACAAACATTTTAACACGGTTTTCTTGAGTTTCGGGAACAATAGTTGAATAATCATAATAATTCAGTGTACATAATGATTTATTACATAGGGAATAAATAGACTTTAATAAAACCAATGAGAAAAAATCATAAATGAAAAATATAAAAAAGAAAAATAATAATAAAAAATACTAATAATCCATAAACTTTAATTTTCCTTTTAACACTAGAAAACACCATACCTATTAGTTTCTTGTTAAGTTTAAGTGCAAAATTAAAGATAGCAACCCACCCACCACCAAATGCACTTGTACAACAACTTAAAATGGGAGTAGTTCAATGAAAATTAAACTACTGATTTAAGAGATATGAGAAGATTTCGTGTTTGTTGCTGCGAGAATTGCTCAGTAAGAATTCCTAATTTATCTTATTCCCACAATGTTTAGAATTAGAAAGCCAACATGAATTTTACTTGGTTCCTTTCGTTTAAATTCATGACGGAGCATTTGGTCAAGTTAGTAAGTTTGTGTTTAGGGTGTAACTTTTTTGATGAAATTTCTCGATAAATGAATTTTTTCGATAAATGTGAAAAACAGATTAAGAAAAGAAGATGGATCCGATAAATGTGAAAAGTAAGATAGAGGGAAGTTAAAGTTCTAGAATTACTCAGTAATTGTGTAAGCTTTAGTAGTGTTTACTATTGGAGTTGAGTTGTTTATACCAACTTTTAAGTTGATGGTGCAAATGGCCTCTAAAATTTAAGTTCAATGCAGCGGGAATGTGGTAGTAATCTCTGGAAAATGATAATTTCCTTATAACTTGTTGCTGGATTATGAACACTTGAACTTTAATTTGCACAAATAGATTGTGCGTTGAGCTTCATCGTGTAAAGCATCAAGTACCCTCGACAATATTTTAGCCGCAACACTTCTGCTATTCCATGGACTCATAAGGAAGTAATGTAAAATGTTATGTAAGACCATGGGGGAAAATAGGAGAAACTTTCTGCCACATTAGTGAAGGGGTGTCTTTTGCTTCCAGGGTTGGAGCTTTCTGCTGAATGAAGTTGGAGTATTCAGTTGTTGAATGGATTGTAGAGTCTCTGAATGGGTGGTCCTTGAAAGGGAAAGGAAAGCCTTTGTGGGAATTTGATTCTAGAGCTCTTCTTCTTTGGGGTATTTGGAAGGGAATGAATCAAAGAATACTTGCTTTCTTTACCTTTCTTTATTTTTAACTATGTACAACTTATTAAGACTCCCAGTAAACTCTTTTGCAATTACGACTCACTTATGATCTTTCCAAACTTTGCTTCATTGGTTCTTTGGAAGAGCAAATCCTGAACCATTTCATCTTACAGGTACTTGATATAAAGAAGGAATTTGACAGAAACATGAAGGAATCACACCTATTTTATATGAAGTCACCTAAGCTTGGAGAGTTTGGAGCATCAGCTGGATTATGGAATATCTCAATTACAACTCCAATACTCGTTATGAAATGAGTTAGAATTTGAGGTGTACTAGTTTCTAGGACGCTTGAAATGTTTGTTATACTTATTAGAAATGTTTGTTATACTTGTTAGAACGGTGGTGCATTCAAGATCTGTTTAGCGATGATGTGACATTGACACTTTTATAAAGGACTGGTCATGTTATGAGTTCAGTAATATTTTTACTATGAACAGTATATCTCAAGATTTACCAATTTCTATGCATCACACTTTCATCACTCACACATACAAAAAAGGATTAAGATATTTTAAAGAAAAGTAAGAAGAATTTGTCACGTGACAAACTACGATTGAATAATTCAGTGAAATCTACAAAAATAGAGGCCGTCTTAGATGAACCGTAAGTTTTTTTCTTTTACTACAGTAGTTCTTTTATATGAATGAAGTGCATAGAAGGTTGATGACATGAAAACAAGTAATTAAAGAGGTGTCAAATCACTAGACACAACAGTATTGCTGATAGTTTTGTGCGTGTAAAACTTTTTGCGACAGCTATAATTAATAATGATAATTAACCAGCCAAGCTGTTTTGTTCTTTTCTTATGCTTATCAAAAACACCAAATTTTAGATTTTTCTTTATTAAAAAATTGCCGCGATGGATACATTAATTAATAATTAAGATGGGTGTCAAAGTTAGAGGTTTTGTTGTTTCTCTTCCTTTTGTCTTGTAGAGCTACTGTTGCAGGATTCTTAATATTTCTTATAAAAAATGTAGAATTTTAACAAAATATAATGACCAATGTGACTGGCTTGCAATTAATAAAAGAAATTCTGTTACATATATATTGTGTGTGTGTTATACAATTACAATAGACATAGATGTAAAAGCATTAGTGTTGATGGGACCAAACATTTGAGGGAGCCAAACATCAATATCCAAACAAGGATATCTGTTCTTTTAGGACTCTTTGATTTCCACAAGGCCGGAAAAGGGAGCAATCAGATGCTTTGACAAGGACTGAACTGTAAATTAATTGGAGAAGTCCAATGACCAAAAGTCTAGAATCAGACGAATGGGATGAATTGCGTCCATCGGATGCGTTGCTCTTTTAAAATAACAGTATGACTATAATGAAGCGGACGGCCGGTGACCTGTTAAACCGTACATAGAAATGGGTGTGGACATCAATTTCCATCCTTCATAGCCGTTGATAAAAATTTTGTTTGAAAAATAAATATTAATATTTTATTCTAACTTGGTATTTTCATGTTGCTGAAAAAGCAAAGTAGAAGCTCCTTTATATACACATACGATCCAAGGTTGTCTATGTTTTAAAGGGACGGGGAGATAGATAAATGTAGATTTGTTGATATCTTCGTAGCTGTTTTATCAAGACGTGTGAACTGTTGCTTCTTGTACCTGCTTCGCCGTATTTGTGGGAGACTGCAATATTCAACTGCTGTCCCTATCTTTCTTTTCCATGAATGAAAATGAAGGTTGACTGTCATGGAAACGTATCACTCAAGCTCACCACAACATATTCTATGGTGTGTTGCATTATCAATCGGCAAATACAAATTGATTTCTTAATCACCGCAACAATGATATTGTTGATATATGTCCTCTCATCTGCACTACTGCTTTCTTATCCTTCCCCATTGCCCTCTCCACAATGGAGAGTCATCCATACAGAGCAGCACCTCCTCTGGTTTTTGCAGTTAATCAACAAAGATTTGAGCTCTCCACTGTTGACCCTTCCACTACATTGCTCCACTTCCTGCGCCGCCATACTCCTTTCAAGAGTGTCAAGCTTGGCTGTGCTGAAGGTCTCTCTCTCTCTCTCTTTCTCTCCAAACGACTTTTACTGTCTACCATGATTACATCAAAGCGTATTTGTTAAAGATGATGTTATGTTCCAGCATTTGTTATTACATCCTTTTTTAACAATGGAAATTGAATGCCTTGATTCCATTTCTAACTAATCATTAGTTCACTGTTCCACTGTGCAAGAATCATATATCGAATTTTGGCCTCCTCAAAAATGTAATCCATTAATCTAAAATGTGGCTCGATTGGATTTTGATTGTTGTTGTTTATATGTGTTCTGTAATCGTAATGAAATGTGGGTCCATAGCCTATTCCATAATCAATAAAAGCAATTTGACTGTGAATGATCGTAAAGTTGATGATGATCAATCTAATTGGTTATTTGAAAATTACTTAGAACCCACAAAGAAATAGGATATTGTTACTATGGAAAATTATGAATCTATGGTAGTTGTGTTATTGTTATGCATACTATAATTGATTGACCCTATACAGTAAAGATAACAATAATGATAAGAAGATAATGATATCGCATCAAACAATTGAAAGTAAATAGTTTCAATCATAATTAAATTACATTTGTAAAATATCCGAATAAACATGATTAAAAGAAATCTAATTATGTTTGTGAGTGACGTCCATTCAATATAAATCTGGTTGTTTTAAAATGTAGGCGGTTGCGGTGCTTGTGTTGTGCTATTGTCCAAGTACGATCCTTTGTTAGACAAGGTTGAAGATTTTACCGTAAGTTCATGCCTCACGTTGCTTTGTAGCATACATGGCTGTTCAGTTACAACCAGTGAAGGTATTGGAAATAGTAAGGATGGTTTTCACTCCATTCATCAAAGATTTGCTGGCTTTCATGCTTCTCAGTGTGGCTTTTGCACCCCTGGCATGTGTGTTTCACTTTTCTCTGCTCTTGTCAATGCTGAAAAGACCAATCGACCTGAACCCTTGTCAGGATTCTCAAAGATGACTGTTTCTGAAGCTGAAAAGGCTATTTCTGGAAACCTATGTCGTTGTACAGGATATAGGTCAATTGCTGATGCTTGTAAGAGTTTTGCTACCGATGTTGATATGGAGGATTTGGGGTTAAACTCATTCTGGCAAAAAGGATGTGGCAAGGAAGAGAAATTGAGTAGATTACCACTTTATAGTCAAAGTAATAACTTGTTCTCATTTCCAGAAATTTTGAAAAAGGAGCTTAGGCCTATTTCTTTTATAGACTCGAAGGGATGTTCCTGGCTTAATCCGGTTAGTATCAAGGATCTAAACAAACTACTTGAATGTGATGGGTCAAGTAATATTACCAAAACGAAGATAGTTGTTGGCAACACAGAAGTCGGATATTGCAAAGATTTTGAACATGTTGATACATACATTAATCTTAAACATATCCCTGAACTCTCAGTTATCAAGATGGATTCAACAGGAGTAGAGATTGGTGCAACGGTAACAATTGCAAAAGCTATTGAGGCTTTGAAAAGTAATAACCATGAACCCTCCTCAATAGGTGAGATGGTCTTCTATAAAATAGCGGTTCACATGGAGAAAGTTGCTTCTGGTTTTGTACGAAACACTGCAAGCATTGGAGGAAATTTAATGATGGCACAAAGAAAACGGTTTCCTTCAGATATTTCCACAATACTTCTTGCTGTAGGATCCATGATAAGTATATTGACTGGTTCTAGCGAAGAAGTGATTATGTTTGATGAATTTCTCAAGCGACCTCCATTGGGTCCTAGATGTGTACTTTTAAGTATTAAGATCCCAAATTGGGATTCGATTAGAGATATTTATTCAAATGATACTTCTGTAATGTTTGATACTTATAGAGCTTCGCCTCGCCCCCTTGGAAATGCACTGCCATATCTAAATGCTGCTTTCTTAGCTGCAATCTCCCCATGTAAAGATTCCAATGGTATAATATTAAATAGTTGTCATCTAGCATTTGGAGCTTATGGGACCAAACATGCAATTAGAGCCAGAAAGATTGAAGAATTTCTTGCTGGAAAAGTTATTGATTATAGTGTCATATATGAAGCTGTCTCATTGGTTGGAGCCAATATAATTCCTGAAAAGAACACTAGCTCTCCTGCTTATAGGACAAGCTTAGCAGTTGGCTTTCTTTTTGAGTTCTTGAGCTCCTTGATTGATGGCAATGTTGCAATCAAGGGCGATTGCCTAAATAGATTCAAGAATACCTCGTCGATATTACCTTATAATAGGTTTAGTTCAAGCCACAACGTATTTGGTTATAACAAAACTGCAACTCTTCTATCATCTGGAAAGCAGACAATTGAATTAAGTTCAGAATATCATCCAGTTGGAGATACAGTTACAAAATTTGGAGCTACTATCCAAGCTTCAGGTACTTCATACTTTATAATAATATACAGACATGAACAATTTTTTTAATTAAAAAGTTCAAATGAATTTATCTTAATGAATCTGATGAGCCACGAGCTTTCATAGACTGTCTGGTAGGTCTTATCTGGGTCTGTACTGTCACACACCTGGGTCTTCAAGCTCTAGTCAAGTTGACAAATCTTTTTGGATCTTCCCCTCAAGAACTTTTTGTATGCTTATACTGGCGTGGTCTATGGTCTACTTGGTTTCAGATGCATATGCATGGCTTAGCTATTATACTTCCAATACTACCATTTCCTTCGAGATTAGGCTATTTGTTTGTCATCATTTCTTGTTCTTAGTAACAGGCAACTAATGTACATATGCAAATGAATATTTTAGGTGAGGCTGTCTATGTTGATGATATTCCTTCACCAACAAATTGCCTATATGGAGCATTCATATATAGCAACAGGCCTTTGGCACGGGTGAAGGGAATAAAATTTTCTCCCGAATCTCAACCAGATGGAGTTATTGCTGTTATTTCCCCTAAAGATATTCCTGTGGGTGGACATAACCTTGGAGCTAGAACTATGTTTGGTGATGAACTTCTATTTGCAGATAAGTTGACCGAGTGTGTTGGTCAGCCACTTGCTTTTGTGGTGATCCTGCTAACCCATGATTCATTATAGCAATTTTAGCTGCAAATGAATTCTTCCATGCTGAGGTGCTTATTTTCTATTACGATTGTTAATTAGGTTGCGGATACACAGGAACACGCAGATACGGCTGCAAAGTTTGCAGTGGTGGATTATGACACGGATAAGTTGGAAGCACCTATTCTTTCAGTAGAAAATGCTCTTGAAAGGTCAAGCTTCTTTGAGGTGCCTTCATTTCTGTGTCCTGAACATGTTGGAGATTTGTCAAAAGGAATGGCAAAAGCAGATCAACATATTAAGGCTGCTCAGGTACCAAGCTATGACATGCTTGGACTTAACATTTAATGTTGAATTTCAATTTTAAAAGAAGAATATGGGAATTTGCTTGATTTTGACATGAAAATTAGTTTCTAACAATATTGTTGCAAATGTTATGATTTATTATCCAAATTTTGAATTCACTTCTTCTAATAATTCTTTTAAACTCTTACATTCAGATCAAACTTGGTTCACAATATTATTTTTATATGGAGACACAAACTGCACTTGCCGTTCCAGATGAAGATAATTGCATGGTAGTCTACAGTTCAAGTCAATGGCCATCTAAAACGCATTCTGTTATTGCAAAATGCCTCGGTGTTCCTGAACATAACATCCGTGTAATTACTAGGAGGGTTGGAGGAGGCTTTGGTGGAAAGGCCATAAAATCTATGGCTGTGAGTATCTGCTGCCACTAACAATCTACTCAATAAATTGTTTAATGTATCTCTTTGAATGTTTAATACCCAAGATTTTTGGAATTTACTAATGAATCGGTGATGATGTTTTGTCGATAGGATGGCAAGGAAGTCCTAAGTAAATGTGCAATTGTAGCTCCTAAACTTTTTATGCCAATGCCAAAATGGCATTGAGTGTGAGAGATGATAGAGGATTTAGAGGCTTGGATAGCGACTCGAGTGATTGTTCCGAACCATCAATCATTACTTGAGTTACCTTCTGTGTCCCTTGGCACACTAAAACCTTCATCAAACATTACTTGAGTTACCAGACTAAAGTTTATTCTTATAAAAAAAAAATGTAGTTTCATGATTTATGTTTTATTCCATTTATATATGAGAAATATATTTTATGCTTGGACCTTTCTGTTAACTTCTTCTTGTACTTATATCTTTTAGTGTTCCTGTAAATAAATAAATAGATATAGTTTTATGGAGTCACACTTTGGCTTGCTTCCTGTTCTTTCACTTCTTCCTCGATAAGAGTTTTCTTTTCGTATTAGTTTTTCACGGATGAATCAGACACTCTAATGAATGGGTTAAAACTTCTAACAATTATTTTTTTTAGGTTGCTACAGCTTGTGCACTTGCAGCTTACAAGTTACATCGCCCAGTTCGGATTTATCTTAATCGAAAGACTGACATGATAATGGCAGGAGGGAGACATCCGATGAAAATTACTTACAACGTGGGGTTCAAATCTAATGGTAAAATTACAGCATTGGAATTATTGATATTGGTTGATGCAGGGATGAGTTCTGATATAAGCCCAATGATGCCACACAACATTGTCAGTGGACTTAAGAAGTACGATTGGGGTGCTTTATCTTTTGATATAAAAGTATGCAAAACAAACCACTCAAGCAAATCTGCGATGCGTGCCCCTGGAGAGGTACAAGGATCCTTTATTTCTGAGGCAGTAATCGAACATGTAGCATCTACCCTTTGCAAGGATGTGGATGATATCCGAAAAGTAAATATGCACACGTTTGACAGCCTCAACTTATTCTTCAAGGATGCAGGTGAACCTCAAGAGTACACGTTACCTTCAATTTGGGACAGATTAGCCACATCTTCAAGCTTAAAACAAAGAACTGAAATGGTAGATAAATTTAATAGCTTCAATACATGGAAAAAGAGAGGTCTATCTCGCATTCCAATCACACATGAGGTTTTTTTGAAACCAACTCCAGGTAAAGTGAGCATCCTGACTGATGCATCTGTTGTTGTGGAAGTTGGAGGTATTGAACTTGGCCAGGGGCTATGGACAAAAGTAAGACAGATGGTTGTTTATGCCCTTGGCTCAATCGAATGTGATGGAATCAGTGGCCTCTTGGAAAAGGTGAGAGTGGTTCAAGCTGATACTGTCAGCTTAATACAAGGAGGGTGTACAGCTGGGAGTACTACGTCAGAATCGAGTTGTGAAGCAGTTAGACTCTGCTGCAATGTATTGGTAGAGAGATTAACACCTCTCAAGAGAAGGCTGGAGGAGAAACTGGGTTTGGTCAAATGGGATGTGCTTATAAGTCAGGTTGTTTTCTATACCATCTTGTGAAACATTTTGATAAACAACTATGTTTTTCTTGCTATAAGTCTTTATGTCTTTAGTTTGGAGTGACATTTGTTTTTGAAGTGTGGGAGTATCATCCAAAGTGTTGTTGATGAAGTGTGGGAGTGACATTTGTCTTTAGTTCGGTCAAATGACATGGTTTCTGCTATTTTCATTATTAGTCCACATAAAAAAATGTTTCAATAAAAGTTAATGGCAGCCACATTGCCTGTTCTCTTTAGTCTGGTAATTGATTTGTAATTTTGCTTCCTCCTTGTAAGAATTATTTTAGGCTTCCGATTAAAGATATATCTTTGGGTTTTTAACGCCTTGGTCATTTCATGATGGAAAAAGTGCAGGCAAATGTACAAGCAGTGAATTTATCAGTTAATTCTATGTATATTCCTGACTTTGCTTCAAAGCAATACTTAAATTATGGAGCTGCAGTGAGTGAGGCAAGTGCACTAGTAGCACCTTTCCTTTCTATTTTTGTTCTATCAGCAATCTCAAATTTGATCATCTCACTGCAATATATCTTACTGCATAGTTCAATTCACAAAATCAATGCTATGACAGGTGGAGGTTGATCTTCTTACAGGAGAAACTACGATTTTGCGTGTAGATATTATCTATGATTGTGGACAGAGCCTCAACCCTGCGGTGGATTTGGGACAGGTAAATTATTTAATTGTTCTTCAATCTCCTAAAGTTTTGAGTTTGTTTTTCGGTGTCCTAAGTTTCAAGTTTTATATAGCAATGGTACTTTGGAGATATATTGATCTCCCAAATGAAACAACTTGTAAGGTATTCCGTAATAATTTTAGTATTGATATGGAAATGATGCCCGAGGGCTACAATCCTTCTGAGTACAGAGAGCTTAATTGCTCAAGATTACTCACTATTACAAAAAGACTGCCCTAACTATCATCATCTTATTCTATATATAGATTGACCACTCCTCACTTTCATACAACTTAGTGGACCCCACCACTACTTCCCTTTTTACCCCTTCTCGAATATTTCAGTAGGATTGGGGCATTAACAAAGCTGTAATTGGTTGGGATCAAATTTTTGTAGGTTGAAGGAGCCTTTGTTCAAGGAATTGGATTTTTTATGTCAGAAGAATACTTGACAAATTCAGATGGACGAGTAATTAGTGACAGCACATGGACCTACAAAATTCCTACAATTGACACCATACCAAAGGAGCTCAACGTCGAAATCCTGAACTCTGGACTTCATAAGAAATGCATTCTCTCTTCAAAAGGTAAGCTAAAAACTGTATTATTGTCATTCGAGAAGATTATATTTGGTTCATTCTAGAACACCAAGGACTCATGCAAACAATACAGTATGTGTTGTAATTATTTGTTCCATGCCATCATCAGATATGTTGGCTTAATATAAGAGTAGAATAGAAAAGAAGAAAGCATGTAACCATATGGATAGCAATGCTTATGTGCAGCTTCAGGGGAACCACCATTGCTTCTAGCTGCCTCAGTACACTGTGCGACACGAGCGGCTATTAAAGAGGCACGGAAACAGTTACGTACATGGCGCCATCAAGACGAGCCGGATTACGCTTTACAGTTAGAGGTTCCCGCTACCATGCCAGTTGTTAAAGAGTTATGTGGGCTGGACAGTGTGGAAAGTTACCTGAAATGGATCAATGAGAAACACATGGAGGTGAAGAGATAAGAGATTTACTTGGTCGTGCCAATTGACTCCTAATAATGCATGTGATGTGAAAATAAGATCAGTGTATGAGGCAGTGCAGTTGCTTATCCTCTCATTTTACTAAAGATCATAAGTTATTGAAGGAATGTAAAATCAACAACTTATTAACATATCAAATTTCAACAATATCAGTACTGTCTGGCTAAACAAGCACATTTGTATTGTTAAAATCAATTTAATTATGAATGAATGATGTTACAAACTTACAAAAGCAAAAGGGTCAAGGAATCTATAATAGAGAGATGCCTACCGATATGATAATGGTTTGGTGCGCACGTTATTTGGAATTTTAAGCTTGTTTAATGTGTCCAACTCCAACTTTCCTTTTGGTTTAATTGATGTCTATTTATTAAACTAATTGAGTCGTTAAAGTGAGCTAAAATTAAAAAAGACATTTACTCTCTCTTTTGTGGGTGATGATTTAATTTCTCATTCCACAATTGTTGTACTCTAAAAATATTAATGTAATTTAATAATGTGGGCTATTAAGAGTCTTTGAATATATAAAAAGACAATAAATCTGAACACAGTTTGAGCTTTTAATGCAACTGGTAATGAAAGTTCATCATTCAAATATGCTTTTGTATCAGACTCCCTTTATCGTATTTTTCTTTTTAAAATAGTTGCAAATATAACAATTAGATTCAAAATATTAGCATATATAACAATATTTTTAAAAAAAAAAAAACTGCACATATAGTAAAATCTGTCAAAGTCAGTTATGATAGAAGTTTATCACTAATAAACCATGTTGCAAATATTGATCTATCACTTATAGACCATAAAAGTATCAGTTATAGAAGTCTATCATTGATAGACTTTGCTATATTTGCAATTTTTTTAAAATGTTGTTATATACTTAATTATTGTTCCTAAAATTGTTATCCATTACAATTACCCACTTTTTTTTTTATAGAAAAAAGAAGCTTTTGTCTTTAAATTTTAGGTCGAATGTGTCGTAATTAATTTAGAAAATCTTCATTTAATTAATTTAGAAAACTAAATGAAGATCTAAAGCAAAATCAAAGCACTGATCTTTTGCTCAACGACACATCTTCATCTTTGTTTGGTGGGTTTGAGGTTTCAAGACTCCTTTTTTTTTCTTTTTTGAGAAGCCATTCTTTCTTGGGGATATTTTATTAAATATCAATAAATAAAAACCTTACACGTGCACGGCTCGGCTCGGCTCGGCTCGGCCCATACAATTATATATATATATATATATATATATCTTATGGCGGTTGCAATGACGTCGGGGCTGCTGTCAAATGATTGATTCAATCAGCCTCAAATTTCTTTGCAATGATAATATCACTAACAATCAAGAAACAGAGTGAGTCCATTCCTCATCCAAGAAATTAGGACAACCACATCCAACAACACCACCCAAACCACCGGGACAATGGGATCTACTAACACTATTTTTTATTTATTTATTTATTTTTATCAAATGAAAAATTTTGGAATTCCGTCGTCAAACTTCGAGTTTGTCAGTACAAGATTATAAATGTCATTTAAGCTAAGCTTCTTTGCGGTGTCATGTTATTTTTGGTGGTTACTGGGTCTTTTCCTTGCCTGCTTTTCCGGATTGAAAAATGAAGATCACGATCCACTTTATGGTTGGTGTATGGAGAGCCTCAGTTAGATGGGTTTTTAGTTTTATTCGTTTGGACATCAGTTTCCATATTCAGACAAATTGGTTTCCATCATATTCATACTCCAGTACTTTCATATTCAGATAAGTAATTTCCTCTTCACTACCACCTCTCTTCTCTCCATCTACAATGGAGAGTCATCCCCTGGTTTTTGCAGTTAATCAACAAAGATTTGAGCTATCCACTGTTGACCCTTCCACTACTTTGCTCCACTTCCTGCGCCACCATACTCCTTTCAAGAGTGTCAAGCTTGGCTGTGGTGAAGGCGGTTGTGGTGCTTGTGTTGTTCTATTGTCCAAGTATGATCCTGTTTTAGACAAGGTCCAAGATTTTACAATAAGTTCATGTCTAACCTTGCTTTGTAGTATTCATGGTTGTTCAGTTACAACCAGTGAAGGTATTGGAAATTGTAAGGATGGTTTTCACTCCATTCATCAAAGGTTTGCTGGCTTTCATGCTTCCCAGTGTGGATTTTGTACTCCTGGAATGTGTGTTTCACTTTTTTCTGCTCTTGTAAATGCTCAAAACACCAATCGACCCGAACCCCCACCGGGATTCACAAAACTTACTGTTTCTGAAGCTGAAAAGGCTGTTTCTGGAAACCTCTGTCGTTGTACAGGTTATAGGCCAATTGCTGACGCCTGTAAGAGTTTTGCTTCTGATGTTGACATGGAGGATTTGGGGTTAAACTCATTCTGGCAAAAAGGATGTAGCAAGGAAGGGAAATTGAGTAAATTGCCGGTTTATGATAAAATTGGTGGCCCTTGCTTGTTTCCTGAATTCTTAAGAAATGAAATAAGGTCTGTCCCTTTTGTGGACTCTAAGGGATGTTCCTGGCTTAACCCGATTAGTATCAAGGATCTGAACAAACTACTTGAATGTGTTGAGTCTAGTAATAATATTACCAAAGCGAAGATAGTTGTTGGCAACACAGAAGTTGGATATTACAAAGATTTTGAACATGAAGATACATACATTAATCTTAAACATATCCCTGAACTCTCAGTTATCAAGATGGATTCGACAGGAGTAGAGATTGGTGCAACGGTAACAATTTCAAAAGCCATTGACGCTTTGAAAAGTAGTAATCATGAACCTTCTTCAATCGGTGAGATGGTGTTCTATAAAATAGCAGTTCACATGGAGAAAATTGCTTCTGAGTTTGTACGGAATACTGCAAGCATTGGAGGAAATTTAATGATGGCGCAAAGAAAACGGTTTCCTTCAGATGTTTCCACAATACTTCTTGCTGTAGGATCCATGATAAGTATATGGACTGGTTCTAGCGAAGAAGTGATTATGTTGGATGAGTTTCTCAAGAGACCTCCATTGGGTCCTAAATGTGTACTTTTAAGTGTTAAGATCCCAAATTGGGATTCGATTAGAGATATTTACAAATGATACTTCTGTAATGTTTGATACTTATAGAGCTTCGCCTCGCCCCCTTGGAAATGCACTCCCATACCTCAATGCTGCTTTCTTAGGTGCAATCTCCCCATGTAAAGATTCCAATGGTATAATATTAAATAGCTGTCATCTGGCATTTGGAGCTTATGGGACCAAACATGCCATTAGAGCCAGAAAGATTGAAGAATTTCTTGCTGGAAAAGTTATTGATTATAATGTCATATATGAAGCTGTTTCATTGGTTGGAGCCACTATAATTCCTGAAAAGAGCACTTCCTCTCCTGCTTATAGAACAAGCTTGGCAGTTGGCTTTCTTTTTGAGTTCTTAATCTCCTTGATTGATGGAAATGTTGCAATAAAGGGTGATTACCTCAATGGATGCAGGATGCCTCATCAACCCTACCTGACAGATTTATTTCAAACCAAAACCTTTTTGGTTATAATAAAAGTGCAGATCTTTTTTTATCTGGAAAGCAGACAATGGAATTAAGTTTACAATATCATCCAGTTGGAGATACCATTATAAAATCTGGAGCTGCTATTCAAGCTTCAGGTACATTATATCTTTTAATTATATGAAATCGTACTTTAAAAAGTTATAAAGGTGGAATGAATTTGTCTTAGTCAATTACCTCGGGATTTCGTGTTCTTAAGTATTAAGGAAACCGATGTACATATTGCAAATAAATATTTTAGGGGAAGCTATCTATGTGGATGATATTCCTTCTCCAACAAAATGCCTATATGGAGCATTCATATATAGCACAAAGCCTTTGGCACAGGTAAAGGGGTTTACTTTTCCTCCCAAGTCACAACCAGAGGGAGTTCTTGCTGTTATATCCGCTGGAGATATTCCTGTTGGTGGATATAACATTGGAGCAAGAACCATGTTTGGTGATGAATTTCTATTTGCAGATAAGTTGACCGAATGTGCTGGTCAGCCACTTGCCTTTGTGGTAATTTGAGTATCTCATCCTTCATTTATTGTAACTTTGTTCATAGAATGGATCTTTACTTGCTGAGGTGCATAATGCCTTTTCACATATTTTTTAGGTTGCAGATACACAGAAACATGCAGATTTGGCTGCACACTTTACAATAGTGGATTATGACACAGATAATTTGCAAGCACCTATTCTTTCTGTAGAAGAATCTGTTAAGAGGTCATGCTTCTTTGAGGTCCCTTCATTTTTGGTTCCGGAACAGGCTGGTGATATATCAAAAGGAATGGCTGAAGCAGATCACCATATTAACGCTGCTCAGGTACCTTCTACAATGACTTAATGACGGTATGCCTGCCGGGAGAAGAAAAGAGAAATTTCACTGATTTACTGAATTATCCCACTTTTAAGTCTAATAGTAGAAGATTGGACCATAGCCTATTTAGCAGCTTATCGCACCAAAAAAACTGTTTCCAACTGTTATGCTACCAATGTTATCAGTAATTTTATATATAATATATATAAACCTAATTGTTTTCATAAACTTTTACATTCAGATCAGACTTGGATCACAATATCATTTTTATATGGAGACACATTGTGCACTGCCATTCCAGATGAAGATAACTGCATGGTGGTGTACAGTTCAAATCAATGGCCATCTAATGTTCATTCTGTAATTGCAAAATGTCTCAGCGTTCCTGAACATAATGTCCGTGTAATTACCAGAAGGGTTGGAGGAGGCTTTGGTGGAAAAGGCACAAGATCTATGGTTGTGAGTATCTGCTGCCACCTCTTTGTGGAATATACTTTTGAAAAACGGTTCTTCCCAATGCATTTCTTTGAACTTCTAAGTAAAACAAGATTTTCTAGTAATGGTGTTTTCTCAATAGGAACGAAGGAAACAGAAATTAAGTATAATATGAAATTATGACTTTACTCCAAAAACTTTTGGATGGCAGTGCCAAAACAGTGAACTCTGGTGAGAACTTTGTTAAGTTTTCAGTTCGATTCTAATCTAAGTAGGAGGATGATGAAACATAGAATCACCAACTTGAACCATTTGATTGTTCAACAATTTAACACTATTTGTCCAAGTGTATCAAAAGTTCTATATAGATTGCTGATCACTGAAGGGCCTATCAATGTATGTGCATAAATAAAACGTGATCAGCTGAAGTGTAGTCATTCAAATATCTTACAATCTCTGATGTTGGAGCTCAAGGCATATTCATATTACTTTGCAAATCGTTTAGTGCTGCAATCAATGATAGATGATGAACTTTGCTACATAATCATAAATAGAGTTTCTCCTGCTATTTTTCTCGAAACTACCACTCTTACTTCTGGGTTTATTGCTATTTAATCATTATACACAAAATAGATTATTTTGGGTAAGTATATAGGATCATGAGATAAGTTAGACGATGCGATCAATTCACTCATCATTTTTACTGCATTTTATTTATAATTGATAAGTAGGCATTTTTCTTGACCTTTCTTTTTAACTTCTCCTTATACTGATATTTTTCAGTGTTTCGGATTGACAAGGTGGTTTATGGTACCAACCATTAGAATAAGATGATTGCGTATTGAAGTTGAAGCGTTTCATGATTAAAGTTTATTATGTTCTTCATCATATATTTATGTCTAGCACTTCTATTGTTTCCCTACAGTTTTCTTTCTAGCTTCTGACTTCTCTTTTTCTTAGTTTTTCACCATTTTCTCAAGCATGAACGACACTCTAATATATTAGTTCTTTCCTTTGAACAATTATGTTGTCTAGGTTGCTACAGCATGTGCACTTGCAGCTCACAAGTTACGCCGTCCTGTTAGGATTTACCTTAATCGGAAGACTGACATGATAATGGCAGGAGGGAGACATCCAATGAAAATAACTTATAATGTGGGTTTCGAAACTAATGGTAAAATTACAGGATTGCAATTAGAGATATTGATTGATGCAGGGATGAGTACTGATGTAAGTCCAATAATGCCACACAACATTGTCAATGCACTTAAGAAGTATGATTGGGGAGCTTTATCTTTTGATATAAAATTATGCAAGACAAACCATTCAAGCAAATGTGCAATGCGAGCCCCTGGAGAGGCACAAGGATCTTTTATTGCTGAGGCAGTAATCGAACATGTGGCATCTACAATTTGGATGGATGTGGATACTATCCGAAAAGTAAACCTGCATACATTTGTGAGTATCAGCAAATTTTACAAGGATCCAGGTGAACCTGAAGAGTACACTTTACCTTCAATTTGGGATAGGTTAGCCACATCATCATGCTTAAAACAAAGGGTTGAAATGGTAGATGAATTTAATTGCTGCAACATATGGAAAAAAAGAGGTCTTTCTCGAATTCCGGTTGTGCACGGGGTAAGATTGAGGCCAACTCCCGGGAAAGTGAGCATTCTAACTGATGGTTCTGTTGTTGTGGAAGTTGGAGGCGTTGAAATTGGGCAGGGGCTTTGGACAAAGGTGAGACAGATGGTTGCATATGCCCTTAGCTCAATTCAATGTGATGGAACCGATGACCTCTTGGAAAAGGTGAGAGTGGTTCAATCAGATACCATTGCCTTAATACAAGGAGGAGGTACATTTGGAAGCACTACCTCCGAGTCAAGCTGTGAGGCAGTTAGACTTTGCTGCAATATACTGATAGAGAGACTAACACCTCTCAAGAAAAGGCTGCAGAATAATGGCTTCCTCAAATGGGATGTGCTTATAAGTCAGGTTGTTGTTTGCTCAGCACCATCTAATACAACATTTTATATTTCTTACATGATCCAAGTGTTATTCATTCACATTCATGGTTCTCAAAGTCTTATTATTAGTTCACATAACAAAAACATTTCCTTGCTTTTAAACAAATTTTGATCTGTAATTCGAATTGTTAGTTCCCATTATTCAAACCTCATAAGAATGTGTACGTGGGGCTGAGGACTTTATCCTTGGGTGAATAACACCTTCATCATTTCATGTTGGAAAAAGTGCAGGCAAACATGCAATCAGTGAATTTGTCTGTCAATTCTTTATATGTCCCTGACTTTGTTTCAAAGAGCTACTTAAATTATGGAGCTGCAGTGAGTGAGGCAAGTTCACTGACTTACAACACCTCCCTTTGTGTTTACTATTGTATCAGCATTTTCAAATTCAAAACAAACACTTCAATGCCAATTTATTTTACTGCTAAGCTCAATTCACCAAATTTATATCTTGAAGGTGGAAGTTGATCTTCTCACTGGAGAAACTACAATTTTGCGTTCAGATATTATCTATGATTGTGGACAAAGTCTGAATCCTGCTGTAGATTTGGGACAGGTTAATTAGTTACATTATTAGTGCAAAATTTAGTATCTAATTTGTTTTTCTTCATTTTCTTGAAGTTTTGAGTTTCATATGTACTTATTTCTAAATGAGAATAGATTGATCGTATCTCCGAGGAGTAGAAAGTCCTAATGATCGGGAATTGTTTTGTGCAGATTGAAGGAGCCTTTGTGCAAGGAATTGGATTTTATACGTCAGAAGAATACCTGATAAATCCTGATGGACTAGTGATTACTGATAGCACATGGACTTACAAAATTCCTACCATTGACACCATACCAAAACAGTTTAACGTTGAAATTTTAAATTCTGGACATCATAAAAAGTGCATTCTCTCTTCAAAAGGTAGGTCAAACTTTATTGTTATTCAATTTCATTGGAAGAGAATAGGATGCCCTTCCTCAATCCAAAAAAGAAAAAGGAAAATCTACGCGTCAGAGCATATTAAATCACCAATTGACTCAAAAGCTTAAACTAATGGGTCAATTAGTGGTTTAACACTTTTCTTGATTCCTCTTCAAATCCAATTGAGTATACTTGTCATTTGCTCTGTAGTAGACATTAGTAAACTTTTTCTTTCATAGGGCTTTTGGTTTGTCAGCTTAAAACAAAAGGAAAAAAGATTGTATTTAACTGAAGTGAAACCTGCTGTCTAAACACGTCCAAATGTTGTAAAGCATATATAGTTGAATGATCTAGAGATCTGTGAACATTGTTGTACAAAGGTATATTTGAAATGAGATTTAATGAATTCAAGTGCATTTGTGCAGCTTCAGGAGAGCCACCATTACTTCTAGCTGCATCAGTTCATTGTGCAACACGAGCAGCTATTAAAGTGGCACAAAAGCAGAGACGTAGATGGTGCCACGAAGATGAGTCTGATCACGCATTACAGCTACAGGTTCCAGCTACCATGCCTGTTGTTAAAGAGCTCTGTGGGCTGGACTGTGTGGAGAGTTACCTGAAATGGATTAACGAATCGAGAAGCATTGTGAGCTAACCGTATACTTGGCCTCCCAAACTCACAGTTCATGCCAATTTACTCATAATAATGCTTGTGATGGGAGACATAAGATCAGTTTTGAGGCAATGTACTTGCCCATTTTCTAAGTTTATTTGCAGTCAGCGAAATAAGCAACCTACAACTATCATGGGTTATTGGGGAAATAGAGCAGTTTCGTATATGCCACTACCACAATTAATTTTTTTTTTTTTTTTTGTTCATATCAAAATTTAGATTTTACAAGATATCGATGAAATACTGGCATTCTGTAAATCAAGAAATTTTGCTGTTATTGTTTATAATCATATCGGTGACTAGATAGTAGAAATGATTTTTTTAGGACAATGTATTTTATATCTCATCGATATCAAATCTTTAATAGTAATGACAAACTCTTTAATTTAATACACGTGTATAAATTGATATTGTTGGATATTTTAATCTATGTGTATATGTTACTTACTAGAAAATATCAAGTACTATGCGGTATGAAAAAAGAATTCACTCTACTTCTATTCACCATTTGCCATAAAAAAAAAAAACTTTTAAGAATTGTATAGAATCCATAAATTAAAATAATATATCATCAAATAATGTAAGTAGTATGTATTGATGTAGTACTAGAAATTTTCTCTATTCTTCGCTGTCGTTTTTTCAAATTAGAGCTATTGGTGATAGTGATAATTTTCACTATATACATATATACAAATATAATAAAAGGAGATTGTTGCTCAAAAAGGAAAAGAAAGAAAACAGCAAAGCATAATGTCAAATCAAATGGGAAATGTGCCAGAAAGGCATGTGTTTAAGGGGGGAAATGTACTTGAAATTATGGGAAGGTAGAGATCAGAGTAGTGAGTTGAAGCAGATTCTCATATGAGAGGTGACCCATTTCCTTAAGGATGAGCATACTCCAGTACTTCTATATGTGATGTGAGATATTGAACTGTGTAACGTTTCATTGGATCAACGAGAATGCAATATAATTGGTTCAACAGAAAACGTTGTTACATAAACTTTAGAAGGTACATGACGTTGTTGTTTGTGGGGTGGGGGAGGAAGAAGCATTAAGCAAGATTCTTGCAATGGTGCAGGTTTGATCGAATGACAACTTCACATCTGAGATCCAGGCCGCAGCAATCCTATGCAAGGCAAGTTGCACTTTTGCCGAGGCATAAGTCATAGATGGCGTCCAGTAGGAATTTCAAGATGATTAAAGAAAGTAGGAAACTACTTCCAAAGCCTATAATTGGAATCCTGGGTCCTAAAGGATTATGTGTGTGCACTTCTTGTAGCATGGCGCGACACAAATGACTCGACCAGTGGGTTCACTAGATGAGGTGCCTCGTCCTTCATTAATGCCACTAAACAAAAGTCAGTAAGTTTCTCGAGAAACTAATTGAGCAGTAATAATATCAAACTGACTTGGCCATATAACAGGTTTTTCTCTGACCTGAGGGCAGTGCCCAACATTGGGAAGGACAACAAACTCTTCCACAGATTCAAAACTTCCACAATTTCTTCCAAGCTCGATTGGCTCCCATGGATCTTTGTCACCCCATGCTATCAATACAGGACACTGAAGAAGAGAAATATGAGAAAAGCAACAATAGGACACAGAAAATGGTAGTTCCAAAGAATACCAACAATAGAGGAAGGCAACCTTGACCCTAGGCAAAAGTTCTTCTGGAAGGGGCCCGCCTGAGTAACAAATAAACGCCAAAAAGATATCAGCAGCACCCGGCTGTAATCCGGGGTTGAGGATAATTTGAACTAGTTCATCTGTAACTTGGGAGGTGTCATGGTAACACTGCAGGAAATGGGAAAAGAAAAAGGCAGTCAATATATATGAACCACGACATAATGCATCATCAGACACTCGACTTATGGTCAAGAAAAAACTTAAGAAAAACAAAGCCCTATTTATATGTAGAGAATCCTCATCAAACGAAATTCTGACAAGGTTGAATCTAAATGCTAACAAAAGTCCATATGTTAACTCCAAACGAAATTCTACGAGCCAAGACAATTAATAACTCTACTTTGTTAATTTTTCAAATGAATTTATTAACCTCCAAAAAATCCATTATAATTTTTTTATTCTTATTATTTTGCATCCCTTGAATAAAAAGACAAACATGCTCTCTGTCAAGCAAATAAAAAAAGAATACCTGGCAGAGAATATTCTTCACGGACTCGGGGGTTGCAACGGCTCTAAAAAAATATTTTCCTAGAGCAGTATTTCTGCAACAGTCAAGACCTTGGATGACAACTTCAGACTAAACTCAATAAATGATCTATGGGATGTCTTTTACCTCAGCAAATTCTGAAAGGATCTGATGAATGGCTTCCCATACCAAGGCTGCTTCTTAATATGAAGCATACGTAAAGATATGTTTAGAAGAACAATGCCTTTACAGATCTGCGGTTTCATAATTGCTGCCTGCAGACCAACTACTCCTACAAGAACATACATCCAACAATTTTAAGATAGATGCTGGTAACTGATGTAGTAATAGAAGAAAATATCCCTCGCACAGTAAGAAAGAAAGAGAAGGATATTGGATGCAGAAAAGGATTACGTACACACATATTGCTCAAAGTTTTTTACACTAGCTATGTGATTAATTACATAATTTTTTTTAATGATGACCTGTCTGGACATGAGAGTGCTTTTATCATGTATTGAATTCATTCATCAGAGATTATCCTGTGTGGACATGAGATTGCTTTTATCATGTATTGGAATTCATTCATCAATGAAAAAGTTTGTTTCCTTTTCAATAAAAAATCATGTCTTGGCAATTGAATATAGACGTGTCAGGGAACCGTTTTAGTATGAAGAGTCTATCCACTTAAAACAACCATTAGCCTGGATAAGAACAAATTTGTTGTAGAGCAATTAATGATGCATGAAAAACTGGCTAGATGAATAACATTGACATGATTATACATAATTTATAAAGTCCAAACTTGATATTATGAAATGTACATTAAGACCATAACAAGATAGCGATGTGTCAAAGATAAAGTAATGATTTTACTTCAAAAGGTAGATCGTCACCTCCTATAGAATTGCAAATAAAAAATGCATCATCCTGAACCACGTCAACACAAAAATCATTCAGCTGGGAAGCCCATGTCTCAAACGTATAAAAGCCTTCTCCAACTAGATCTGGATTTGGCTTGTCGGAGTATCCATAACCAATAAGATCGATAGCGTAAACTCTATGTGATTCCGCAAGGACAGGTATATTTTTCCTCCAATGGTCACTGAAAAGGAAGACAAATGAAGCACTAAACTTCCTATGTTTCTTTTTTTCTTTTTTTTTTTTTAAATAGAGATGAGCCTCTGTATTAAAGATAAAATTAAAAGAGACTAATGCTCAAAGTAAAAGAGAATTATACTAAGAGCAAAAAGAACTAACATAAACAAAAATACAAAAGAGCTGATAAAAACCTTCTAAAACCCAAGAATTCAAGAGAAAACTAATAACAAAGCAGACAAAAAAAATCCAACAAGAAGTCCAAAATCAACTGCAAATTTGCACACTGGAAGCTTCAAAATTGATGGGTTCAAGCCCCACTCTTTACATTGTTTTTCTAGATTATTTTTATTAGACTATAAAACTCCCATCAACAAAATTTCTGGATTTGCTACTGCCTCATGGCATTGATGATAATTGTCCTCTTTTACATACTCATAATCATCCCCTTATCTAGATCACATTCCCAACACCAACATGCATGCATAATAAAACCTAACATATAATTTGGCATAAGATGTCATAAAAAGCCTTGAATCCCTTTATGATCGACTTTTTTGTGCATATTACACTCATACGTTACACTAATCACTAATGTGAAAGTATATTGTAACTTTGTTGTTTGTATGAAGTAAGAGTATTTTGTCTATCTCAAATACAATAGTTACATATAAAAAATTGAAAAAACTACAGTGAAAGGAAAGTTTTAAGTTGACATCTCAATTGAGAGTTAAAATTTTGGGAAAATATGTGTGCAAATTAAGAGTTGAAACAAAAAATTAAGTGAACAAAAAAAATTGAAATGCATGATCCAAAAGTAAAAAATCTAACCTGTTTTTTAAAAGGGGTTTTTTCAAATATAGAAAAAAACAAACAAACTATTTACACTCCATAGAAAAAAGGCACTAAATGACAAAAATCAATTACACTTTATTTTTCTGTGAAGTGTAAATATTTTGTAAATTATTTTATTTTTGATAATTCCTCTTTTCAAAACTCCCAACAATACATGTGTACTAAAAAATTAAAACGCAATCCATATTAAAAAAAAAATAGAATTATTGAATAAAAATATTTCTAAAAAGAATATAGTCACTAGAAAAGAAGATTATATAAGTAAAAAAACCACACCAGATACCCCTGACTTCGTAACGCAACACAGCACTCAAAACACAAACTTATCGGACAATAACTTTGCACTCCAAGCATATGTGCTCCTTCAGAATTCAACTCAGCGCATCAAAAAGACCCTCAAGGAACTAGGAAAAGTAAGAATTTCCAAGGGTGGTTTTAGTAGGTCTTATGAGCCTACTTCGTGAAACCCACTCAAACGGGTGAGGTGAGTATTTGCTCAAACATTCAGATGCATATTTCTCAGTTCTTCTCAATTATCATTTACTTTTTCACCTTGCAAAAATCAGGCAGATGGACGTGGAGCAAGTCAGCAGTGTCCCAATCAATATAATAGAATCATATTCATAAAGAACCTTATGCAAGTTCTATCTACGGTTTAACAATTTTCCTCGTTGAGGCTAACGTTTGGGCTTCACATCCAGGACTGTTAAAACATGCGCGATGAGGAAGGAATAACTGAACACGTATAAAACGACGTTTTCTAGTATCGGCTACCGCGTGGGTAATACCTATAGTTAGTGGTATGAGAAGCAAAAATTGAATGGTGTAGACCTGTTTGCTCCAAAACCATGAATGAGTATCAATGCAGGGCCGTCGTCTCCCGAACATTGGTAGCGAATAGAGTAATCCCTCCAGTTCCAAATGCTGCAAGACATGAAAAGTGGGTAATCGATTAATATTTTAGTATTTAGCATCCATTGGTTAGATGAGAGAGAAGCGAAAAATGGGTACCTACCAGCTTCGAAGTGAGAGTTGGGAGGGGATACTGTCCGACGAGATCTGCAGGCCTTGGTCACCGAATTGAGAAGATGAGACGGTGACATTTGGCTTAATCGGAGAAAATGCAGGGGACCTGAGACTGAGAGAAAAGGGATGGGTGGAAGTGAGTGGAGATGGTGGGGTCCCGGTGGTTAGCTTGGCGGAGGAGAAGGAAAGAGGGAGTTTGGAAAAGTGCAGTGTGAAAGAGCAGATGGTGGCCATGGCCATGATTCTATGGAGATGTTGAGGAAGAAGATAAATGGACGTGGATCATAGAGGAAGCCTTCGGGCATTTGAGTATGATCCATGGTGAAGAATGATGGTTGTGAAGACGTCGAGTTGCTCCTTTGTCAACCACCCGACTCTCATCCCCATTCCCACACGTGCCTCCCTCTTTTCTTCGACAAAGTGTTACACCATTAGAAATAGGGGAAAATATGGAATCTTTCTTTCTTTTTTTCGGATGGGCTCTTTTTAGGGGTCTTGGTATGGATTACTCATCCTATCCTTAGGGCTTCAGTTCAAAAACATGAGTTGTAATCTTTTGCATACGTTACATTCGAATTTTAATTAGCATAAACATGTTTCACTTGCAAGATCAGTTCGATTATGGACCCTAATTACAGCCCTGTCTAGTGAACATATGTCGATGGACATTTTAAATGGGTTGAACCTTTCGTCTCGCAAACATAAAGATGTTTCACTCGCACGTACAATCCAACTCGATTATAGGGCCCTAGTCCCAATCCGATTATGGAGTCCCAATCCGATTATGGAGCCCCAATCTCAGGCCAATCTAGTGAACATACCTCGGTGGACACTTTAACTGGGTTGAACCTTTTGTCTCGCGATAGCGAGTACCCATCCAACGATCAAAGTACCCTATCCCAAGACCGATTCAATCATCAAAATGTTGGCCCATCGTGTTTATTGTCAACTAATATTTAACGGGTAACTATAACTAATTTGCAATTGTTGAAATTATAATTCATTTTCCGAATTATAATTTGCAATTGTTAAAAAACATGAAATACAACTATATTTTCATTTAATATTGTTTTCAATTTATCATACCTGACTTTTCCCATAAAGTTGATTGGTTTGTTTTAATTTGTGGTTTGTTAGTTCAAGTGGCTGAGAAATTTACTATTAATATTTTTATTCCAACTTTGTATTCTCAGGATGCTAAGAAAACAAGGTGGAAGTTCCTTTATATACCCTAATTGTGGGTTTGGACCCCAATGTGTTATACCTACATCATGTTCGTGGGTTTGGGGCCAAGGCGTTGACCCATATTTTAGAGAGGAGGTAGAATTGTTGATATCTCATGTGCCACGATCCGTACAGGTGAGGGAGGCTTTTAATGCTTTGAAGTGAGGCATTAAGAAGATCATGATGCGTTGAGGCGTTCAATCTAGATGTCCTTAATCCAGGCGACCAACTTCCTTTTCTTTTTTTCTTTTTTTTTTGTATAAATGGCCTTTTTAATACCCAAATGAAAATTAGCCCAAAATTTTAAAATAAAATAATTTTGGCCTTTTACCTACGTCAGCGCCATGTGAAATTACTACTTTGAGGATTTTCGCTCACATTTCTTGCTCATCGCTTGCTAATGTAAAACTGGTTACATTTTCCCTACCCTTAATTGAAACATGATGTAATGGAACAACTAAGCATTAAAGATTATAGATGTATCGAAGAAGAAAGGTCCAAAGACACCTAACATATCCAATTGGGTTGAATAATATGGTGAGAATAATATGTGAATCCAATAGAAAAGTAATTAAGTAGTCTATGAACTATTTCCATGGTGATGCTTATAAAGAATTCAAAATTATCTTACCGTAAATTTTGGTGTCAATCTCAATGGAAATCGAGATCGAGATTTATGATAGTAACTTCTGAACAACAAAATTTTTTAATCAATTTTGGATGTATATAAATCACAATCGAAAATGTTCATTTGAATCTCTTCCATAAACAACCTTACAATGAGAATTTTTGTACCTATACTAACGTGCCTATACCTGCTAAAGATGAATTTAATTCCACCAAAATATGATAATAAAAATCAATCTGAAATATCTAAATGCATTGAAATCCTAGATGATAATAATAATAAAAAAAAAACTCATTTTCACAAAATTTGGAACTTTCGGAGGGTCATTTTTGTCACTTTTCCAATCTCGTGTTTCAATATTAAATTTAGATCTACATGAAATAAATAATTCCATTAATCCAATAAGCTTTTTTTTTTCTATCAATACCACCTTCCCAAAAAACGAACAGATAAACCAAAACAACATGCATTTACACCTAATTAAGTAAAATTATTCCACAGCATAAATACAATAAGTAATAATTACTAAACATTAAATTATACCGTATATAAACTCAACATGGTTACAAATTCAAAGCGGTGACTATCTCAACTCAATTACGAATTCAACATGGTAACAAACTCTACACGACATCTTAGCAAATTGACTAATTCAGCATGAGGACAGACTCAACAACGTCACCAGTTTACAGACTATCAAATGAGATAACTCCCAAATATCATCTCGACACTTGTCCCAAAAATAACCCATTTCAATAAAAAGTGAGACATAATCTCCATAACTAACTAAGAGATCATGACTTCAATCCATAATAATCACTACCTAAGAATTAATTTCTTTCAGACTTTTTTTTTACACCCATGATGTAGGATCAAGCTAGTTGTTGTATGAGATTAATCCAAAGTGTACATGGTCCGAACACCACAGATATAAAAAAAATAACACCGGTAAATAAATACTTTTTAGAAAATTATTTCCCAAATTGGTCATCTAGTTTAAAACTTCAAAATAATATTATTATATTTGAGTGTGATTTTGATTTTGAAATTTTAAAATAGATAATAAGGTATGAATATAGAACATAAAAAATGTCTATAAATGAACTAATAATAATATATAATAAACCTACTATTTAGTGGTAACCTAACTCCAACCAGTTTGATGATTATGGATATATTATTATAAAAAATATTTCAAAATTCAACAAAAATAACAAAAGAAAAGAAAATGAGAGTAGAGGAATAAGATGTAATTTAACTCAATAAAAAGAATATTATAACGATATATTTATACTCAAAAAAAGAAAAAAAGAAAAAGAAAAAGAAAAATGTATTTTGGTAAAATATTAATTATGAAGTAAAGAAAAATGAAAAGAAGATTTTGAATGAAGCAGGCGTAGAAGTAGGAGCCACTAGCCAGGAGGGATTGAGTTAAGGTTGTTTTTGTTTCTTTTATAGTTATTAGCAATAAACAAATGATTTAATTCCGAAAACAGATGCAACAGTAATGATTGTTAACAACAAACAAGAAATAATGTGGTGTATTCAGCTACCTTAGGCTTTTGCCCTAATCTAAATAAAATAAAATAACATAACAATCATCTATTATACACTTCAGTTCCAGCCTCTGCCTCTGCCTCTGCGCTGCACAGTGTGCTTTCGCGGCGAGGGGAGGGGACACCACCGCCCACCTTCTTCTCTGTTTCATCTTCAAAAACACTTTGAGTTAGCCCTCACACACAATTCAAACCAATATCCATTTCTCTCCTTCAATGGATCCTCAGTCCACCCAGCTCCAGCAAGCTCAGCTTGCAGCTATTCTTGGTCCTGACCTTGCCCCTTTTGAAACCCTTCTCTCTCATCTTATGTCCTCCTCTAACGAGCAACGATCTCAGGCTGAACTCGTCTTCAATTTATGCAAGCAGACCGATCCTGATTCTCTATCTCTTAAGCTTGCACATCTCCTTCAGTTCTCTCCTCAACCCGAGGCCCGTGCCATGGCTGCTGTTCTCCTCCGTAAGCAGCTAACTCGCGATGATTCATATCTCTGGCCTCGCCTCAATCCTTCCTCTCAGTCTTCTCTTAAATCCATACTCTTGTCCTGTATTCAACGTGAGGACTCCAAATCTATATCTAAGAAACTGTGTGATACCGTTTCGGAGCTGGCTTCAGGAATTTTGCCGGATAATGGATGGCCTGAATTGTTGCCTTTCATGTTTCAGTGTGTTTCGTCCGATTCACCCAAGTTGCAAGAATCGGCTTTCTTGATCTTTGCCCAACTTTCGCATTATATTGGGGATACGTTGGTACCTCACATTAAGCACTTGCACGGTGTGTTTTTGCAGTGCTTGACGTCAACCACCTCGAGCACCGATGTGAAGATTGCGGCTCTCAATGCAGTTATTAGCTTCATACAGTGCTTGTCCAACTCTTCTGATCGCGACAGGTTTCAGGATTTGCTGCCGCCCATGATGCGGACACTGATGGAGGCTTTGAATAATGGGCAGGAGGCAACAGCGCAGGAGGCACTTGAATTGTTGATTGAATTGGCTGGGACAGAGCCGAGGTTTTTGAGGCGGCAATTAGTAGATGTAGTGGGGTCGATGTTGCAAATTGCAGAAGCTGAGTCGTTGGACGAAGGAACGAGGCATTTGGCGATTGAATTTGTGATCACTCTTGCAGAAGCCAGAGAGCGGGCACCCGGAATGATGAGAAAGATGCCACAGTTTATATCCAGGTTGTTCGCCATATTGATGAAATTGCTCTTGGATATTGAAGATGACCCGGCGTGGCACGCTGCTGAGAACGAAGATGAAGATGCTGGTGAGACTAGTAACTACAGTGTTGGGCAGGAGTGTTTGGATAGGCTTGCAATTTCTCTTGGTGGCAATACAATTGTCCCTGTTGCTTCTGAGCTGTTTCCTGCTTACTTAGCTACTCCAGAGTGGCAGAATCGCCATGCCGCACTGATCGCAATGGCTCAAATTGCGGAAGGTTGTTCAAAGGTATAAAAGCTAGACGAAATTCAACCTTTGTTTTTGGTAACTTTTCCAAATCAAACATTTCAACGAGAAAATAGTTTTTGAATTCAACTGTGAATTCGTTTTATTGCTTTCAAATCTCTTTGTGTGGAGCAGCGATAAATTGGATTGTTTTTAGTTTTGGATTGGGCGGTTGTTGAGCAACAGGATTGTTGATCCCTAGGTACTTTTTATTGACTTGTAATTTCAACTTTTAGAGTGTTCAGCAAGTTGCTTACAGTTACAGTAAGCTCAAGACTGTAAGTCTTAGGAATTTCACCTTTTCAGCAAACGAGCCACGTTGTTATAGTTACTCTGTTTTCTTTCAAGTTAGGTTACAGTGGGATGCTGATGGTCGAACCAGTTACTTGAAATTATTTACTCATTTAGCTCTGAATTTCTAATCAAGTTAGGTTGCAATGGGATGCTGATAGTAGATCATGTCATTTAATTGGAACCTGAGGGTATTCAGAAATAGAGTTTGGTTCCATTTACTCAACAATTTATTTATATTAATATTTTATTCTAATGAAATTGTACAAACATTCTCATGAATCATGATTAATAGGTTTGGTATGAAGGTTGTGTATGTTTAACTCTGACACTCTTTCTGACTTCGGACTACATTTTCTGAATTTTTCATGTTCTTCACTTCTTTTTGGCAGGTTATGATAAAAAATTTAGAACAAGTGGTGGCAATGGTCTTGAACTCATTTCAAGATCCACATCCTCGTGTAAGGTGGGCAGCGATTAATGCAATTGGGCAGTTATCTACAGACTTGGGTCCAGATCTACAAGTTCAATACCATCAGCAGGTGCTCCCTGCACTTGCTACAGCAATGGATGATTTCCAGAACCCTCGAGTACAGGTCAGTCAAATCTATTACTTCTGCAATAGATTTTTATTTGTTGTCATCATGATGATCTTCTGGTAATGCTTTGAATTAGTAGACCCTTTGTCCCTATTGCTATCTTGAAAATGGGAATATCATGTTTTGTATTTCCTTTGTCTCACATTTTGTCAAAACATATCTATACTTGAAGCTAAACACGACTTTGGAAAATTTCAAATATGATTTCAATCTATGTTTCATAATGTTTTGTTTAGATAGCTGTGGAATGAAGGAATTTCTTTCCTTGTATATGATTAAGTACGTTTTGGACTCTGGGATGCTCCTCTAGGTTCTTATTCTAGGTTCTTATTCATTATTTTCTTGAATGCTTTTTTAGCCTCAAAGGAGTCCTTTAGTAAGATAACCAGGGATCTACATTGTTAAACTGCCTTCTCACCTGATACTGTTTCTTTTTGAGACTTGAACTCGGGATAGATGATTGGCACTGTCTGGCACAGTAGGGGACTATTTCCTTGACAATGATGCTTCCTCTAAAGATTGTTATAGGACTAGTTTGTTGTCATCTTATTTTTCAACTTCTGAAAAAGATTGTATGTTGTGGCACTTTTGTCTTGGCCACCCAAATTTTCAATATATGAAATTTCTATTTCCTCAATTATTTTTTAAAGTGGATGTCACTTCTCTGTCTTGTGATGTGTGTATTCGTGCAAAACAACATAGAGTCTCGTTCCGTCTCAGCCTTACAGACCTACCCAATGTTTTACCCTCATTCATGGTGATGTTTGGGGGCCCTCGCGAATCAGTACCGCTTCGGGGAAACGTTTGTTTGTGACTTTTATTGATGATCATACCCGTCTCACTTGGGTCTTTCTCCTCACTGATAAATTCCCATCAATATTTCAACAATTTTACACAACCATCAAACCATGCTAAAATTGTGCGTAGCGATAACAGTTGTTGCAAAAAGTTTACTCAGAATTATGGGGTAAATTGTTCAAAGACTTTTTCTTCTTTGGCAAAGTTAAACACAATCAAGGTTGTTCTGTCTGTTGCAGTCATCAGAGAGTGGCCTTTCCATCAACTTGATGTAAAGAATGCTTTCCTAAATGGTGATTTGGAAGAAGAGAAGTGTACATGAGTCCTCCTCCAGGTTTTGAAGTTCAGTTTAACCACCAAGTATGTAAGCTTCGAAAATCACTTTATGGTCTTAAACAATCTCCCAGGGCGTGGTTCGACAGATTTACTACCTTTGTTAGATCTCAATGCTTCACTCAGGGACATTCTAATCACACACTGTTTACAAAAAGGTTCGAATCTGGGAAAGTTGTTGTGTTGATTGTGTATGTCGATGACATTTTTCTGTCAGGAGCTGATAATGCTAAGATTACCAGGCTGAAAAAGAAGATGAGTGACGAGTTTGAAATCAAAAACCTAGGGAATCTGAAGTACTTCCTTGGGATGGAGGTGGCAAGATCAAAGGAAGGAATCGTTGTTTCACAAAGGAAGTATACCCTTGACCTATTAAAAGAAACATGCATGACTGAATGCAGACCTGCTGATACCCCTATGGAATTCAATGGAAAATTGGGAAATTCTGTTGACAAAGTTCGTGTTGATAAAGATAAGCATCAACATTTAGTGAAAGTTGATTTATCTATCCTACACTAGACCAGATATCTCTTATGCGGTTAGTACTGTGAGTCAGTTTATGTAGGCACCCTACGAAGAACACATGGAAGCTGTGAATCGTCTTCTAAGGTATTTGAAAACTACTCCAGGTAAATGTCTGATGTTTAGGAAAACTGGTGGAAAATGTATTGAGGCATATACGGACTCTGATTGGGTAGGATCAATTACCGACAGAAAGTCCACTTTGAGATACTGTACTTTTGTGTTGGGTAATCTTGTTACTTGGAGAAGTTAGAAGTAGGGTGTTGTCGCTAGGAGTAGTGCTGAAGCCGAATACAAGGCTATGAGTTTGGAAACCTAGTTGCAGAAAGTTTTGTCTGATCTTCACCAGGACTGTGAGTTACCTATGAAGCTCTTATGTGATAATAAAGCTGCTATAAGCATAGCCAATAACCCAGTTCAACATGATAGAACGAAACATGTGGGTGGAGATTGACAAGACATTTTATAAAAAAGAAACTTGACAATGGCAGTATCTTTATTCCATACATTCTGTCCGGTCAACAAATTGTTGATGTTCTCACTAAAAGATTACTTGGGCAGAGCTTTGACTCTTGTGTTAGCAAGTTGGGTCTAATTAACATCTACACTCCTACATGTGTAATTTTTGTAATTTATTGTATCTTAGTTTTATTTCCTTGTTTGTTAGGGCTTATTGTAGCCTGTATATATTTTTCTCCCTTGTAATTTTTGAATTATTAGAAAATAATAAGAAAGGCTTCTATCGTGG
The DNA here is from genome assembly GCA_037974625.1 of Cucumis cinereus. Taxonomy (NCBI): domain Eukaryota; kingdom Viridiplantae; phylum Streptophyta; class Magnoliopsida; order Cucurbitales; family Cucurbitaceae; genus Cucumis; species Cucumis cinereus. Next base: position 123,606 of record JBBPDJ010000019.1, on the reverse strand, counting down.
TATATTCTCCCTGTACTAGGTTTTTCCACGTATACTTTGTGTTTTGTCTTCTTTCTTTTCAAACTATTGAAAAGATTCTTATGTGTTATGAATGGGGATTTCTCACCATGAATGTAGGAATCCTTGCAACAATTCCTAGATCTATTTTGTTACTATGTGTTATGGTTTTTGCAACTTTTTTCTTGTACAATTCAAAGCATGTTATTTTTAAGGATGGTGATTCCACATCATGCTTTATTTTGTTTTAATCTTCATAGGGTGTTTTTCCTTGGCCATTGGTTAGGGATGGTGCTTTTATTTTTGCCTTATTATTATTTTTTTTGGTGTCTGTGCAGGCTCATGCTGCGTCTGCAGTTCTCAACTTCAGTGAGAACTGTACTCCCGACATCTTGACGCCTTATTTAGATGGGATAGTTGGCAAATTGCTTTTACTTTTACAGGTATGTTGATAAGAAAATTCGTTTACAATATACAGTTGCATTGCTATGTAGCTACTCCCTTAGCAAAATATATTTATCTAAATTTTTCAGAACGGGAAGCAAATGGTGCAAGAGGGGGCCTTGACTGCTTTGGCTTCAGTTGCTGATTCATCTCAGGTATCATCATTTTAAGATATATCACTTAAGTTTCCCGTTTTCTTGTAGATGATGGTACAGTATAATGGTTTCTGTAGGAGTATTTCCAAAAGTATTATGACGCTGTCATGCCATACCTGAAAGCAATCTTAGTTAATGCCACTGATAAGACCAAACGCATGCTTCGCGCCAAATCCATGGAGTGCATCAGTTTGGTTGGGATGGCAGTTGGAAAGGAGAAGTTCAGGGATGACGCCAAGCAGGTACCTACTGATCTTTGCCTGATTTTTCAAGATTAACTTCTATCTTCTCTCCAATTAGTATTTTCTTTTTGCTAAAATTGATAAAATAGTTAGACAAGGACATTAAATTTTGTGAAAATTGATTTCACTTAATTGTTTGGTTCATATTCCAATGCCCTTTTAGTGGAAAAGCAAAAGGCGAAAAAGATGAGCTGTCTACCATTACTCTAGTTGTGTGGTCTGTTGTCATTGAAACAAGCTTTATTTGTCTTTGAGAATGGACTCTGTATTTCTTTTTCCTTTTTTCTCTCTTTCTTTTTGCTCTGACAAAAGAAATAATCTTCTATAGCCCTTTTCCCTTTCTACTTCTAACAGTTGGACACTACTAGTCCAATTGATGTATCTTAACTGCGGTCTGTTAAAAGAAGGCATTGGAATGGTCTTGGTGTTACCACTCTTTCGCACTTTCAGTATGTGATCTAGCCTGCTTGTCTCTTTGCAAGGTTATGGAGGTGCTGATGTCATTGCAAGGATCTCAGATGGAGGCAGATGATCCAACTACAAGTTACATGTTACAAGTATGTTTTACTTTTGGAATGGAAATTATTACTCTCTTATTGAGGAAAACAATTATCACGGTTAATGCTAAAAGTATCTTGTAGGCATGGGCACGGCTTTGCAAGTGTTTGGGACAAGATTTCCTCCCTTATATGAGTGTGGTCATGCCTCCTTTGCTTCAGTCTGCCCAGCTTAAACCTGATGTAACCATAACATCCGCTGATTCTGATAATGATATCGAGGACTCTGATGATGATAGGTTTGAAACTTGGTTCACGTTCATTTAATACTTCATTTCATTAAACAAAGAGGTTATGAATATCGAGGAGCACTTCTTCATGTAAAATTTTGTTTATATTCCATTTGGCCCCTTTCCTTCATTCCTTGAAGGTATATCGTTATCAAAAAATATTTTCCATCAGGACGGTTGGCAAGCTAGTTTGTAGTCTACTGTACTGTGATTTTGATCTGTATTTGACTGATAGTTGATACCCTGGTGTCTGGTGATGTTCAACGTGTTTGCAGCATGGAAACAATTACTCTTGGGGACAAAAGAATAGGAATCAAGACTAGTGTTCTCGAAGAAAAAGCTACAGCTTGTAACATGTTGTGTTGCTATGCAGATGAGTTAAAGGAAGGGTTTTTTCCATGGATTGATCAGGTATGTGTTTAAGGCATTTATTTGGATTTATTTAATAGAAATAAGGAAAATCGTTGATAAAATAAGGGGTACAGAGGGATACACAGGGTCAGATCCTCCGCGGGGGGGGGGGGGGGGGTCTTTATTTTTTCATCTTTTGTTTCTGGTTACTGTATGTCGG
>JBBPDJ010000019.1:106334-121400 GCA_037974625.1 Cucumis cinereus | reverse complement strand
CCCCCCCCCCCCCCCCCCCCCCCCCCTCACCCACTTTCTCATATTTTGTTCATGATTACTGTATGTAGGTCAGCATGTCTTTTAGCATCTGTTTATGTTAGTTCTTAATTATTCTATTTTCACATGTGTAAAGGCTTTTTCCCCTCTCCCTAATGAAGAACAAAACATTTCATTGATGTAATAAAAAAGCCTATTACTCAAAGATACAAACTTAAAAATGGAGTTCAGAAAATAGCCAAATTAACAATTTCAGAAATAGACAATGCAATAATATATGTATATGTATGTATGTATTGAACAAGACAACTTTTCATGAAGTGGAAAGAGATTAGGGCTCAATGGAAGACTCCACAAGGGATTCAAATAAGAGAAAACAGTAAAAGAGATTAAAAGAAACTGAAGATAACAATAACTATAACAATAACGTCCAACGAAAGGGGCAATTGCATGAAGTTATGAAGGATATAAGGAAGCGTTCCAAATGGGGCAAATATCCTGAAGAGAAAACCCCTCAAATGTTTTTGAAAGTTAGCACCAAGATGAGGTCTTCAAATGGGCTGATTCAATATGATCTATCCACAGAAGATGCTTGCTGTGAAACATTCTTTGATTACTTTCCATCCATAATTCTGACAAGATAGCATTTACCACATTATTTCATATCAGTTTGCCTTTAGAATTCAAATAAAGCCCTGTAAGAAGTTGAGTACAGTTTTCTAAAACTACTAAATATGTTTTTCTGAAACAAATTCAAAAAACATATGCACTTGTAAGGAACCTGATGTGTGGGAGAAACGGGAAAATAGTCTGGACGCTTGAGTACTTTTATTCCATTTCCTGCGAAAGTTGCTGTAAGATTAACTTTTTAAATAAAATTAAGCTTGAAAGAGGTATTACTTTATATTGTGCAGGTTGCCCCAACCTTAGTCCCACTTCTTAAGTTTTACTTTCATGAAGAAGTCAGGAAAGCAGCTGTTTCAGGTGCAACATTGTGTAACTTTGAACTTCTTTCAAAATTTCCTATATCTAATTCTGTTTTTTTTTCTCTATTTTTCCTAGCGATGCCGGAGCTTATGCGGTCTGCAAAGTTAGCCGTTGAAAAGGGGCTTGCTCAAGGGCGTAATGAGACCTATATAAAACAGCTGTCAGATTATATAGTTCCAGCCTTAGTTGAAGCTCTACATAAGGTATTAATATGAAGGTCCTTCGGCATAAATTTTATGGTTTCTTTTTGGAAAAAGGAACTCTTCTTCTAGTCTGTTAGTTTTTTAATCTTCAACTCTCAAATATTGTGCAGGAGCATGATACAGAGATTTGTTCTAGTATGCTGGAGGCGTTAAATGAATGCTTACAGGTCTGACAAATACTAGTTTACTATCTTGATGATTTTGAAACTTTACTTGCAGCATCAAGAGTTTTTCTATTTTATTTGGTTAATATTATTATTTTTAATGAGAAATGGTGATTTCACAGATTAATGAAAACATTGATGTCTAAGTATTGATTATGTTAATATTTTTATATTTCTTGGAGAAATCGGTCCTTTAGGTTCTCTATAGGCTTAAGTATTAAAGCTAGCTTCACCATTGCATCCAGTGGTAGATAGATAGAAGAGGAGGGGATTAAACTTAAAAAGAAAGAAAGAAAGATCTATCGCTCTAATTAAGTTATCATGCAGGTTTCAAAGTTTTTCCTATTTCTCACCCAAGCTAAAATGTTGGTGGATCGTTGTTTTTTAAATATTATATATTGTTATTATTGTTTAAGGCTGCTCTCCTACAGTATTTTGAAGATATTTAAACATCAACCATTCATTTAGCTTTTTATGACACATAGTTTCACCATTATTCTCCTTTTCTGATTCTGGTTAGTTGGAGATTCTTTTTCAAGCCTCCCTAACTTGGATTTTCAGTCATCCACCCTCTATTTTTGTGTAGTTGTTCGAGTGTTTTAAAAAGCACTCTCGGGTGCACGCGTAGGCTCAAGGCCCAGGTTTGGCGCCTTGCCTTGAAAAGGCGAAGATCACATGAGCCTTTTGTGAAGCCCCAAGTCTCAAAGCCCTGCGCCTTGGGGCTTTTTCATTATTTTTAAAAAGTAGTAATAATTAGAGATAATCCTTCTCTATTAACTAAAAAAATCAAATCTACTAAGTCTATATGCAAAATTTCTTGTGGTTAGGGGTTTTTTTCTTCATATTTTCACTTCAACTATGCTTTCTCTACTTAACGTAGTACTTTTATATATAGTGCACTTCATAAAAAATAAAGCCCTGCTTTTTTTTTGCGCCTTGGGCTTAAGCCCTAAAAGACTATTGCGCTTTATTGCGCCTTGAGCAACGCTTGTTCCTCCTCAAGACAATTCTTTCCTATGTATTGAAAAAAAATTATTCTTTTATTGCATTCATGGAAATGTAATTATTGTTAATCACTTCCCACTTCAGATATCTGGATCACTTCTTGATGAAAGTCAAGTCAAGTCCATAGTTGATGAGATAAAACAGGTGATCACTGCTAGTTCCAGTAGAAAGAGAGAGAGAGCAGAAAGGACCAAGGCGGAGGATTTTGATGCAGAGGAAGGAGAATTGATTAAAGAGGAAAATGAACAAGAGGAAGAAGTCTTTGATCAAGTAAGTTGTCTCAATCTGAACCTTTCTATGTTCATTTCAGAATAACTCCATTCTGTATCTCACTCTTTTTCAAGTCCTTGTTTATTGATGAACTTTATCTTTGATACAGGTTGGTGAAATATTGGGAACTTTGATAAAAACATTCAAAGCGTCTTTCTTGCCTTTCTTTCAAGAACTGTCTACATATCTAACGCCTATGTGGGTAAGTTCTGACATATTAGACAGATGTTTCTACTTTGTCATCAATGGGAGTTTTGTTTCAATAATCTATATCTAATTGTTCAAATAAATGTATGGGCTTTGTTTTGGCTGCTTAATGATCATAGATTCAATTAGATTTAACTGATTATTTCTCCCTTCAAGTAGTTTATGGGTCTCATGTCACAAGTAATTTAAAGTTGTCAGTGATGATGTTAGACCATAATATGAGATGACTCATCTTCATTCTAATGAATACATTAGAGTTCAATATATAAAGGCATACATTGAAACCCCAAACTAAGAATAGTTTTTTGGTTGATTGTTGATTAACATTTTGTATGTTTTTAAATTCGTAGAATGGTTATAGCAAATATTCAGTCAATAATTTTGTTTTTTGAAATTGCTTTTGGATTATGTGTTCCAAATTGTGATAGTTTTGAAGACAACATTTTTATGTTTTTGATCCATCCAAATTTTGAATTTGAAAATTTAAAAGAGAGAATTACATGAAAGAAAAATAAAATAAAAACTTTGCAACTTAAAATAATAATTATTCAAAATTTATAATATAAACATGTTCATGCATTAATTGATAATCTAATGGTTTATAAATGAAATACAACCTTTTTTTTTTCCTTTTGTTGCATCCTTTATTTTCAAATTTTTGTTTGACCAAATACATCGTAACTACTATAGTTTATAATAAGCCTTTTATCTTTCTGTGGATATTTTGTCTTTGGTTAAACTCTTTTAGACTGCAGGGGAAAGATAAGACGCCTGAAGAAAGAAGGATTGCAATTTGCATCTTTGATGATGTTGCAGAGCAGTGTCGTGAAGCAGCGCTGAAGTAAGCTTTGCTTTGCTTCATTATTTCTTTGACCATGGTTTCAAAAAGCCTTATTGTTTCCTTGCTTCTTGTCATGCAACAGATATTATGATACATATCTTCCTTTCTTACTGGAAGCTTGCAATGATGAGAATCCTGATGTCAGACAGGTGTGCACTTACTAACACTGTTAACTTTCTGGGATTGGTTATTTTCTCTGTCTCTGAATTGTGGGTTTTCAGGCTGCTGTGTATGGGCTTGGCGTCTGTGCAGAGTTTGGTGGATCCGTGTTTAAACCACTTGTTGGAGGTAACTTTATTTACTATTATCAGAAAAAGAGTATTTTTTGCACAGAGTATCATTTTCTAATGAATTTCCACAGAGGCTCTGTCAAGATTAAATGTTGTATTGCGACATCCTAATGCTCTACAACCTGAAAATGTGATGGCATATGACAATGCTGTTTCGGCTTTGGGGAAGATTTGTCAATTTCATCGTGACAGTATTGATTCGGCTCAGGTAAGCTTTAATTTTTCTAAAAATTATTTGGCCACTGTAAGTGTAGGACCCCAACTTTGGCTATTTTCCAAGAGAACGGGCAATGCCCAAAACAAGAACTGAACGTCCACTTTTTCTTCTGAGTAAATGTACACGACTTAGATTATTTTAGGGACTCTTTTTTTTTAGTTGCTTTATGCAGATAATAAATTCTCATTTTTAGTTTATTTTATTTTACTTTTACCTTTATTGGTACCCATGCTCCAAGTATGCTTTTTTTAAACCATTCAACTTTACAGGACTCAATGGATACTTCATACTTGATTTTGGTCTCTTATTCACTATAAGTTGTGTACGGGTTTTACAGGTTGTTCCAGCATGGTTAAACTGCTTACCAATAAAAGGTGATTTGGTTGAAGCAAAAATTGTGCACGACCAGCTTTGTTCTTTGGTGGAGAGGCAAGTTTATTCACTAATATCCTCTCCCCCCGGGCCCCATCATAGCATTTCGTTACCTTTTCTATATTCCATCTGTTCTGGCACTAAGTTAATTTTATATATACAGGTCGGATGTGGAACTTTTGGGCCCAAATAATCAATATCTTCCCAAAATAGCTGCAGTATTTGCCGAGGTCAGTTGGGAACTATTATTTAATCGATTGATCATACTTAACAGTGACCAATGGCCTTTTAAATTAAATCAACTCTGACTAGATCAATAGAGTGCTCCCATTCATCAACTCCATTCATTTCCTAAATATTCGAAGTCTCAAAACAAAACACAGCATATCTGTCATATTATGTCAAAGGAACAAACGTTAACAAGCTGCAAAGAACATAGAAATGGGTGTTAGGATGGATAACGACAATTGTTTCTACCATAAAAATGGGTGTTATTAGTCGCTTAAGTAGTGAATGAATTTAGGGTGGTGTTTGCTGACCATTATATTTGGATTGAGCCATTTATTTCCAGTTCAGTGAGTGGTTGGAAAAGCTTTTTCAAAGTGAGAACTTCCTTAAGCCGCATCCTTTGTTTGACTCTGCTGCATTCTTTATTGCATTATGATGATATAGTTGTATAGAGTGAATAGATCTAATAGTCAGACCAATTTGAGAAATGTGGTCGGACAGTCGGTAGTGCTGAATCGAACCAAACACATGCTAATTTGGTTGCGCTTCATGTTTTTCTTTAATCCTACCCAAAGGGGATAGTTCAAGACCCTCAACAAATTAGTGAGACCAAAATACAGAAGAATTCTTTATATTCTATGGAGCATACACGAGTTCCCCTAATCTATTCTTAGTAAAATGACAATATAAAGTAAATAAGCTTCTATGTGTAATTACGCATGTATATACTATAAAATAAATAATATGAGTGAATGCTTCGTGCATCCCTGTGTTTTCTTGAGGGAACTATTTACTTGTGCAGATTCTATGTGCGGGAAAGGAATTAGCAACAGAGCAAACTGCAAGCCGAATGATAAATTTGTTGAGACAAATGCAACAGAGTTTACCGCCTTCTACTTTAGCCTCTACTTGGTCCTCCTTGCAGCCCTAGCAACAACTTGCTTTTCAGTCTATTCTCTCATAATTTCATGAAGGTGACTCTGAATTTTGCTGCTGCTCGCGGGATGCACACTTCTTACGTTCGTGTCTGTGTGAAATATATTCGTCTCCATTCTTTGCCATAAAATGCTCTCAAGCATGAGTTTTGTCTGGTCTCGTACAGAGACGTTGAAATTTGATGATGAATGAAAGTCATTGTTGCTGCTGAAAAGGAATGTGTTAAAAGGAAAAAAGAAAAAAAGAAAAAAAAAGGTGTATATTTCATTGTTTTATTCTAAGTCGGTGGGTTCTGGTCCGAGGTCATTGTGGTTTTCCAGTTTCGGGTGGATGGGTTGCCACGGAGGCAATCCTTTTACAGTTTTGTTTTGGTCCAATTAATTAGTATCATTGTCATTATAAACTTTCGTTGCAGCTAAAGAATGTATCAAATGAATTTTGTTATTGCGTTTGCTTGATTTGTTTTCAATTTTATTTCCAATTAGCAATGAAACTTGACGTCTTCTAACCAGCCTCTTGTCTTTCAAAGCCAAATAACATTAATTAGTTATAAGATTATATTTTGACCAAGTCAAATGATTGAATTATTAGTTTTACATATTTTTTTTAACCAAAATGAAAGAGGAAATAACGAAAGTGGACATCTTCACTTTAGTATGCTTTCTTCTCTCATTTATAAATTTTCATTAATAATTTGACACGTGAAATGATATATTGGATTTATTTTTATCGATCCCATGTTGGTATTATCATAGAGGGTACATTGGGAGAAATAAAAACAATGGACGTTGGGAAAGCTTTGAAATGAAACATCTCTTCCTATAGGCTTTATCCATATTTGATACATCCTAATTCCCAACATCGTGCTTCCACGAGTTTCTTGATTTTCCAAAGAAATAAAGTTGTTGACCACTCAGTAATTGGCCAAATCTCTCTTCACTTGGACGAATAGAGGAAAGCAACGCAGGCATTCATTTGGTGGTCTTATAATTAAATAAAAGCAACATACATGCTGACATGACAAGAAGACGAAGACGAGGACACCACTAAGAACTAACAACGTAAAGACCTTCCACTTCCACATGCTGCCATTATAAAACCAATTCCTTTTCTAAAATCTGCATTGGAGTCTGTAGATGGAGGGTTCAGTTGAAAAACAAGAGCATAGAGATGTTGCATTTAAATTAGTTGGGAAATGCATCAAGAAGAGATCTGGTAAACGCAGCTTTGTTGGTGTCAGGCAAAGACCTTCTGGGAAATGGGTAGCAGAGATCAAAGACACAACTCATGATATCAGAATGTGGTTGGGAACCTTCAACACACCGGAGGAAGCTGCCAGAGCCTACGACGAAGCCGCCTGCCTCCTCCGTGGTCCGAATGCTAGAACCAACTTCACTCTCACTTCCAACTCCTCCTCCGCCCTCTCTTTCAAAATCAGAAACCTTCTCATCCATAAGATCACTTTGAAACGAAGTTCAATCACAGAAACTCACGCTCATGTTGCTCATTCTGAAACAAACCAAGAAATGCACATGTTTGATAATAATGCAGTCTGGAGCAGCTGCAGTGGAGAAATTGAGGTGGGTTTTTGTCACTTTACTCATTCATGCTGCCATCTTCCTCTTGGGTTCAATTTTGATATGGATGAGTCTTTGTCTGCACTGAATGGAATCACTGAACATTTAGGAAATACATATGATGATGCCTTTGATTCTGCACCTCACATCTTCTGCTCAACTTGATTATACCAATTTCTCTTCATTTTTCTTTGTACCAACCTGACCCCTCTGCTTCTATTTTTCTACTGGAGCAAGGGAAGGAATGACTCAATTGCATACTGTTTCTTCTCATTTTTCCGTGGGGCAAAGGAAGCTATATTAATTCCATCAGCAACCTAATTTGACAGAGACTTCTAGATATAAAGGATGGTTGTCAACAAGCTATGAAAGTAAAAAAAAAAAAAAAAAAAAAATCCTTTTGTGTGGATAGGAGAGTTAACTACCAAAATAATTTATCAATCTTAACTTTAAAAATTGCTTTAATTATTATTTTTTAATTCTTGACTAGAGTCCATGATCAACGAGACTAATTTTAAAATGAGCAATAATTAGATGCAACTTACACTCTATACTTCCTTTCTCTTTACACTAAATAACCATTTGAAAAGAATTGTCACATGACATTTCTTTATTAGACATTTACATAGACTGCACGAAGATAGATGCCAACCCTAGCACTGCGTAAGTTCTTTTTCTTGCAAAAGATCAAAGGTGTGAAATTTCAGGCATGACAAGAAAGGGGTAAATCATTGGACCTGCCAACAAGTGAGAGTTTTGCTGGAGCCCTTGTAATTCAAGTGATGATGGCCCATATGAGCCAAGCACGTTGGGTTGTCGTCAAGCAACCGAAACGATATATCCCTTAAAGACAAACATGTACAACTTTTTCATATTAGAAAAAATAAATGTACAAATTATCTATCCATCCACAATTTAAGACAACACAGAATTACAGTCTAAACACTGGCGTGAATATTCCTGATTTCATACAAAGAGCCACAAAGATACAGAATCGAAATTTAATACAAGACACAGCTGAATTGCTTATAGAAAGAAAACGACAGGCTCTTCTTTAAGCAGACAAGAAATTATGGGGATACAAGCACCATGCACACTTAGTAATCTTCCGGTTCCTCGTCATCATCCGCCCCTTCAGCGCCAACTTCTTCATAGTCTTTCTCGAGAGCAGCCAGATCTTCACGAGCCTCTGAGAACTCCCCTTCTTCCATGCCCTCACCGACGTACCAGTGAACGAATGCTCTCTTCGCATACATCAGGTCAAATTTATGGTCGATGCGAGAGAACACCTCAGCTACTGCTGTATTATTGCTGATCATGCAAACAGCTCGTTGCACCAAGGCTAAGTCGCCACCGGGTACAACTGTTGGAGGCTGGTAGTTGATACCACATTTGAAGCCAGTTGGACACCTACAAACAGACCCATTATCAAGTTTTTGCTAGATTCCAAAATCAAATTATGGTTAAAATGACAAACGCCGTTAAGGTCAAATTGCTTGTATCGGCGAAGATAACTTTTAACTTAAACCTAAACTAAGCTTGAAAATATGTGCTCTCACTATCATCGAATTCCTTGTGCTTCATGACATGATATAGAAAATTTTCATCTATGCAATATGCATTGGAAAGTGGAGGCAGAAAGAAAAGAGCCCCCAACTTTTGACCATACGATATTTATGGTCACTAGACTAACCAAGGAACATATATGTTCAATGTAGAACAAAACACAAGAAAACCTCTTCGTCATCTTCTGCAGTGAAACAAATCCATAACTTGTTATATTTTCTTCTCTCGAAGGGTTGCTTTCCCCTGAGCTCTCATGGGTCTCTCTCTTTTCCATTTTTTCCTTACAGAACAACTAAATTGTTCTCCTTTACTACGAGCTTCTGAATGGTTATTTCAAGCGAATAGTAATCTCTACATTCCTGATCTATAATAATCCAAACGTTTACAAGTCACCCTCATTGCTCTACGAATTAGTTCTTAAAAGCTACTGCATGAAATAACTACCAAAAACAATGCCCGAGGAAACTGAGAGTATGTCTTAGTTTTCCTAAGCATTATAACTTCATCAAAATAAACAAGATATATTTTTTCCACTTACCAGTCAACAAACTGCACGGTGCGCTTTGTCTTAATGGTAGCGACAGCAGCATTTACATCTTTGGGTACAACATCTCCTCGGTACATTAAGCAACAAGCCATGTATTTTCCATGCCTAGGATCACATTTAGCCATCATGCTCGAAGGCTCAAAAACTGCATTTGTGATCTCAGGTACAGATAGCTGTTCGTGGTAAGCCTTCTCTGCTGAGATAACCGGAGCATATGAGGAGAGCATGAAATGAATGCGAGGATATGGTACAAGGTTCGTTTGGAACTCTGTTATGTCCACGTTGATGGCTCCATCAAATCTCAACGAAGTGGTCAAAGATGAAATAATTTGAGATATCAATCTATTCAAGTTGGTATATGTAGGCCTATCAATATCGAGAGATCTCCTACAAATGTCGTATATAGCTTCATTGTCTAGAAGAACAGCAACATCCGTATGCTCAAGAAGAGAATGGGTAGAAAGAACGCTGTTGTAAGGCTCCACGACAGCTGTTGAAACCTGAACAAAGTCCAAAATTGTTCAGACAAGCAACAATTTCGTAACTATTCCAGTATTGACATTTCAGCGATTATTCCTCTTAATGATCAAATGTTTTGATTAATCTACATTTGAATTGTCAGTACCTGAGGGGATGGGTAGATCGTGAAACCAAGCTTTGATTTTTTCCCATAATCCACTGACAAGCGCTCTAACAACAACGAACCCAGACCAGAACCAGTGCCACCACCAACAGCATTAAAGACTAGAAATCCTTGTAACCCGGTGCAGTTATCAGCCAACTTCCTGACCCGGTCAAGACAGAGATCTACAATTTCCTTTCCAACTATAAAAATAAAAGATACGTCAAAACAGAGTGACCAAAAATGAAATGTCAACTAAGCATCCACAAAGCAACACATCCATCACCTGTGTAGTGTCCTCGAGCAAAATTATTGGCAGCATCTTCTTTTCCAGATATCAATTGCTCGGGATGAAAGAGCTGCCTGTAGGCTCCGGTTCTAACTTCATCAATCACCGTTGGTTCTAAATCAACAAATATAGCCCGAGGCACATGCTTTCCTGAACCGGTCTCGCTAAAGAATGTATTAAAAGCGTCGTGTGCAACACCTTCGGAGGTATCACTGGAAAAAGAAAACAGAAATGCAGATATAACCATTTCAAAATGCAGTGAGATACGTGATATCGAACTTGTTTTCATTCCCAATGAGAAAACAAGGAAAGCAAGCAAACTGAAATGCAAGATGAAGATGGATAAAGCATTACCTAGGCATCATACCATCAGGCTGAATACCATGTTCGAGGCAATAGAGCTCCCAACAAGAATTGCCAACCTGAATTCCAGCCTGTCCAATGTGGATGCTTATGATCTCCCTCATCTTCGTGTGAGAATGTGAAAAATGGCGACGGCGATGGGAGGGTGGTTGTAGGAAGAGAGTGAAGGAAGGGCAGTGGGCAGTGTCGGAGTTGGCGTCGTCGGGATTTAAAAAGAGGCTTTTAATGAGCCAAACAAACAAAACCAGATTTGATAACCAATTGGGATCCGCAATTCCAATTCCAAGCAAGGGCGCGCGCCAGGCTTTCTATGGGTCCCTCCCATCTTCTTATCTTATCCCTTCTGACAATTTTACCCTTTACATCTATGCAGTTTCTTGGGGATCAACGGAGGGTAGTTCTGACAAAATCCAGCGACCATGTCCATGTGATGTGTGTAACATATAATTCTCTTTCAATTTCAATTTAATCTCTAATTTTCTTAAACTTTCAATTAACTACTTTATTAAATTAAAAATTCTACAATAAGGGGTTTGGTTTCTATCTTTGATCTTTATAATTAATTATTAGCAAAATGTTAATTTTTATATTTAATTTTAATTTAGCAACATCAACAACATAGTTCAATAATAATTAATTTTATTTAATACAATTTAATAAGTGGGGTTTGAATCTACATATGGTGTATTAGAATTATATATATAAAAGAATAGAATTATAGAAGTAAAATGACAAATTTTGATGGATTTAATTTATATGTATGTATATATATATATATATATAGAGAGAGAGAGAGATGTAATGGTATTCACATGAGATGATTGAAGAGTATGAATGGCACAGCTGTACTGAATGCTCTCAACTGCTACATGAGTTGTAATATTGATGCCCTTTGGGCTTCACTTCTTATCTCTTTTATTATTATTATTTGTTAAATTATTAAATCCCAAATCCCAATTCCATAGCATATAGTTTTAAAACACAAATACATTACACAAATTCTGTTACCTTCCATATTCCAATCATTCAATTCATAGCATAACAGAAGGACTGAAACTAAGGCTGTTCTCAAAGTTGGAGGGTGGGGGTGGGCTCTTGTTTTTGTTTTTTTATTCTTTAAGAAATATACTTATTAGTTTTTTTTTCCTTTTCTAAATTTTGAAATACATTTCTAAAAAGTTAAGAAAATTTTAAAAAATTACAAAAAGAAATAGTTTTTCTTGTTCCATTTCTGGTGTTTATTTTTACTTTGCAACAAATATTTTATTATAACATCTTTATACATCCATGTATATAAAAATTAAACGATCAATTAGTTATCAAATATATTCATGTTTCACGTCTAAAAAAATAGACTATAAGCCTTAGATTTTCAGGTTCAAAATTTTGTAAAGATTGATAAGTAGTAAAAATATGGTGAATTAAATACTTTGGATTTAATTTTAAAAAAAAAAAAATCGATGAAAATCAATATTGTTGTCATTCGAATTTCCATAAGTGAAAGGACAAGAGGTTTGAGGCTGAGGCGCGAAGCAAAAGAAAGATATAAAAGAAGTTGGGCCCTTTATTTTCGGAGAAGGGAATCCACCACCTCCATCTCAACTCCCTCTGCTCTCACCAATGGCTGACGATAAGAAACCCAACTTCTCCACCCTTTGGCCCACCGTCAAGCCCTTTGTTAATGGCGGTGCCTCCGGTATGCTCGCCACCTGCGTCGTTCAACCCATTGATATGGTCAAGGTATTCTACTTCCATCTACTCTACTGCCAATGCCTTCTCTTCAATTCCTGCTTCTATTCTTTATCTACTGCTTCCCTTTCTCTTAGGTCAGAATTCAACTTGGTCAAGGATCCGCTGCTCAGGTCACAACAACCATGCTTAAGGAGGAGGGTTTTGGTGCCTTTTACAAGGTTTCCATTTTTCATTCTGCCCAAAACTTTTCTTTCTTTCCTTCCCTTCCATTAATTCCTCATACCAAATTCATGTATCTCTTCTTGTACTACTATCGTATCGCATTACTCACTCCCATCATCCTGTTCTGCATATCTTTTCAATGTGTTCTACTGAATTATTTATTTGTTGCCACTATCGAGAGACTGATGATGTATTATTTGAGGCCCACTTGAAGATTAAGTGGTTGTTTGACACATTTTCAGTATTTTGTAAATTAGGATATTGGCAAAGTTGTTTTTTTATTGGATGGGGATTTGTTGCCTAATTTTCTTGGGGTTTTTTTTTTTCAAATTCTTCCGGTTTTCTAGTGCTCGACGCTTAGTTTTGTGGATTATCTTTGTCTAAACTTCATTTTCCAACCAGGGGTTATCTGCTGGATTGCTCAGACAAGCTACATATACTACAGCAAGACTTGGATCTTTTAAGTGAGCGTGTTACAAATCTAGAATTGAACACCTTTGGATCATATTCATGAGGCTATGGTTTTACTTCCAATATTTGTTCTTACTCACGTCTATATAGTTGTTTGAGAACTTTAAGAAAAATTGCATTTCTTAGTCCCTCATTTTAGGAACGATCGCTTGGTTCCTATAGTTTGAAACCTGACAATTTAGTTACTGTAGGGTTAAATGTGGTTCTCAATTTCCCCTCAAATTATTTTGTCTTAGTGGGTCCCATGAAAAAGTCAAATGATCTTATAGTTTATGTTAGTTAAGTTCTTAGGTGCCAAGTCTTTTTTATTTGATACTCATCATTAAGTCAAAACCATACAGATATAATGACCATCTAAAGCTACTGGAGTTAAATCGTCACATTCTAAACTACAAGGACCAAGTAGAATCATTTCCTGGACTGTAGTGGCTAAATGTTTTTTTTTTTTTTTTTTTTTTTTTTTTTTGCTTGTATATTTCGTTGACCAAACCTCTGTTTTTCTCCATTTCCCTTCTAGGATATTGACAAACAAAGCAATTGAAGCCAACGAGGGAAAGCCTCTTCCACTATATCAGAAGGCCTTATGTGGGCTCACAGCTGGTGCTATCGGAGCATCTATTGGTAGTCCAGCGGACTTAGCTCTTATTCGCATGCAAGCAGATGCAACTTTACCTGCTGCCCAGCGCCGAAATTATAAAAATGCCTTCCATGCACTTTATCGCATTCTTGCAGATGAGGGGGTTTTAGCTCTTTGGAAAGGTGCAGGCCCCACTATTGTAAGAGCAATGGCATTGAACATGGGAATGCTTGCTTCATATGATCAAAGTGTTGAGTTCTTCAAGGATAACCTTGGTTTTGGCGAAGCTGCTACGGTGTTGGGTAAGATTGTTTTTGATACTGTATGTTGATGCCAATTGTAACGCCTCATGCGGTGTTACCCCAACTGCTAGGGTATTGCAATTTCACCAGCTCTTTACTATCTCTTTCTTAGTGGTCATCTATTCATTTCATATTCACGTGAGTACAATTCGACACTGTTGAAACTAATTTGTTTAACTAACTTAATCCTAACCATTGTTGGTCAAGATTAGCTGTGATATCTTTTCATTGAGGTTTGTATGGAATAATAGATAATTTTGAGAGACCTCATCTGTGATATCTTTCATTTGAGAGAGGTCAAACACTTAGTTCCTCTAATTACTCGCTCTTGGAGTTGTACATTATTTCAATGAGAGGAACTAAATGTTTGTTTTCTTCTTATTCCTATGTCGATTCAGTTTGTAGATACTAGATTTATGATTAGGTAAGCGTGTTGTATTTGTTAACCACAGATTTCTTTGCTGCTCTTACCGTAAAGAGTTGAACGTACTGCTCTTTTCTTCAGTATTATCAGCTTAGCTTATATTGCTTAAGAGGCAAGAGGCCACTGAACGTTCAGTGGAATTGCTCAGAGTTTTCACTTATCGTTGGAGTGCTATAAATTCAATGAAAGTTCTTCTTTTGTCTTTCTCCTTCGTTCTTCTCTCTGTGTGTATTAAAATGGTGGTCTTTGAAAATGTTTCTATTGTGAGTCGCCTTCTCTCTGATTGTGTTTCTTGCTAAAATTTTTTATGATTTTTTATTTATTGTTCTTCTTTTTAGGTGCCAGTACGGTATCAGGATTCTTTGCTTCAGCGTGTAGTCTACCCTTTGATTATGTGAAAACTCAAATTCAGAAAATGCAACCCGATGCTGAGGGAAAATTTCCCTACTCTGGTTCTTTGGATTGTGCCATGAAAACTCTCAAGGCAGGAGGGCCGTTAAAATTCTACACTGGATTTCCAGTGTATTGCGTGAGAATTGCCCCCCATGTCATGGTATATATCTCTATTCTCTGTCTGTCTGTGCCAGGATAGTAGTTTGTGGGGGGGGGGGGGGGGGGGAGGGGGGGGGGGGGGGGGGGGGGGGGGGGGGGGGGGGGGGGGGGAGGGGGGGGGGGAGGGGGGGGGGGGGGGGGGGGG
>JBBPDJ010000019.1:74599-106234 GCA_037974625.1 Cucumis cinereus | reverse complement strand
CCCACCATGCGCGCCACTCATGCACCCCATGCGCGCGCCCACCATGCGCACCCCACATGCCCACCATGCGCGCCCCCCACCCAAACATATGCACACACTACTTGGGTTCTCATGGTGCCTAGCCACTGTTGTATCTGGGTATCTATCGATGTTGATACCGCATTAAGATAATTCACTGAATCAAATGTTGGACTTGATGTTGCAGATGACTTGGATTTTCCTAAACCAGATTCAAAAGGTGGAAAAATCATTCGGGTTATGAAGGACTGACCAAGATGATGGAGATCCTTTCCAAGTTGATTTCAGGCCCCAACAATTATGGTTTTTTTTCCTTGTAGTTCTTTGACCATGTTGTAATCTAACTTTCTTTGAATACGGAATTCCAGGCTTGAGTTTAAAAACGTTTTAATTATCTCTCTGTGCGAACATGGTCCAAAGGTGCAAGATTGATAGAGATAGAAAGAGGGT
This sequence comes from Cucumis cinereus, assembly GCA_037974625.1. Taxonomy (NCBI): domain Eukaryota; kingdom Viridiplantae; phylum Streptophyta; class Magnoliopsida; order Cucurbitales; family Cucurbitaceae; genus Cucumis; species Cucumis cinereus. Next base: position 105,766 of record JBBPDJ010000019.1, on the reverse strand, counting down.
ATCGAATTGCTTCTGAAATTTGAATGTACCGGATTCTCACTGGGAAGAAACATAGAATACATACATAATAAGCCTTGTAAAGAGTTCTTTAAAGGTTAAACTCTGTCCCAACCACTCCATTTTCATCGAGACATTTGATGATTAGAAATTAACATATGGAGGATGCTCCTGATCTGCTAACGTAAATAGTTGATGTTTGATTTGGCGATTTGACAATAAAATATTGGTAAGGTGTTTATTTCCAGGCTAAGACAATCACATCAGCATTTATGAGAAAGAATATAGGTTCATTAGAAGAAACAACGAAATGGCAGACCATATACAATCAGAGAAGCAATGCGAAGAAGTTTAAAGGAAGAAGGAAAAAAGAAGAGCAGAAAGAGAAGCAAGGAAAGTGGGGTAAAAGAGAGGAGCATCAGAGGCAGGAGCAGGAGCAGGAGCAGCAGGCTGGGCAATGGTGGCAGCGACGGCCATCAGCAGCACCACCAGGAACAGCTTCAACTTGATTGCCTCCATTGCTGAATGATACAGCTCTTGTCTTGTTGAATTCAATTGAATTGAAGAAGATGAAGAGTTGTTGGGGGCGTGGGAACTGGGAAGGAAGAAGAGACTATTTATGTATGATGATGCATTCAGGAACTCGAGAGGCTGAGGCAGAGACAGGAACAGGGTGGTTTTGGTTGGTTGCTTTTATCTTACCATACGCTAATTGTTACAGCTAACTCTCTGTGGATGTGGGTCCCCGTGTTTTGCTGTCTTTCTGTGTTTCTCTCTTTTTTTTTTTTTTTTCCTTTTCTTTTTCAAATGTGAATTGACATGTGATTTCTGTTTGGAAAATACGGGTGTTCGTTTAGGATGCACTCATCTCAAATATTTTTCATATCTTTGCCACACAAATTTTATTTTTAATGTAAGTTTTCATTCTATGTTTGTGTGGTGGAGAGATAGGGTGCACATGAGTGGATGCATCTAATTGTTGTCATTTCTATTTTATTTGCAATTTCAACCCCTCATTCTTTTTGCCTATTTTCTCAATGTTCTTGTATCAGGCACTTCAATACATTACCAAGTAATTTTCTTTTATTATTATTATGGTTTTTTTTATTATTGTTATTTATTTATGTGATAAATTTGAATCACAAACCTCAAAGTCACGATAATACCATTGGAACTAAGTTCATTTAGCCACTATAAATTGATTTAGAAATACTAAATTGATTAGAAAATTGGTCGTTCATCTTGTTATTTATTAAATAAATTTATTTTACTTTGAAAATTCTAACGTGTGTTTAGGAAAATTTAAAAAAAAAAAAAAAACCATATGATATAAGTGCAAAACCTCCTTTTTTTTTATAATAAATAAAGGAAGGAATAAATAATAATTCTACTCCATAGCTAACATTAAATTCCTTATGAACCAAAATCATAGAGGAGAGACTTATAAGTTATAACTACGGTACATATATTACCATGGTCCATGTCAACTCCCACCGGGGCGCATCGCCCTTGAACCGTACAACTGATTCTAAGACATTTCAACTCCCAATTGTTACATTCCTCAGCATCTTCATTCATATAAATGGAACTCAATAGAATAGATTCCATTTAAGAAACTTTGAAATGCACGGTTGTTCAATTTTTGAGAAAACTGGAGATGAATTTGAGTAAATTCTCAACTCTCGAGTAGTTGGATGGTAAGCATAGATCTTAACTATACTCAAGCTCAACCCAACTCTAATCTAATGCTCCATTTCAACAACGGTTTGGATTATAACCTTGCATTGACTAAAAATATTCATTATGTTTTATATGGCCGTTATGTTTCAAAAACTGGATGTTATGTTATTAGGGAGAAGTGCAGAAGAAACCAGAAAAGCATGGGAAGGGAATAAATGGAAAGGTAAAGGTCACAAAGCTTCACCGCCATTTCTTTTATGGTTGTTTCACGAGTCACCCAAATACTGAAACTTTCAGCTTTTATATCAACACATGGCTTATTCCTCTTACCTTCCCAAGGCAACAGAGAGCCAAAGCTGAAGTAAAGGTGAAGTCTATAAAAGTTATCAAAAGTGAAGAAAGTGAGGCAAAAAAAAGTGTAACCCCCATTAATTTACAGAGTTGGCAGACACAGATTTTCACTTTGGGTAGATCCTCTAGCAAATGTAGGTGGATGACAAGGGCAGGGAATTTTTTTTTTTTAAAAAAAAATAAAATCCAAAGATTCCTTATGATCTGATATTAAAATCTGGTAAGGATTAGAGGCAGCCATCAATTTCAAACAGAATATTAATTGCAACTTGCAAGTGGGGGTTGGCCCAACTTTAAGCTTCATGTGGGACTTCACTTTCATAAGGCTGGTGTGGTGGGAAGCGCACAAAGCATTGTCATCCCCACTCACCTTTCAAATTTCAAAAGCTTAATCATTTCTGATCCAAAAAAGAAAACAATAACAATAACAATGCTCTGTTGCATCAACAGAACCACATTTCATTCATTGATTAACCATCCCCTCTTAGAGAGGAGTAAACTACAAATAAAATAGAGTGCAGCTTCACAAAAGCTTTGTTCCTTTCAAGCTTTTTAAGCATCTTTATCTCTTTCCAAGTCCAACACCACTAAACAAAATTAAAATTATAAAATGAAGACCCAAAACTTCACACTATAGAAAGCTCATATTTTACCTTTCTGCCCCAATCTCACAAGATCTAAAGGATGTGTATACAAAGGAGAGAAAAGAGAATGCATTAGCTTTTGAATGCATGTTGTTACAGGCATGAGATAGAGAAAGGGAGAGAAAAACACTACACAGCGAGTTTACATTGAAATAGTCCTCATGGGCAATTTTGGTTTCTGCCAGGGCCGCCATAGTAAAAGTAATGGCCCCAATCCCCATTGCTGCCAGTTTGGACATCATAGCAGTTGGATTGCTCTGTAAAAGTCCCAATCCCTTTGGGAGCTTTGAGATTGTTGGAGCTGTCAACAACTTGAATGTTCCTGAAATAACTAGCCTTCCCAAACCCCTCTTCAGGAAAATGACCACTGCCCATTTGGGTTAAGGTGTGCAGTCCATCAGCCTCTGAATTCACAACCTCCCCTCCCCACTCAATCATGGAGGCACTGTCAGCCAGGTACGAGAATAAGAAAGAAGGCCAATATCCCAACACATAGTCATTGCCAAACTGCATCCACCAGTGTCCCTCATTTGGATCCTACACCAAATAAGCAAATACTCATCACTATCATCAACAACAAACAAACTACTCAATATTACTCTCACTGCTGAATTATACTCGAGTTATGTGTCAATCAAAATGGTTCTTTAAGCCACCCATGTGGGTTCTTCGTACTTAAAAAAACTGTAGTAGGGGGACATGATAAGAGAATCTTACGATCTCAAACACCGGGATTTTTCTGTTTCTAAGCCCTTTACTGTAAACTATATGTGTGGGTGGGTATTATTTTAAGTTTTAACACCTAATGTGAAGACCCCATCTCAGCAGGGCAATGTCCACAAATGATCACATGCACTTATCTTTGCACAGTCAGTCTCATTTGTCTTCTAGCATTTAACACAATGGTTGATGTTCCAATTTTTCTTTTCTGAGTTGTCCAAGTGAGGTTTGGCATTTACCTTCCAGATAAGTATACTGATATCATACTGAGAATTGCGAAACCCAGAAACAGGTGAGATGCTTGCCCCCATCGCTATATCACTGTTAACTTGAATAAAGCCTGAACAGAGGAGGTTATAACAACCTGTGGCTTGATATGCATCACTCTGCAAATATAGTCATCATCGTTATACCAATGGAATTGGACAAGATAAACTGAAAAATTAAGGTCTTGTTTGATAGCGGTTTTTTAAAATTGTTTTTGTTTCCTCCCAATTTCTTTGCCCTGCTTTTCACTTCTCTCAAAGAAACCAACATTTGGATACTTAGTCAAATTTCAAAAACAATAACTTATTTTTAAAACTATTTTTTATAGTTTTCAAAACTTGGCTAACAAAGAAACTCAAAGATTAGCTTTTAGAAACCAAACGGTTATCAAACGGAACCTAAACGATCTTATGACAGAGGCAAATGAATCTTACAGTCCAATAAGTGAAGAGTCGCGTATTGTTATCGCCATATAAGTCTGGGCTGACCTGATGTCAAAGACAACCAATTATGGGATCCAACAATGGGAGGGAAAAGAAACGGAATTGATTAGCTTTTTGAATCAATTAGTTCTTAGTACCTGCCAGCCAGCTTCAATACTATTGAGATCTTGACCAAAAGAACCTCCTAAAATCCATAACTGTGACAAGCTAAACTCATTAGGCTGCTGTATTTTGGGCTCCCAAACGTTGATAGTTGCCTTGGCTCCATAAAACTTATCTCCTTCCACATAAGCTATTGCGTGCTAAGCAGCTCCGAAGGGAACACCACGATATCAGAACTACAGTAAAAAAAATTAAACAAAAATAAAAGATTGAGTGTATTTAAAAGGGAGAAGAATTACCTGATGACCACTTTGATTGATTAGATCAGGATCTGCAGACCTGGGTTGAGGAATGGTTCTGTGCCTTTTCTTTCCATATCTTTTGACAGAGCTTGCTCTTAGCACATCATCTTCTTTAGTTCTCCTAATAGGAATGGTGTTTTCTGGGCACCTTCCATTTGCATGCCACAGCTGATTGATGGGGTTTGTTATTTCTTTAGGTTTCTCAGACACCTTGTTCTCATCAAATAGCCCTTCTGGGTGGTAAGTAGGTCTTGTCTGAGACAAGGTCAAGTGGTAAAGAACTTCAGGACAGATAGATGAAGAAATACTTGAAGTAGGTGCAAAATTGAGAAATAGTAGAAACCTGAATTTTGTGATCTTTGAGGAAAGGATGATCAAAAGCTGGTTGATTAGAAATGTGGACACAGTCGATCATATCCCCATCTGGACTCTGCTTAAACATCACAAACACACAATTGGAGAAAAAGAACAAGGGATAAAACAGTAGGTGAAAGTGAAATTTTTTTTTCTCAAAATCTAAACTATCTAGTTGAAACTGGAAGCTGCGCAGTACTCAGCGTACATTATTAAAAGCTCTTCCTAGTCTTCAGAAAAGCAAAAAAGTAAAAATATCTCTGAGAGGGGCAAAGAGAGAACCTGGATTGTTTTCAATGGGGGTTTGTTCAAGCGCCGGAGGTGCTTCTGAACCTCCAGATTCTGCATTGAAGGGGATAATCGAGCAGCATGGGAGAGAGAGATCAGAACCCATAAAGAGAAAAGCAGTAGCAGAGCTCTCCCGGCCGTTCTTCTGCCAATCTGAGCAGGACCCATTTACAGGAAGCCGCCCAAATGGAAATTAGCTACACACAACAATCAGTCCACATACACAGATAAACCCAACCCTCAAATCTCAACCCCAAATGCGATTCTGGTTCTACATAAACAAAATGAGGAGATCCAACTAGCTACAGCGCCGGCCTCAGTCGCCAAGCCAAAGCTCTCTCTCTTTTGGTTGCAAATAATAAAAGAGAAAAATGGGGATCATTGGATAGGGAAGGTAAAAATGGCTTTTTTATATTATTATGTCATCCTTTTAGAACTTTGATTGATTGCCCGATGACGAGATAGAGGAGAGAGAGAGAGAGGGTGATGATGAAAGAGACTGAACCAAAGTTGTAGGAAATAGAACATGGGGAAAATTTTGAGAAAAGGGTGTTTTCATTTTTCAATTTTTTTAGTTTTTTTATACAAAAAGCCTGTATTTTGAGGCTTGTCGTCTACAGAAATTTGTTGGTGTGGCCTCAGTCTCAAAACCCTCAACCTCCAAAACTTTATCTCTCCCTGTGTGTGTGTAGAGAGGAGATTGATAGTTAAGGAAGGTATGAGAGTGTGATTGGGAATATTACTAAAATTTAGTAGACACATAAAAAAAAGATATAAAGAAAGAGGAATCCTATGCCAAACGTGAAGCTGAAACCACACACCCATTGAACACAGTGCAGTAAGCAGAATCTGTATAAGTATGAGTATTGACTTTTATTTTTAATTTTAAATTGCCAAATACAATCTTACACTGCATCTCTCTTTTCATTTTTTTTTATTGCCTTTTTGTGCAACTCCAAAAGATTCCTCCTTTTGTGCAACCTACTTCAACTCCTATATAAAACATCTGTTCTTTCATCTTGTAATTTGAACAGATCTCCTGCTTCGCCTATTGTTAAAACTAAACAATAACAAATTAAACTTTTTTTTTTTTTGCTTTTTTTTTTTTAATACAATCGACAATAAAGTCGACACTTCATCGTTTCACTCCACCTAACTTTTCTAATCTCATCAATAAAATAATTATTTTTCACTAAAAATAGTTGAACTTTCACCTTTGTTCAAACCCATATACTCGTCAAACACACCATTTTAGCTTCCAATCATTTTAAGTCTCAATGATTTGTAGCAGTAATATTCTACATTACCTTGATTTTTTTTAGTACACATTGAACATAATTATCACCCTTATTTTTTAAAAAATAAATGTCAAGGGTTGTATTTTGATATTCGAATGTATACTTATATCTATAGCTGCGTGTTCTCACCATTAAACCAAATTTGACAATTGAGATTTGGAAAGAATTTTTTTTCCCATCCTTTCCCCCCCCCCCCCAAAAAAAAAAAAAAAAAAGAACACGCTTGATTTATAAAGAGATAGCACCATTTGACCTAAAGTAGGGCCATACTTTTCTGAAATCCCACATTAATTAATTAAAGTGGGGGAAAAAAGAAACATACTTTAGTATCATATTATAATGAGAAATGAAGATGGACATTATTAAATAGAGATTTGCAAAAGGTTTGGCTTTTCACAATTGGTGGCCATCAGTATTAAACTAGTGATTGATGGCAGTCAAAATGCCACTCATTGCTAACTTTCCAAATTCCCTAACCTCCTTCCCACTTCAAAGTTACCTTTTGTTTTCATTTATTTAATTGTTTCACTACTACAAAACTCATTTTAACCGTTCGTAGCTTTCCAAATTCCCTAACCTCCTTCCCACTTCAAAGTTACCTTTTGTTTTCATTTATTCCTTCTCACTTCAAAGTTACCTTTTGTTTTCATTTATTTAATTGTTTCACTACTACAAAACTCATTTTAACGGTTCGTAATTCAAAAGTTATGTTTAAACTGAACAATTTGAAGATGAACTCATTCAATTCCTATAATGTTTACTCAACTTTCATGATTCTATTTTTGTTTTGTCATCGATTCTTCACAAGTTCAGCTTCCCAAACAACCCATAAATTGCTAATAAAATTAAAATTTATTCATTATAATTTATAAATAGAATTACTTGATAAAAGACTCCTAAATCTTTATGGAAGCTTTTATCAAATCATGTAGACTATTTATGAACGGAATTACTTGATAAAGGACTCTTAAATAATTTTTACGGAAGCTTTTATCAAATCATATAGACTATTTATGAAGCTTTATCAAATCATTTATCAAGAAACTTCATATTCCTCTCTTTTTCTATTTTGCACATGTATTGAAAAACTCAATCTTACAACTCTACACCTAAACACAAACTTTCCAACTCCCACATATTAATTTCGAACTTCATCACTCGATTCAATCCCTCAAAAACCCACTGAATTCAAAGGCAACATAATTGGAGTTCAAAAAAAAAAAATGGCCCCTAAATTCAAAAGCAGACATGTGGGATTTTTGGGATGTTTGTTCGCCGTGATTGGTGCTTTTTCACAAACATACGTCATTACAGCTTCCTCAGTCCACAGTCAAACCTGCAAAAGCCCAATCAAACCAACTCATCCCCCGCGGATAATTGGCATAAAGGTGATTATCTTCGAACACTTCTACTTACAGTCAGGCATTCATTCCTCTGGAATCCAAGTAAATATGTACGGCCATCATTTTTCAAATGATCCATCCACACGATGTCATGTCAATCCGACTTACAGACAAACCTCGACCAAGGAAACCAGAGCTCAAATTGGGCAAATGTTCTACAACGAACAAAAATGTAAGCTCAGTTCATTGAAAGTGAAACACACATTTCTGGCACGCTTCTTTCTCTTTTTCATTGTTACATTTCCTTAGTAGGAAAAAACCGTATGTACAAACTTTTTCACCATGGATAGAAGACCAACGAGATAAGAAGCCCCATGCCTTCATGTACTGACACTGCTGAACTTGGAAGTGAGACACCCAAACACATGGACTGCATCCGAAATGGTGAAGACTCTTTGGATACTTTTCACACAAAACATGCTAAGAATTGTTTAGATGCTAAAGTGGGACTGCACCGCCGAGTGTTCATCCTTCATATCAAACAGTGAAGCCACCATTAGATTGCATCAAATCTTACGCTAAACTTGATGTTTTAAAATTTGAACAAAATGGCAGCAAAGGGATCAAACTCAGGTTAAATATTGGGTAGATATTAGTAAGAGGTAGAAAATGACATAAGTTAACATCAGAAAGCATTTAGACAACAGAAAGAATGATGTCTGGAAGCTGCCACACAAACCTTAGACAATATCCCAAACTTCTTATTTATTAGCCACTTTTGACTTAAGCTCGGGTGAATTTGTTTCTAAAATTTACCCAAAGGACCACATTATATGAAAAATGTTGGTTTTACTAACTGAAATACTATAAAGTTTTTCACTTCTAAGTTCCAACTAATGAGAAACTTAATCACAACCCTAACAGTATTTTTCCATGAAAGGATGTATATGAAGAGAACAAGCACTCACTGAATCTCAATTAGGGGACATCTGCCTACCGATTGTAGGTAAGAATAAGCTTTGCTAGTTGGTTGGTACTCTTATGATGCATAATACCAACCGCATTACTGAATCAGTTTGGTTAGCAACAAGGAAATCCATCAACTCAACTGTTGAAATTATCAAGCAAAGATGACACGTCCTTGTAATATCCATTTCTATAACACCCAGGTGTTGTATTTAGTTGGTGAAGACTCGGAGAGCATTTTAAACAAATCTAGAATTTTGCTTCAACAATCTTCAAAGTTCATGTGGTCTATTTTACTTGCTTATATTTGACCCCAAATCCCCGTCTTGCAAAGCCGATGTATTCCCCAAACTCCATTAGGCACGAAGTACCCGGAAACTCACATTCCAAGAACAAATCCTTTGTCACTCACAGACCGCAGAAATGTTTGATTCATATTGTATTGTAACAGTATTGGTTATTTATCTTCTCATTAGATCCACATAACTAAATCTACAGATAATTAGAGTTCTCAAGTGTTGGGATAGGAAACAACGGTCCTAAACCTGATGGGTATGCTTCTTGTTGTTAAGATCTTGAAAGATAAATACATAATAAAATTGTGCTTAATCCAACTTGGATATGGAAAGAGAAACTGGTAGAAAGAAATATGAGTTGAAGAATTGGACAGAAAAAAGAAAAGTGTGAGAGATAACAAAACAAAGGAACGGATAGACAACAACGAATAAAAGGAATGCCAAAGAAGCTGAGTATACAAATGTCGCTTAATTAGTAGACCTAGCAAAACTTTAGAGGTTTAGATCATCAAAGAACAGATTCATAAAAGAAAAAGATCTTCTAAGAACAGAAGACATCAGGCTATAAATAACACCGGATCACTTATGAAAACCACTTATCTAAGAGTATGAATGAACCTAAGTCACTTACAGTTTTATACAATCCTAAGAACTAAGCATTTGATTGAACTGGCATTGACCAATGAGACCCTAAGTTCAAATCCCTCAAGAGTTATTCCCTTCCTCTCTTCATATTAATTATCCATATTTTGGACTTGATCTAATAACTTAAGGTTTTAGGTGAAATGCCAATTGATCACGTTCTCAATGATGGGGGCGAGAATATGGGAAAACTTAAAAAGAAGGCATTCCTTATGACTAAATTCCTACCCTCCTCCAACAACTTAGCATACAAAGATGACAAAGATATCAATAAAATCATCCACGTTACAACTATGCAATTCTTTGAAGAGGATAAAAATGCAATCCGTTAGCTACAGAGTAAAAGAAGCATATCTCCACCTCAAAAATTAAGCATATCTGCGACACTTATGATAAATCCCAAGACAAGAGGTATCCATTCTCCACGATAAAGAAAAAGGATCTAATAAAATTAAGTGGTAGCTGGAAAACCACAAAGTACGCAACAATTTGAATTTTGAAATGTAGGAGATACAACATGGAGCAGAAACCTCAACCAACAAAATCAAAGAAAACAACTTTTACTTCAGAAAACACAGAAGATGGTGTCTGTTTAAATCATAAGCTAGTAAGGAATCTTTCGATTCAAGTAATAAATGGCGTTGTCTTAACTATACGGTTGCTTTGAGTTACTATCGTACTAAAAGAACTCTGACACAAATGTCAGCCGTGGTCGAGGACCCATGATTAATTTCAGAAATTGTCAAATCCAATAGCACTAATCAAAGTTTTCGGAGCAACAATTATAAATATATTGAATTTCATTCCAAGTAGTAGTTGAAATAGTGAATTGAAGCAGAGAAAGTGTATTCATTCTAGCAGAAAGCGATGATAATCATACTCCGGAAAAGAAAAGAATGAAAAGCCAGAAGCAGGAAGGCGAGAAAATTACCAGAGAGAAAAGTCAATCGGAAGCATAGTCGTAAGAAGAGAGATCGGAGTCAGAGGAATAGTAGTAATAGTAGAAAGAACCAGGGGGAGGAACACAGAAGAAGGTCCAAAGAGAGAGGGCAAGGCGAGAGAGCTGTTGAAGAGGGAAAGCGAAGAGAAGGTAAAGAAGTTGGTGGCTGGTGAGGGGATCTGGAAAGCGAGCAATGGATTGCCAAGCATCCGCCGATAGATGAGCGACCGATAACACTATTAAGCTGCTAAATACCATGGTGTTGTGTGATTAATATGCCTGATTTACTGATTTGGCTCTTTGTTCTTGAAGGAGTTTCTGCTTTTCGCCTTCCATTTGACTTTGCCCTTGCCCTTGCCCTTTTTGATCCATTCGCTGCCTTTTCCTTTACTAATTTGGTGCCTAAATCTGTTGCCGTCGCGCGGATTCCACGTACGGGATTTTCGGTGTAGAAAATAGTAAAAAGTTGTAAATATTTTCAAAAAGGGAAATTATTGTTATTGTTTGCCAACTAGACATGTAACTGAAATTGGTGAATAAAAAAAACTACTTTTAACTTCATTCTAACTTTATTTTCCTTACACAAAAATAAAATTTTAAAATATATATTTAGTAATTTAGTCTATATATTTTCAAATTTGTACATTTAAACTTGACTTTTCATTAAATTGAGGGAGTCACGCTTTTAGAAGTTGAGGTTGTTATGAGGGTTGAAATCATTTAATCTAAAAAAAGGGAATGATCTTAGATGTATGAAAGTCAACAACATATCAATGTTGTGAATTCATCTCTTTTTTATATTCAAGTTTTTATAAATGACACTAATCTTGTCGAAAAGACTATTAGTTCTTTTTACTTTTGTCATATTTATTGAGAGAAAAACAAGGTCGTCTTACTTTGACATCATTTCTCAATTGTATCTCAATATTGAAAGATGTTTTTTCACACCGGGGACAACACCTCTTTAGGTTTAGATTCTAATTTTTAAGTTTGATTCAATTTGTCTCTAAAATAAAACTATAATTATACGGAGTAAAAAATTATTTTTTAGATTAATAATCAAATACATAACCATATCTAAAAAAGGAAGAAAAAAAAGAGTTGGAAGATAGTATAATTCATGGATAGTGCTTCTCTACGGTATATCACTGATATTGGAAAAAGGGAGGGCAGTGGGCATGTGCAGCAGGAGTGGATAAGGGGTCATTTGAGTTTACGTTTTACTGAAAACGGAAGAGGAAGAGGAATTGTGAGGGTCGAGTTAGGCTAATGGAAGTCTTGAAGCTATACGGCACAATATGCTCAAAGACTTTCTTCAAGCACCTCATGCGCTCAGCTTCCTCCTATTCCACCATTACGGCCCTCGTTCCCAAATCTTCTCGCTCCACCCGTTTCCTTCGCCGCTGTTCTTCCGCTGCAACCTCCACTGCCGGAGACGGAAAGCTTAAGCTTTCAGGTCGCACTCGCCGTTCTTCCTCCTCGACTACATCGCCACCTTCTTCCACGTCTGACAGGGAGGCCGTTCGTGCAATTCGCTTAAAGAAGGTTCTTTTCTATTCACTTATAAATGCACCCTACTCTACCCCTCCCCACCTATTCTTTATTTGGGCTTCCTTGGCCGTTCTGGACATTCATGCTGTCTACCCCTCCCCACCTCTTCTTTCTTTGGACTTCCTTGACCGTGCTGGACATTCATGCTGTCGTGTCAGGTTGAAGAATTGAGGAGCAAGGGCTTGGAACCTTATGCATATACATGGGACCGGACTCATACTGCTAATCAGCTGCAAGAGTTGTATAAGCATCTAGGTAATGGCGAAGAGTCTAATGCCGATACGGATTGTGTGTCAGTAGCTGGAAGAATTGTGGCTCGCCGAGCGTTTGGAAAGCTTGCATTTCTGACGTTAAGAGATGATTCTGGTACAATTCAGGTTCGAACACTCGCTTGCTTCACGCACATATGCTCGCTATTACCTCGTCAAGTCAAGTCTTTGCTAGGATCGGTGAAACTCTATGGCGTGCATATAAAATACTAGTTTTATTTAGCACAGTACACCTTTTTAAGAAGGGGAAATTTTGTTTTTGATGTTGGATAACGGTGAACATAATTGGGAGATCATTTGACGTCTGTTTTAGTTTATTTTGTTATCTCGTAATATCAATGAGAATGACTTCTTTTTAGTTACTTTTGAGTTGTATCCTTTATGATCTATCGTACAAGGTGCTATTTTGAAGAGGTTTTTCTACTCCTGCTCTTCTAAGCATGGGCCATTCAATCAACATAATTGGTTGAACTTTCTTTTCAGCTTTACTGTGAGAAGGAAAGGCTCGTAAGTGATCAGTTTGATCAGCTAAAGAATCTCGTTGATATTGGAGATATTATTGGTGTTCGAGGTTCAATTAAGCGAACTGAGAAAGGTGAGTTCTCACGCTATTGTTTCGAAATGATTAGATCACTTTTTTTTTTTTTTTTTTTTTTTTTTTCAGGAGGTTAGGTCACATTTTACTGTTGTCCCAGAACCACAAGAATCCTGAGTTAGAATGGGATTCCAACTCAAGGAAGTTTCTGCAGTTAACTTCGGGAGGCTGGAGTCTTAGAAAGTGAAATACTAATTGGATGCAGCTTTTAGAAACAAGAACTGCTCTCATAATCTACTTGAAATCAGGACATAGGAGAGAACCTCAAATATTAATCTTATTCTTAGCTTCACCTGTTGCATGGGAAACTGTCAACCAAAATCAATTTTTTTCCCCTTTGTGAATAAGAGTCAAAACTTTTCATTGATAAAAGCTATATTTTTCTTGAAATATTTGCATGTTTCCTTCTATCCACGATCCTGAGAGTAAAACTTTGATCGCATTAACCCAAACATGCATGCACACGCGCACACACAGAGTGTGAATAATCACCATGGTTCTAAAAGATGGCTTTCCAAAAACAATCCAAGGAAAAACAGCATAAAGGCCAGAATAACGAAACCTCCCTTCCAAAACCACATCAATGATAGCTTTCCAAAAATTATCCAAGGAGAGTTCCTTATCTTGAAAAATCCTACTATTTCTCTCCCTCTGTAATAGGCAAAGAAAAGCACGCACTGGTTCCATAGGGCCATTAGAGTATTTCACCATTCTAATGAGAGAGTGGTATCCGAGACCATCTAAGGAGTATTTCGTATTGTACTTAGATTAGAACAATAAGAGAGAAAAAACTTGGACATGACTTTTTCATACTCATTGTTTAGGCTAGGAATTATAATGAAAACGAATAATTTAGGTATGGTATACAGGTTTTGAATTCTAAAGTTCACTTGCCTGTGCATTAGTTCTCTATGTTCCTTTATGTACATATTAAATTTAAGACTAGAGAGCATATTTCTACGTGGATCCAAACTGCATTTCTTAGGCATTTGGATTGGTTGTGGTTTCATTTTATTTTTCGTCCTTCATTTTCTTCAGGGGAACTTTCTGTTTGTGTGGATTCTTTTGAAATCCTGACAAAGTCATTACTTCCACTTCCTGACAAATATCATGGTTTAACTGATGTTGATAAGCGCTACCGCCAAAGGTAATTTTTGGTCCGTTTATCTTTTTTATATTTGAAAAAGTTCTGATTTTTGTGGGCAAACACTTCTCTATATATGTCTTTTGCTCTAAGCTTGTGAAAATCAATTTCTTTTATCTTATTTTTAAGGAAATAATGGAAAAATTATCCCAGAGGGGAAACATAGAGAGAGGTATACTTGTTACTTGATAACATTGAGTTACATCGAGTCAATTTGCCCCCTCTTGTTGAATTCCAACTATCTATTTGTTTTTGAACCTTATCAATCACTGGTTGCCAAGGAGAAAACTATTCAATATTTTCTGCCATAGAGATTTTCCTGGTTTTTATAACATCCATAAACCGAAGGTTTACAAACTTACAGAAAGCAATTTGCATAATTGGATTACGAATATATTTTAAGGGTCTTCCTTCTTGTGAAAACCCCCAGTGATCAGGATGGGTATTCAGGCCTCCCCCTTTCTTTTGAAAAACCTTAGAATGTCTATGAAAATCAAGTTGGCTTTGAGGGATTTTTCATTCTCTTCCTTTGTGTTTCCTCTCCTTTATTATTATTATTTTTTTAAAAAAAATATTATCAGTATCAGTTACCTATGGAGGAATATTTACCTTTTGTTCACCTGTAATCTTCACTATCTAGATATTTTTCAATTCTACGAAGACAATGCTCTTCGAGTAGAAATAACGTACATTTGAAATATGCTTTAGGTTAGAAATGCCATTTTTCATAGCTGAATTCATGTATTTTGTTTTTAGGTACATAGATATGATTGCAAATCCCGAAGTAGCCGATACATTTCGGAAAAGAGCAAAGGTGACGTAGGCTTTAGCTATTTCTTATAGTTATTTGTAACCTGTAACTTGTACACGTAACTATATAATTAAGCTTGTGGCTTTCTTCTATTCACTTCATTTAAAAAATCGTAGGTTTGAATCTGTTAGGATACCAAGAATCAAGAACTGAAGTATATTGAAATATAAATGATCAGGAAATACAAGAATTTTCAATTGTAAGGCACTTGGAACCTCTCCTCCTGAGTATACT
The DNA here is from genome assembly GCA_037974625.1 of Cucumis cinereus. NCBI lineage: Eukaryota > Viridiplantae > Streptophyta > Magnoliopsida > Cucurbitales > Cucurbitaceae > Cucumis > Cucumis cinereus. The sequence continues at coordinate 90,529 of JBBPDJ010000019.1, read as the reverse complement.
AAGCCAAGCCCAAAATCACTCAACAATTGCCTCCCTTCCCTCATCCACTTGCTATTTATAACCAGCAGCGGTGGTCAGAGTGACAAACGGTGAGGTGCAACGGCGACCGATGGTTGGCAAGCAATGACAATGACGACAATAGATGACAAATGAGGTGATAACTAGGGTAGACCTTGCTATCTCCACATGGTCCCATTGGTGTGACAATGGGCCATCTTTTCGAATGCAACCAGAGGGAACAACCCAACCCTATTTTGACCAACGATTAAAAACTACTCTTGAAGTAGGGCTTTTGATCCAAATTTTTCAAGGCTAACCCACACCTAATAAGCTCAACTAACCTATTCAGTTTTAGGCTTTTTGCTCATTCCAAAAACGTTTGTTAAGCCCATGCCCAAGTGCCAAGAGTAACCAACTTGCTTCCTTGCTTCCATACTTCCATACTTTACTTTTCTTTGACAACCACGTGATTCAAATCATCCCCACGATCTCCTACGAAATTTGCCACCTCCTCAATCCTTCTACGTCCACCGCAACTTACCTTCCTTTGCAGTTTTCAACACATCCAACCTCATCGTATTCCCACTATCTTCGACCTATGTGACCAGAGTTGATTCCTTCAGTCGTCGTTTCTTTGTCACCAATCTCTTTGCCATCCTAGCCAATGAACCTCATGCTTCTTATCCCCATTGTGGCCAATTGTCCTCTTCAACCTTGAGGAGAAAAAAAAAACTTTCTTCATCCACCCACTAATGAGTTCCAGCACATTCAACTGCGTACCTGTGACTGTTAGCAAGTGTTTCCTCCTTCCATTTTTCATCTGCTGGGCACCACACCTTTTCGTAAATATTGTCTTTCCTTGTTGCTTCTTCCTTCGCTTGCAGACTTTATCCTTCTTCAATGTTTGTTGCTTGTCTTTCTGCCTCTTCAACCTTACGTCGTCTGGTGAGCTCTTACTCCGCTTGCCTCGCATCTTTTTTGCGGGTATGTTTTTCTTTCCACCTTTCCTTTACTACTTCATATTTCCCGTCTGGTTTCACCTCTGATGGAATCACTGCCGCCTCCACTGCCGCCTCCACTGCCCTACGCCAAAGACTTATTCGGGCTTGACACATCAGCAATCTTCTAATCATGGTCTCGGTCTCGGTCTCGGTTACAAACTCGATATTCTCATCCCGTTTTTGCTCTTCTTTTTGAGTTTGTTGCATTTGCTCCCATCGTTTTTTTCTTATTTCCACCATTTCTCATTGAAGATCCCTAACCCAATTTTGCATTGGCTCCCATGACCACAGAATTTTTCCTCTTTCTGCCATCTCGTTCTTGTGATCAACAACCCGATATAGTAGTTGCTCTCCATGGCCACTGCTTTTCTTTTCCCATTGCCAAAAATGGTGCTCTAGGATGAACTTGCTCTGATACCAATTGTTAGGATTCCACCTAACAAGAATCAAGCATTGAAATATAGTGACATATGAAGGATCAAGAACTACAAGATAAACCAAGTATAATGCACTTGGTACCTCTTCTCTTGAGTATGCTAACAATTGCTTCCCTTCCCTCAATCCCCATTCCTCTATTAGACCAACTTCCTGCTAATTACTCTTATGCCCCTACTAATACTATACTAATATCCCAAGACCCAAACTATGACCCTTACTAATCCCACCTGCACACACAATGTAATATTTGCAAAAAATAATGTCAAGTCGTGTAATACTTTGAACTCCATGCTATCTGTTGTTTGTATAGATAATATCAGAGGTTCGCAAAACTGTGGAATCATTAGGGTTTGTTGAAGTTGAGACTCCAGTCTTACAGGTTCGTGAAAATTTTCATTGTCTAAATTTATATTTAATTTAATAAAAAAATTTTAAAAATCCTTGTGAAGATTAATTTACAAATTTGAAAATTAAGGGTCAATTAGAACTAATTAATCATCCTTGTTCTTTTGACATGGCCTCAAATTGCTTTTCCTTTTATTTTTACACCGAGGATCCAGTATCTCCTTTGCTAGATTGGTTGTTTGCCTCCTTGAACAATTTTTTCTCTAGTTGATGAGATTGATATTGTGTACGTGCGCACATGCAAGAACCAATTTTCATTATTTATTTATTTTTGGAGTAGAGGCAATTTTATCTGAAATTACAAAAGGGTGTTAAGTGTTACAAAAACCTCTCCAGTTGGGTAATAAAAAGTAAAGCTATAGCCTACAGTAATGAAATATGGGAGGGGAGTGGGGGAGGGAATTTACACCAAGAAGCCTCTAAGAAAACTATAGCCAAAAAAATACATCATATGCCAGCTGGCATGACCTTGTATATCAACATCTAGGTGTGAGGTTTGACCCCCACCTTGTACATTGTCAAAAAACAAAGGACAAAAAGAAAGAAAACTATAGCCTTAAGAAAATGATCATATGATGAACCATTATCTTTGAAGATCCGCCAATTTCTCTCCACACAAATACAATAAAGGGCATGGGCTTATACAATAGCATGTATTATAACAAAAACCATCCTTGGCCTCAAAACACAAAAAACAAACCGACAGCATTAATTATTGGATCTTAGCTTCTTTTGAAGGATATCCGAGATCTAGCCTTTAATTTTTCAAACTGCCTTTTAAATGGTACTTTGTATGAACTTGTTTTGACTGCTTGCAATATGACGTAATACTGAGAAATTATCGTATGGCAGACCTAAACTGTATTGGTATCTTGCTTCTGAGAAGTATGACATGCCTAAGAAAACTGTATTTTGAATGAACTTTGGAACCAAACATTTCTACATCTTCATATGCTAAACGTTACATTAATTATCACTTGCAAGACTGATCCAAGTTGTTATTATCAGAGCCAGCTCATTTACAGAGAATTAAAACTGATAAACTTGGAGCTATCAAAGTGTTACATACACGAGACTTTTGACTTGGTCCTGATTGTCTGAATGTTAAGAAGCATCTTTTAAATTATGGATGAATTGCCATTTTCTTCTATGTACTGTTTACTCTATAATTTTTTGTTTACTTTATAAATTTAAGTGTCCAAATATGGCTACTACCTTGTACTTGGTTTTTGATTTGTTTAATCAACTAGGGAGCAGCTGGGGGAGCAGAAGCAAGGCCTTTTGTTACATACCACAATTCCCTGGGGAGAGATCTGTATTTAAGAATAGCTACTGAGCTCCATTTAAAGAGGATGCTTGTGAGTTATTGATGTTATAGTCTTCTAGCATTGTTGTAAAGAATGAAATTACTGATCCCTTGTTTTATCCCGATAGTTTCTTTTTCTCAAGATTTTTGCAAACAGTGGTCATCATTATTTTTTATAAGAAACTGAGAATTTATTCAAAAGGAAAAGAACAGGCTAAAGGCACTGGCATGGGGTGGGGGGACCCCTTTCCAAACAAGCTAAAAGAAGCCTATTCATTCAAAATCTTGTTTCCTTTCCGAAAAAAGAAATTTTTTCCAAAATAAAATTTCAACCCCATCTTTTTCCAAAATAAAATTTCAACCCCATTTAGCTAGGACAAGGAGAGCTATTTTTTCAAATTTCAAGCCCCCAATGCCTTGATCTTTAGAAACTACATTCCATTTTGTTAAGTGAGAAATCTTGTTGCCATTTGAAGCTTCCCAGTGAAAGGAACGCAAAGTTCTTTCAACTTCCACATTGACTTTGGAAGGCATTGAGAAAATCCTCATGTAATAAAAGAGGATGTTAGATAACCCTTTCTTTATCAGCTCAAAACTTGTATTTAAGATATAGTATTATCGTGAATATATTATTTGTTGGTGACAGGTTGGTGGCTTTGAGAGAGTATATGAAATTGGACGCATATTTAGAAATGAAGGAATTTCTACTCGTCATAATCCCGAATTTACATCTATAGAGGCAAGCTTTCTATTGGTCATTCTTTGAAGTTACATCTTGCAAATGAATTCTAATCAGTACTTTAGGGCTTGCTCCATAGATATATGAAGCATATTCTGATTATCAAAGTATGATGAATATGGCGGAAGAAATCGTTACTCGTTGTGCTCTTGCTATCCATGGAAAGCTTTCTGTTAATTACCAGGTATGTTCCAATTCTACTTTTTTTTCTTTTTTAACGGAAATTGATCTCTTTATTAATAGATAAAACTAGACAAGAGCTCAAGTACAAAAAGGTTATGCAAGAGCTAACAAAAATTAGGGATCAGCAGTCGCACCCAAATATCTCAATTAGGTTGACATACCCATAGCGGCCTCATCATATCCAGAAGAACAAAAGCAAAGTCATGATAATGGATCTGACTAGGTTATGACTAATGAAGAGTTTAGTACAATGAAAACTAACCATAAGTAAGAGAAGAGAAAGTAAAAACATAATAAAATAAGAGTTGCAAAATTAAGTTGGAAAAATAAAAGCTCTACAATTTAAGTTGATATCTTGGAAACCACCATGGGGTAAAAAATGAGACTGTCTCAATAATTAACTAAGAGGTCATGGGTTCAATCCATGGTGGCCGCCTACCTAGGAATTAATTTTCTACGAGTTTCTTTGACACCAAATGTTGTAGTGTCAGGCGGGTTGTCTCGTAAGATTAGTCGAGGTGCGCGTAAGCTGGCCCGGACACTCACGAATATAAACAAAAAAGTTGATATCTTGGATTTTGTAGCTTCTGGAAAGAGTTGAGAGTGTGTGCTAGGTGGAGGCATTTTTGTGTGCTATATCAAAGCGATCAAAACAACCCATTGATTTATCATGAAAGACTCTTTGGTTCCTTTCAAACCAAGTTTCTGCCAAAATAGCTTTTATCGCATTTTTCTAGAGTAGTGTAGCTTCTGTATTCAAACTGAAACCTCTTGATAAAATCCTCACATTTTCTCTAAAATGTGCTCCTAAAACCCAAGATAGATTAAACTCTCTTTTTTTCTCTTTTTTTTTGGATAAGCGACAAGTATATTTAACAAAGTGCCCGAGAGGGCAAAAGGAGACAACCTAAGGGCAAGGGTCAAGGGCCATAGATTTAACTCTTTAAACAGTTTTTCCCAACACTTAAGCCGAATATTTACAAAAGATGAATTAGTGCTGGGGGCTTCTTTATTTTGTAAACACAACGGACAAATGGAGGGAGAGAGACAACTGTTGGGCAGTTTATGTTGCATAACTTAGGATACATTCAAATTTCCTATCATCATGATCCAAATGAGGATACTTACCCTTCTCGGACTGCCAGACTTCCAAATGGCTTTATAGAGTGATTTGTCCAAAGGGTGGGAAGGGGATAAGTGATGAGTAAGGGGCTTTACCATAAACGTCCCGCTGCCATTTCAAAACCAAACCCGACTATCATGACTTCAAAAATAAGACGTAAAACGACACAGAATTCGTCAGAAAAATGACCGAAGAGGCAGCAACTGTCGGAAAGCGAATACGAAAAACAGCTGAAGATGGCGCGAACCAAGGACAAAAACGCTACTGCAGACGGAGCGAACCATGCCGGAGTGATGCCCTAATGCCGAAAGAGACGTCGATGGAAGACTTCGCCGAAGAAGGAAAGACAACACTGGAAATTAGGGTTAGGCCGTTAGGGTTGCTTTGATACCATGTGGTTTTAGGAGAAAAATTATTTTCATAATTTCCTTAACCCAAACTTAATGCAAGATATAATACAAAAGAAAAATATAAAAGGAAAAAATAAATATTTCACATGTAAGTAATAAATCTATAGTTTCTATTAGTGATACATGATGGTGTATGTGAAACACTGATAGATGATGATAGTATATGTCAAACATAGATGTTTATCAGTCTCTATCACTGTTTAACTCGATAGACAGAAACGTCTTGCTATATTTGTAAATATTTTGGTTCTTTTGACTAGTAGTGATGCAAAAAACCGAAAAAATCGAAAAACCAAACCAATCTAAGTTGATCTTGTGGTTTGGTTTGGTTTTTTAGTATCAAAATGGACTTCGTGGTTTGTATTTGGAGAAAACAAAAAAATATTGGTTTGGATAGGATTTTTGTTGGAAAAACCAATGAAAACCGAACCCAACCAATGGTATATATATACCCTTAAAAATAAATTTTTCATTAGGTATCTTTTTTGCATTTTAATTATTATGGTGCATGTATATTTGTTGTTTAGAAAAAAGACCAATTATTATGCAACGTGCATGTTTTCTTATTTAGAGAAGTTCTAAAAACATTTTTAAAAAATGTCAAATTGCAATTTTTATTTAAAAAGAAAAAAGAAAGATCCAATTTGAATTTAAAGTTAGCTAGAAGGACCAATTCGAAACAAAGTGGAAAGTAATAATAAAAGTTTGGAAAAAAAAATGCCAAAATCCGAAAACCAAACCAACAATAAATCGATCCAAATAAAACCAATCCATTGGTTTTGTTCTTTATTGGACATTGTTTTGGATCCCTTATGTAAAACCTATTGGTTTGGTTTGGTTCTTGGTTGACCTAAAAACCGACAAAACCGAACCAACTATCTCCTCTACTTTTGCATATATTTGAAAACAACCCTGTTAATTAATTTTTTTACGAAACACTCTTCAAGATAGTTTAAAAATTGCAATTTATTACTATAATGTGATTTTTACATTAATTATAACTTTTAATGAACTATCAATAACTATTTATTTATTTATGTAAATTTATTTAATTATTTACTTTAATTAATTGAAATTTTTGTGTCCTTTCAAAATTTATGTGACCTTTACACTCTTCAAGATGATTTGGAAAATTGCCATTCATTAATGCTAAAATGATTTTTACTTTAATTTTAACTATAATTAAAACGATTTGCGACTCATTAGTTATAATTTAAACTGAACTTCTAATAACCCGTTATTGAACTTGAGAGTAAAATTCTTATCTAAAAAAAACTTGAGTAAAATTCTTATCTAAAAAAAACTTGAGAGTAAAATAGATATATATTGATATTAGAAAAAAGGATAAAATAGATAGATAAAGGTTCTCCCTTATAACCCTTTTTATATATATGTAGAAAGATGCCGCCTTTACAGAAGACTCCATCCAGTGATTATCAGTTAATTAGATGACGGACCTTATGCTGTGGTTAATATGTAGGGAACTGATATATGCTTTGAAAGACCTTGGAGGAGAGAAACAATGCACAACCTCGTGAAAGAAACCACTGGGATAGATATAAATGAGTTTGGTAATGACCTTAAAGTTGCCAAAGAATTTACTTTGAGGACCATTGGGGATGCGCTTGATAGTAAAGATACAACTTCTATTGAAGCAAGCCAATCCATTGGGCATCTGCTATCTGAGGTTATGCTCCATCTCTATCTAGTTTGACCTTTACACATGTACATTTTGTTATTAGAAGATTTTAGTTTTCTCTTGAAACTTTATGGATGCAATCAGTCCCTTTGTGTTGGTTCATTTGTTGTCATGCCATAACTTCTCCACTTTGCAGCCTCCATATGGGTGTTAATAACTTTCTTTTTTCCTTTTGTAAGAGCTTTAAATTTTATATGATAAGTTGGAGTTTCTCCCCTTTCCTTTTGACCTATATCCTTTCAATTGGAGGGCTTTCTTGTATTCTTCTTGTCGTAGTTTGGGTAATCTTTTGGCCTATGCACATCCTTTATTCTAATGATATAGTTTCCTATTATAGAAGAAAAGGTTTGTCTTTATTTAATCCAATCCTTATGCTTTGCATCTTATGTGCCAGATTTTCGAGCTTGTTGTGGAACCGAAACTCATTCAACCCACGTTTGTTCTGGATTACCCTATCGAGATATCTCCTCTGGCTAAACCTCACAGAAGGTATCAAGGCCACACGATGCATATTTATGTTTTTAGCTTTCTGATTCATGTATTCTTAGTGTAATGAGATATCAGAGGGATTACAATATTCTAATCTGAGCTATATACGCCAGAGTACTGCTTTCTATTTCTTATCTAACTAACAAGTCCCTATTTGGGTATACTGCAAGATGCAAGTAAATCAGTGTCATGCATAACTGTAGGTGCTGTAGTGTTTTAGGTTCTGTGTGTGCTACAATGTCAAATTTGTGCATTTCATTCGTAGCCAAGGATTCAGTTGTAAGGCAAGAAAATAATCACCATTTAAAATATATATGCGTGTGCGAGTTCTTCAATCAGAAACATAAAAGCATAATTTCTACTGTTCTAAGTTAAGTTTGTGCTACAACAAAATATCCAATACTGATGTTAAAACACAAAGGTGTATTGTCTAATTCCTTTAGGAATCTACAAGGATTCCAAAGAATATCAACTTTTTTTTCCTTCCTACAATTGTTCTCCTCTTTCGGAAATTATTGAAGGATGACCATGATGGATATCTCAAATTTCTACACCAACAGCTGTTTGAATGTCTTTTTTCTATCTTTTCTTGGCCTGTGTATCTTTTCTTTCTTCTTACCTGGAAGGGGGTTAAAAATTTTCATTTCTTGTGCATTATTAGGCATGCAGGGTTCACAGAAAGATTCGAACTTTTCATTTGTGGTCGTGAGCTGGCCAATGCATTTTCTGAATTGACCGATCCTGTTGATCAGGTAAGAGATAATTACGTCAATCATTAATGTCAGAAGGGTGCATGCATGATGAAACTTTTTAGCCAATTTCATGGCATTTGAAAGAGAGAAAGCACGTTGGTATTGAAGTCAAATTGAACTGGATAATCTATCACCTTTTGGAAGATAACTTTCCTATACTTCGTTCCATCTTCTAGGGACCCTTTCAGTCAAAGGGTTACCAAAGGAATTGGTTTTTGGTTTGCACCCAACTCCATAACAATGTGCGGCCAAGCTCTACGTGAGCATTCTATTCTTCTCGCTTGGTATACTTGTGCATTATTGGTTTATGCCATGTCAACAGATAATAATTTCTATTGGTTACACTTTGTTCTGGTTCCATGATAATTGGAATGGTTGTCATGATCTTTTTCTTTTACAAAAACAAAATTGGCAGAGAGGACGATTTGAAGACCAGATCAGGCAACACAATGAGAAGCATGGCGCAGCTGTTTCTGGAACAGACTCTTTGGACTTCAATCGCAAAAAAGATGAGGATGATTCTTATGAAGTGACACTTGATGATGATTTTCTTACAGCTCTGGAATATGGAATGCCACCAGCTTCTGGACTGGTATGCTTATCTTTTCTGTCTGTCCACTTTTCTGTATCACGTTTTGGATGACATCCTTAATGCACTGCTAGTGAAACTCTAGATCACTCCATTCTTTTGACATAATATAATCACAGAAAAAATAGATTAGAAAGTGGGCAATGAAAGTATCTTGAATAACAATTTCATAGCTTCTCTGAAGTTTTCCCACATGCAAACATTTAAAAACCAGCTGCTAAAGTCTCCCATCTGCAAGCAAGCAAGTAGTCTAAAATTTCCAAGTGCATACATTACCGAATCTGGGGCTGATATTTGATCTATAACTAAATTGTGGAACATATGATGGATATTTCCTTGTACTTGGATGTTTAGTTCCATTTTCCTCGCTGTAACTGATGAAAGAATTCAACTTTCAGGGAATTGGAATTGATAGATTAGTGATGCTTCTGACAAATTCTGCAAGTATTCGAGATGTAATCGCTTTTCCCGTGCTTAAAATTCAGCAGTAATTTTAGGACGAGTGACATGAGAGGCTGAAGGTTTGTTCCTAAATTCCAAGTTTTGTTGGGTAGTAGGAACAGTTATTTGAGGTCTTAGTTCACATTTATGCATCTGGATGTGCTATTTGAGGCTTGCCGTCCATTTCTGTTAGCCATTTATTGCCGTAAAAGCAACAAGATTTTTTAATGTGTCGTTATTACAAGGGCACTACAGTTTTGTGGATTGGATTGAGATTTTGAAATAATAAAATTGATGTATGATTATGAATTTACTTTTGCAATTCAAGAGCTCTGGATGATTGGGGATGGATGAATAGGACTTCGGGTACCCTATTTGATTGGCAATGCGTAAGTTTGCATTTCATCTTCTCAGAATTTACTTCTTAGCAGTTCTTTTCTTCTTTAACCGTGGATCAAATCCATAACACGGATGTTAGGCAGAAAAGAAGTCCAAATATAGAAAGGATAGTACATGGATCTTTGCCTTATCATCTAAGGGGTGTAAGCAGTTAGGTTTGACTCTAACCGAAGCCGAACTGTTTGAATATATATATATAGATAGATAGATAGAGAGAGAGAGAGAGAGAGAATAATAAAAATTGAAGCAAAACCGCCTAAGAAATACAACAGAACTGCTCCAAACCGATAATTGATTTGATCTAACCGATTTGCCTTGGTTATTAGCCAAGTGCTGGGGCAGTAGGTAGGGGCAAAATGGGTCATGGATCGACAAGGTAAGGAGAGACGATAGATAATCAACAAACAAACACATATCATTTCCCATACCCCAAACTTGCACCCCAAACTTACTGAAACTGGAAAATCAAACAATTCTCACTTCGATTTTGATTGGGGTTTATTAGTTGCCACAGTTGAACATTAACTTTCATAACCTAAATTTAAAATCAAGTTTCAGCTTCCAGATAGAGAAACTGGCTAGCTCGGAATTAATTGAACACAAACAGGATTCTTCAACATAGCTTTATTGTGTATAGGATCACCAATATGCGCATATGTAAAGTTTTTTTTATGGGAACAAATTCCATTGAAATTCTTTTGTTACTCGTCTAAAAGCTAGAAGCTCAGGATACTTTTATACAAGTTGTGACAACAAGAATGTGAATTGTTTAATAAAAGATTACTGTAGAAGAGTCTGGTTTTCATGTTTTGAAGCCGAATAGCGACTTGATGGCATTGATGGCATTCTCATTGATAAATGATTCGTCAAACCTTTTCAAAAGAGGCTCAAATTCCTCTAATGTCCTTAGGTTTGTTAGATCAGGATCCGTCCGAACTCTCTGGCAAACATACAAGTAATACTTTCAGAACTTCCACCTAAATTGCCCAATGCAAGTGATATTATTTGAATTTCAAAACTTGAAGTGGCTGTTACCTTAAAGTCCTCAAATCCTGCTTCCAAGGCGTCTTCAAGTGCTGATAGCCCAGCTTTTAACTGTTTGAGAATTATATAGGGGCACTGATCAGTTATGCCCATTTTGTGTGATTTTGTCCAGCAAGATGGAAACGTAAACAAACAAATGGGTCTATACAAAGTATGATTAAACTGAAGTCATGGGGATTGCGGACTTTAAAATAATAAGCATTGTAGCTAAATCACACTAATCTAATATTCATTTACTAAACTCTATTGTTTCTTTCTAATTTAAAATTGAAGTTTAGGCAAATACTCTTTTATTTCATTTCACAAATGATTTTTCTAAATAAACTGTTGGCAACAATATTTTATAATCAACATCAACCCCAATCTAAGCCGAAGTTTCATATTGAACATGAGATTGCAATTTTAGTTTTTGTTGCAACGAATTCCACATTAAAGCAAAAGCATTACCTGATTTAGTTGGGAATAACAGCATGCAACATTGTAACTGGCAACCGAAGCTTCGTCTGGAGTTGGTTTTGATCCCAGCACTGACTCGAATTTCTCTAATGCTTCCTCATATTTACCATTCCTTGACGGGAAAAAACAGAAAGAAAGACAGTTGGGGCATTGATGTGTCTGCACTTCAAAAGTAAACATTACGGGGAGAGGATAAGTTGGATATACAGCACATACTTATAGAGACGCAGTCCTTGGCGTAGGTCGTTTTCTCTGCGTGCTTTCTGCTCCTTCATTCTCGAGGCATTTTGCAACTGTAACAACAATTAGACCTATAATATGTTAACAATATAGCAGAGCTTTTAAATGCTAAATCAATGTTTTGCTGATCCTATTTTCCAGACAAGTCCCTAGTGACATCCTGCGAACTGCGAAGTACTGCATGGTACTTAAGTTGCCAAGCTTAGAAAAAATGAGGAAAGAGAACGGAGTTGTTACTTGCCTCAATAGGATACTATTAGCTACTAGAAAACATGCACTTACTTGAATTTCTCTCACTTTATTACTGACTACGCCCGAGTTTCTTTCTGCTCTGATTATCTCCTTTTCCGTTAACTCACCGAAACTATCTGTTTTTCCTGAAAAAAACAATCACAAACAATTTAGAAAGGTCATATTTATAGAGGATGTTAAGAGTGTTTTTTAGCGAACTCAGATATATACAAGTCATCAGCCAATTTAAGATAAGAAATCTGATCATCCTTCATTTCGATTTGCTATTGGTTATTCATGTGTTGAGTGTGATTGATAACTAACCATATCTCTTCTGCATTTTCATGAGTAATGGACCAATTCTCTGCCGAATTGTGTACATTGTCCTTCCGTATTCAGCAGCGGGCCATATCTCTGTCCCAAATACTGCACTGCATAGATGTAACGATTTTGTTTATCATATCCCAAGCATGGAAGAAAAGCTGCAAATGTTTCAGCTAGGATTTTTAGTCACACATTTTCATACTAGGCTAAGTCACGTTTGATGGACATATGTAGAAATCATGCTAACTAGTTCTTTTCTTCTTTTTTTTTTCTCCTTTTAACTTCCTTTTGCAACAAAAATTACACCACGCAACAACAAGAAGAAGAAATAAGTTATGAGCACACGACATTATAATTCACCACTAAAACAGTTGAGTCGGTTAAAATCCTAACCTGTGGAATAAACACATGGAAGATTTAAGAAGCTTAGATCTTTTCTTTTTCTTTTCTCCATTTTACTTCCATTAGGATGAAGACACAAATCACCAAGAATCCAATTTTGAAGCATTATTCAACTTTGTCTTTAGTGTCAATGATATGAGTTGCATGTTGTATTATTGTAACCTATAATTTCAACGTCGTAAGTGATGAATGTTGCAAAATAAGCTTTTAGTTTCATATGTGATTTTGAACATAGCAACGAAAGCGCACAAGTTTAATATAAGCGAGATGGTGATCGCATCTCGGGGTTCATCCAGGCGCCATAAAGAAAGATTCAGGGACGATGTTTAAAGAAAATGTTATGCATTGACCCTGCATACACCGTTTTGATTTGACAAATCAAACTGCTAAGCGTGGGAAATAAATTGTTATCGATGAGGAAGAAGTTGAACTGAGAGGAACCTGGTAGCAAGAACTTTATCACCAACACTGAACAATCCAGTCTTGTCGGCAGAACCACCAGGTGCAATGGCGTCGATATAAGTTCCACCATCTCTGCCCTTGGCGAATTTCAAACCATAAGGCTGCTCCAGCTCCACTTCATACTCTTCATAAGGTTGTTGGTTAGGATCATCTGAATCAGTATCAGTTTTGGATTCTGTATCGGATGCTCTGAGGACGAAAGGTGAGGGTTTAAGGGAATAAGCAGTGGAAAAGGAAGTGGAAAAAGGTTGATGAGAGAGCTTGGGATGGGATTGAGAGCACAGAGTTAAGGACGAGGAAGAGGAAGAGGAAGAGGAATGGTTCGGAGGGCAAATTTTGGGTAGTAGGTGTGAAGAGTAGAGATAATGGGGAGCTAAAGACATGGTGGTGAACATCAGAATTCTTCACTGCTCACTGCTCACAGTCAGGGGATTCGGATGTAATAATGAATGCATTTCCAAGGAAGGAAGGAAGAGTGAGGCTTCTGTGTTCCATTTCTTTGGTTCTAAATAACAGAGCCGGATTGCACCCACATTTGTGGCTCTTATGGTTTACCACATCCACCCAATAGGCTTCCAACACCTGTCCCTCTTTTCATTCTCCAAAGACTTGTTAGTAAATGTACCCTAGAATAGTTTTAGTGCAAAAATAAAATTTGAGCAAAAAAAAAAAAAAAAAACTTTAGCAAGGGAATTATGAATTTAGAAGATAATCTAAAATTTTCACATGCCTATTTAAATATTTTTTTGGTAACTTCTATCTTATCCTCCTATATCATTCAATAATATCCAAAGTAATTATAGAGCAAGATAAAAATAAATAATAAATAAATAGAACAGAAAAAAGGCCAAGTTTTAAAATATGATTGACGGCAAAAATATTGAAGTCCTAATTTTACATAAATATCGTAAAAATGTAAATATCGATAAAAGTCAATGTCAATGAATATTTCTAGATAAGTTATAAAAACGAAAAAAAAATTAAATTTAAGTTAAATTTAATTAGTTAAGAAAACTTCAAATAAATTTATCACCGTACAAACGAATGAAATATTTTTTTAATTTAGAGTCATTTTTTCAACAAGATTGAACAATTTGAGTTACTATACTATTAGTTAATAATTAATTGTGTAAGAGTATATTTTAACCTTTTTTAGTTTAAAAATATTTTTTAAACTTTTCAATAATTTAAAGGTATTTTTAAAACAAAACTTTAATAATTTTCATCTAAAACTAAGCGTAAGGGTATTTTTTTTATTTTTTTAAGTTTTAATGGAATATTTGAAACTTTTGAAAGTTGAACCAACTTTTTACGCAAAATGCAATCTTGAGGGACATTTTTATAATTTGCCCTTTCGTGATTTTTTACAATATAATGAACATATTCATTGGCTCCTCATGTTGATAGCGAAACAATAAAACATAGAAAAATTGATGAAAATATGACGTAAATAAAAATTTAATACAATGCCTAGAAGTATTTTTCTTCCATAAACTGTAGATTCACGTAGAAACAAGTGGCAGAAATGAATGGGGGAGATGCGGAAAATTTCCATACATTGGTAGCATAGGAAAATCCCCCCACTCTTTCAATCTGCTTTCTTCAAGTTCAAGCAATTATCTGCCACTTGGCTGAACAGCTCCTGAACTTGAACTAATTCTTTCTCTGCAACATAGTTTCGGTGAGATTGTTAGTTGTGTAGATGTGGCAAAATATCCGTATGTTCAATAGAATGTAGTGAACATCAGAAATTTACATTTAGGGCTAAAATTATTACAAGAAAATTATTTCAACTGATGTAAGTCGCAAGCCAAACAACATTATCAGTCAACTTATAAAAATGAAACCATACCGGGGCGTGGTTTTGAAAATATAAAGATTAACAATAAGACAGAGATAACACCTGCTGCTTGTAGCTGCTTTTGAAGTTCTTGACCTACAACATCGTTCTCAGCCTGGAATACATAGTGAGAAGTAAACAACACAACAACTCTTGATCTTATATCAACATCAGAATATGAGAATTCATACCTGTAGTTCTGCAATCCTTTTCAACTGCTCTTCTTCACCTCCATCAGATAGAGGCAATGCCGCAACCAATGCATCAAACTGTGCTAGAAAATAATAACAATATTTTTTTTTAAGAAAAGGTAGACATGTTCAATTGGATAATTGCAAATAAATGAAGCAAGATCCCAACCCTTTCTTTCGTTCAAAATGCTGATAAAAATTTTGTTTTTCATGTAAAACTAGACTTTTGTTGAAAGAAAAAAATGGTGAAAGAATGCATGAACATACAAAAAGGTGTTCACAAAAAGTGTAGCCAACTATAAGAAGGGGCAGGGATCCAATCAAGTGAAATCTGATTAAGCGATTAATTCCAAGAAACGAATCTTGCGATTATTTCTCCCTTGAAGATCCTATCATTTCTCTCACACCCCAAACCCCACAAAGTAGCACACACTCCAACCAACTACAAAAACAACCTTTTCTCCCAAAGAAAAAAGTGGATGGAGAAGAAATTCCTCAGTTGACTCCCTGCAACTCCTCAAAAAGCTAATAAAATAACATTCCAATCAAGAGGTAAACGTAAAAATACAGAAAATAAGAGAATGTATAGAACAAATCTGACTCGTTGTAGAATCACATCTAGAAGACATTAAAAGTCTGTGAAGGATCCTTACCTGAAAATCAGTAAAATACCCAAACACATCCAGAAAAATACACAACACAAGGGAAAAAACAGAGGCAGCACTCTGTAAAATATATTAAGATATAGCAATATTGTTCAAAAACA
>JBBPDJ010000019.1:18895-62225 GCA_037974625.1 Cucumis cinereus | reverse complement strand
AAGACAGGGGTCTGTCACTACACCAACAATCAGTCCAGAAATGGATTTTCTGTCCATCTCCTAGCATGAATTTAGTAGAGCTAAAGAAGCTGTCTTTTTGTTTATAGATACCTGCCCACATTCTCTTAGTTGTTCCTCTCTTAGGCTGATTGGTGCACCATCCATTACTTTCCTCTCCATAGATAGACGTAATTATCTTTCTCCACAGGGCTTGTTTTTCATTGATAAACCTCCACAACCATTTGCTTAAAAGAGCTTCATTCTTCTGTTGGAGACCACTCCCAAACCACCAAAACAGATCGGTCTGCTTGTAATCTCCCATTAACCAAATTGAGCATTGGATTGCAGTTCCCACCATTCCACAAAAAATCTCTAAACTTCTTTTCTAACTTCTTGACAATAGCAACTTGGGCTCTAGTCAAAGAGAATAGATAACATGGCAGACTGTTCAAAACAGCTTGAGTTAAAGCTAACCTCCCTCCTTTGGATAAATCAGTTTTACCCCATTTATCAATCTTCATTGATATTCTTTCTAACAAATCACACCAGCTGCTCTTCATTGCATTTTGTCCACCAATAGAAAAGCCCAGATAGGGGAAGGGAAGGCATTCCAGTTTACAGCCTAAATAATCAGACAAAGACCTAAACCCTAAACCCTAAAAGAAATATACAATGAAAATATTAACAATAAAGGAAATAATCAACACAATTTTAAAGGTCAGATGGTTTGATCTCCCACCCCGCAATGGTTGAATTCAAACAAAGACATAATTAACAAAAGATAACATTACTCAAATTTCGGTTCACACTTGTTAAGAGCATGTGAATTAAACAGACAAGAAGAAAAGATTTAGAATGACAATATATTTATAATTTATAAATAGTGCTTAACCTAGTAGCATATCTAGATGACTATTGACGAAATTCATGTTCTCAAGGCTGAAGGTTTTGTTTTACCGCCCAAAAAAAAAAACTTCAATAGCTTAATATTTTATGGGTTTAAACTTGGACGATCATGTAATTTATTGTCAAGAACCTGTAAGATATAAAATTTTTGTTTGTGGTTCCATCCTTGTCACCGTCATATAAAGCTTTTCAAATTTCTATAAGTCTTGTAAAAAGCACACATTCGCTATGACTATGAGGCAAAGATCAGTTCAGGAGGAGTATTCTAACCACATGATAACAACGTAAAGAGAAAATCAGAAAAAAAAAATAGTAAAAAAAAAAAACAAGCTTTTTACACGACCTTCCAAGTTGGAGGAATGACTTTTTCAATTTTAAGCACACGACTGTCCCATCCGTCCACAACTGCAACCAAAAGTTTTCGTGTAAACCTGAAAACCATGAAGAAAATGGCTTGCCTTATTTCATTCTTAAAGTGAATAATATTGATAAAAATAGATGAAATTCATACTAAATTTTCATCTTATCATCCTCTGCCAAAGGTAGGGGAGTATAAACCAAGTTTACCGTAAGATCAGTTTGCTGTAGACCATCTTTGGTGGGGCTGCGAGGATTTCTGCCTCTGAGATACGGTCATGCAGAAAACAGAACTTTAATACTAACCACAATATAATAGGACTTTGAGGCTAGACAATACTGCATTTACAACTATAGTAAAAACATGGGAAAAATTAAAATACACTTAGTCCCTAATTCTGGGTTCGGTTGCATTTTTTTAATAAAAAACAATTTATTTATGAAGGAAATAATCCAAAGAAGTAGACGAAATGAAAAGAATAAAAAAGAAGCCCAAAAGAGAGGGAAAAATTACAACTTAAAAAGAAGTAGACGAAATGAAAAGAAGTACAACCAAATGTGTTGGATTAAAACAAAAAAGCATAAGGCCCCTAATAAATTGTTTGTTGCCTGCTAAGATTGATTGTTGGCTCTTAGAGGGGTTGGGTTTAAAAGTGTCTAGTCATAAAGGGAGTATTATTTGGGGTTGTGTGTTCCGCTCTCTTCTTTGGGGTATTTGGAAAGAAAGAAATAGTAGAATTTTTTAGGATAGAGTTAATTCTTTTGATTATTTTTGGACTGTGGTTCAACACACAGCTTCGTGGTGGTGTACAAATTACACGACAGATTTTTGTAATTATAGTCTTTCCATGATTGTTAACGATTGGAAGGCCTTCTTGTGTTAGTTTTCACTTTTGGGGAGGGACCATGGCCCTTGCCCTTAGGCTGTCTTTTATCACCCTTTCGGGTGTCTCATTAATATATGTTTGTTTCCTATCAAAAAAAAAAGAAGAAGAAGTTAATCGGGAGATTTGTTAATATTCTAGATTAATTCTCTTTCTACCCACCACTTGTAATAAAACTCTATAAATAGGAGTCTTCCCTCTTGTATGAAACACATTATTCATTCTAATAAAAAGATTTACAATCTAGGTTCTTGGAGAATTACTCCCTAAGGTTACTTAAGCTACATCAATTTAGTGTCAGAGCGGCCATCTGGGACAACGTTGACTGCCACCGATGGAAGATCGGAAAACTTTTGGTGACACCGATCACAAGAGGGAGCTTCATGAGTTGTGCTTGTTGCCGAACAACACACATCTAATTTGGGGGAACTTAGTAATGCAGCCTCTATTTTGGAGTTGCTCCATTCGTGAGTTCCAAACGGGGAGAGGGATAGCATTAAGTGGAGGGTCAATGTGTCTGGCACATTTACTACAAAGTCTACTTTTCTTAATTTAACTAAAATACCTCCTTCTGTTGCCTCTCCCCTGGTGTGCTCTAATTGGAAGTTTAAATCCCCGAAGAAGGTTAAGTTTTTCCTATGGTCTCTTGCTTATAGAAGTTTGAATACTCATGATAAGCTCCAAAGAAAGCTCCATAATGTTGCTCTCAACCTTTCTATGTGTTGCCTTTGTCTCAAGAATGAGGAGACTTAAGATCATTTATTTTTACATTGTGATTTTGTTATGAAAGGTTGGTCCTTTTTGTGTTCAGAATATTCAACCTGGATTTTTGTCTACCTAGTAAGATTGACAGTTGGTTACTAAATGGACTAAACTCCAAAGCCTTTTGGTCCAAAGGGTAACATCCTTTGGAGTTGTGCGTCTAGTTCCCTTCTTTGGAGCATATGGAAGGAGAGAAATAGTAGAATTTTTTATGATAATTTTAATTCTTTTGATTCTTTTTGGACTGTGGTGCAACACTCATCATTTTGGTGGTGTACAAATTACACTAAACACTATTGTAATTACAGTCTTTCCATGATCTTTAACAATTGGAAAGCCTTCTTATGTTAGTTCTCTTCGGGGAGGGCCTTCTCGTCCTTGCCCTTAGACTGTTCTTTTGTCCTTTTTTAATATACTTGTATCTTATCCAAAAAAATACAATCTTGGTTCTTGGAGAATTACTCCTTGAGGTTGCTTAGGCTACAACAGCCCCAGTACAAAGGCAGCAAGGAGACAAAATGATGCAGCACGTCTAAAAGGTAAAAGGCCAAGTTTCATGAAAATCACTACTGACGAACGATGGCCCAAAAACCAGGTCCCTAACAACCCGTTTCAAAAAAACAATCAAGGTGGAAGTCAATATGCAGAATCAAGTTAATGATGGCCCTTCTCAAATCAAATCTTCAGCTTTTTTGTCATATGATATAGAGCTTTCTTATGGAACCTAATATGGTAATGATATAATGTGGACATCTCATATTGACAACGAATTGGTTCACACTTAGAAGAAGAAGCTTCTTTGTCAAATAAAGTTACCCAAATGGAAGATTGTAATTTGTCAGCAACACTTGTTGTAGTATTCGGAGATCTACTCCAACTTCTATGGGCAACTCGACGTTCATACCAATGCTTGATGTTAATCTATTAGTTTTTTGTTAAGTTTTTAAGTAAATCAATCATTTGTTATGGTTGGTGGAATCTTTACATTTTTCTGCTTTTCCTTTTCCTTTTTACTCCTTTGAGAAAGTTTGTATCTTTTGAGCATTAGTCTCTCTTTTACACTTTCATCTTTTCAATGAAAAGTTGACTCTTCTAGCCAATTATGTTTGTAATATAAAGTAATGAGTGAATAAAGAAGAAGAAATAATGTGTGTGTGAATTATATATGAAGGTCAAATAATTGTTTACCAATTGTAGAATCCCTTTCATCCTTGCGTAAAAGCTCATCTGCTTCTTCAATTGTTTCCACGGTAACTGGCGGACCTCCAAAGCTCATATGATTATATTCCATCAACGATGTCTTGTCAAATTCATATCCTGATTCTGAATTGTACAGACAACAAAAGCAAGCAGGGTTTTATATTTGAGTGACATCTATTTCCCCAACACGATCCTGTTTATATTAAAACACACACACACACACCAAATAGTATCTGGGGTAACAGGAAACCATGTATCATGTCTCTACCATAGATTACCTCGTCGGGCATTTAACCTTTTTTCGAAGAGCCGAACGGGATCAGAGCCTTCTAAACAAGCTGCATAAACAATTGACCTGTGATTGAATAATCTAGTAGAATTAGAATTTATCACAAGTCTAGAAATTAAACAAATTCTTAGCGCATATCTTGGTGAGTGGGCCATCTTTTTGAATAGGTAAAAGGTAGAGAGGAGATATTCATATGTTAGAGAAAAAATTAAGTAAAAAGGAAGTAGTGGATCTTACAAAGCAAGCTCTCTAGCAGCTCTCGGACTACAAAATTTGCCGCTCTTGTCGATCTTTGGTATCGTCTCAATGGAAGAAAATGAAATAGAATTCCTCTCTTCAGCCATACGGTTTTCAGAAAAAGAAGTAGAAGCCCGAAGCGAGGCTTGACGGCAGAGGCGTGGCATGGAATCTTTTACGTGGGGAACAATTGAACTAGCATGAAACGGGAACTGACATATTCCAGAAATGTGGCAGGAGAAATGAAAATTAGGCCTGAAGAAAAGAGATGATGAGCAAGAATGAAAAATAGGCATGCTAAGTTAAGTCACGTTTTCTGGAAAGATGTAGTAATCATGGAGCCTATACCATTTCTTTTTCTTTTCTCCTTTTTACTTTCTTTAAGAAAAACTAGGCAAAACAACAATAAGACAGTTTTCTGGCATCAAAATTCATCCTTGCGGCCTTGCCTCTAGCAGTTGTCTCAATTAATATCAGTAGTCTAGTGTGTCAAGAATATAAATTACTCACTAAATTTACCATAACCCATGAGGGAGTGAAGAATACAGTTGTTTAGTCATGGACCCACAATGTAAAGAATAGAGAACAGAAGAAGTGGAAGGGCAAAGGAAAAAGAAACCTGGTAGTGATAACCCTATCCCCAACGGTGAAGAGTCGAGTCTTGTGGGCAGAAGCTCCAGGTGCAAATTTCAAACCACGAGGCTGCTCCTGCTCCACTTGATACCGTTCATGAGGTTGGTCAGCATCATGGGAATCTGCGAGTCCAATGTCGGTTTTGAAAGCTGAGGATTTAAGGGAATGGAGGGTTGAAAAGGAGGTAAAGAAACAGAGATGAAAGAGAGAGCGTGAGGGAAAGGGGTTGAGATGGGAACGTTGAGTAAAGGAAGATAAATGGGATTTGGGGAGGGGATGAGAGTGGGAAGAATAGAGAAAAGGGGAGGTGGGTGGAGCTAAAGACATTGTGAAATGCCCCAAATTCAGCTCACGTTACTCACTGGGGATTTGGAGGCAAAGCCATTTCTGCTAGTGGAAGAAGAAGGAAGACTGGGCTTCTTCCGACTTGTTTGGTGGGAAATAAGCCGTATCGGATGGATAATCCATCATTTTTCTGATGAAATTTAATATTTTATTATGAATATTATTAAAAATAGATATATCATTATACATTTTTAGTTGTTGGCTTCCGGTCTGAACGTGGGCAAATTCACACATCCACCTACAATATTCTGGTGGACGCATCTCACACCAAATGTCTTGGCCTAGGTGAACACGTACCCGACACATGACTTGTTTTGCCCTCATATGTGCACATAGAGACAATCTCATATAATCGAGAACTAATGGTTTGAAACATTTACTTAAAACAACATTTTATCGATAAAATATTTAATATTCAAACATGCTTGGTAACACATAATAAACTAAAAACATAAGGAATAGCTTTTCAAAACCACAATAATACTTCGAAGGATAACCCACAACACGGGTTTGATTTTCTCCAACCCCTTTTCTTCTTTCTCAGCTGCTCGATGCATACGCAGCTTCTCATAACGCTAGCACCTCTTCTCACTTTTGCATCCTAACTTTGTTGTATCCTTTCACTCTCTTAACTTAACTTGTTTTTTTTTCGAATTATGAAGATTCCCTATTTATGGACTTCTAAATTAGGATTAGTAAGTTATCTATTTCTCAAATTTAGTTACATCTTACTTAAACATTTACACATGTGTTTTACTTAACCTTTTCTAGCCTTAACCTGGTCCTAAATATGTCATCTAAAACCCACTCAACTCTCGTTATGACATGTGTCCCATTTCTTACCTACCACCATGCGGCCGCAATACTACTCTCCGCTTGGACGCCTAGCTTCCTAAACATCCTACGTCATCCTTGGCACCAACTTTTCCCGAAATGGGTGTTATAGAGTGCCACTATCCTTGATAGCACCCACCATCGAACAACCTGACTGGCAACTATCAAGATATACAATAAACCACACGTTTTTTTTATATACAACAACCTTATGGCTTTCAAGTCGTTACCCATCGTCCATTGCATATACATTAGTTATGCAGCTAACATACGAACCTTACATATGCATCTTACATTTCATATAAATAGTTCTATGCATTTGATAAGTAAATATCATTTTTTTTCATTTTATGCCAAGTTGATTCTTTTGTGGTATGTATGTCAACACTTCATTAAAAAAAATTTAAACTAATTTTAGAGTTATCGTAGCTTATTTAATTATTGCTTAAAATATGGTTGCTAATACATTGTGGTAAATTTGCAGGCTCTGATATGTAACATGTAATACAAGATTTGAAGTTTTTTAAAAATACTCGAAATTTCAAAGCAAGCTCAAAAGTATAAAACTAAAAATAGAGAAGTTGAGATGCATTGAAAGTTGTAATTGAATAAGTTAATCATACATTTCTTGCATTTTTATTGTTTATAATACTACAGAGTTACTTAAAATGTTACAGGTATTTTTACTACTAAGAGTGTATAATCTGTTCATAAACAAAATGTTGCCTAGTTATAGTGAGGGTAGTGTGCATGATCAGTGGTAGAAAAAACTCTGGGCTATTACAATTCCAAATATATTGAAGTTTCTTATGTGGAAAGTGTGTGTTGTGAGAATATTTTCCAGAAACACACTACTAGATTTAAATGGTGTGTGTTGTGAGAAAGACGAAGAACAAATTGAGCATATTTTTCTCAAATGTCAGCAGACGAAGATAATTGACAAGTGCTCGAGACAAACAACACTACAAGTTGGAATTTATCTTTTCAACATCCGTTCTCACGATGACAAGTACATGTTGCACTCTTAAATTCAAATGCTGAAAATTTAATAAATAAATAAATAAATAACAAAATTGTGTATAGTTAGACTCATTTAATAAGCCTAAATGGGACGATCTCAATAATAATCAATGTACTCCATCCATTGAGATAGATAGTTCAATGCAATCATTGGTATCCTCATGATTATCGTAGTAAAAGAACAGTATATTTGTTTTATAAGCTAAATTTTTCTTTAATCGGTCTTTGAAATTATTGTTTCTCAATCTAACACTGTCCTTTTGAATACAGTATACAATAAAGATACATATAATTTCAATAGAAAATAAATTTGACATGCACAATGCATGTTCATGTACTCCAGTTTATATATAAAAGACCAATACATAATATGTTAGACACACATGATTTGGTCGAATCTTTTAGGAAGTCGATATTTAGTTATGTGGTTTTATAAAAAACAAAAGTATAGTATTCACACATGTCAATTTAATTGGTAACTTATTGATCACTCCACTTCAAATAAAAGTTTTAAAGTATAATTAAAACTAACTTTTATAAAATACAAATGATATTCATTGAATGATAATTAAAATAATTAAGGATAATTTTTTTTTTCTTATTGTACAAATAAAGTTAAAATAATATCTACTTATGATATAAACAAACTTGAAAAAAACTAAACACTTTTTGCTTTCTAATGTATGCTAAAATATTGACGTATTTCTTTTAGAATTTTATTTTACTAGCACAACTTTTGCTTTGTATGATATAACTCTTTTAATGAAATTTAAAAACCATTAATATGAAAACAATAATATAAAATTTGTTGCATTATTTAATTTTTAAGTACAATTTATAAAATAGTACAAATCACATGTATTTAAAATTTGTTAATTAAAACTATAAATGCACGTGTTTCTTAAGCTAGTTAAATATACAAGTTTAAAGGTTATAAAATTATTAATATTCAATATTTGTTAAACGCACAAGAAAAAAATATATGAAAATGAGTGATTAATGAAGTTGCATCAACTAAGATATGATAAAAACGAAATTAGGTTTTAGCTCGAAAAATGGCACGATGGGTAGCCTAGGGTGAGAGAAGGTTGACTTTTGCTTTGCAATTTTGTTTTTTTTTTAGGGCAATTTCTTATTCCTCATTCTCTAGTACGAGTCGCAAGCTCGCGGGCAACCTCTCGGGATCTCTCTCCATTTTTGAAGGGTGCAATATATTGCCCATAGAGATTTGATTGGGGGAAGAACACTTGGAAAGTACGCAGTCGCTCTCTTTTCTGATTCTTAGTTCTAACACGATGAAACAACGGGGAGGCTTCAATTCAGATTCTCTTGCAACCTTATGGGTATTGTGCACAGCTCTAGCTCTGGCTCCAATTGCTGGATCAGTTTCATCTCCAACGCACCAGTTTCGTGGAATTTCTCCTCAAGGTTCTTCGGTTTGCATCTCTTTCACAATCTACTAAATCTTCAATTCCTCATTCCTTCAATTTTAGTTTTCGAAATATTTCTGGACACTGAGAATCTTCATCTTAATGTAGATGAGATGTATTACAAGTCGTCCGACATGATCAAATGTAGAGACGGTTCCAAAAAATTTTCCAAGGCTCAGCTTAACGATAACTTCTGCGATTGCACTGATGGCACTGATGAACCTGGTATCGATTCCTCTCTCTCCTCTCGCTGCATCTCCTTCTCTTTTTTCAATTCCTTAGGCCTTGATCTGCCTCAATCTTATACATATTTAATCCTTACTAGCATCGGAGTTGGTCATTGGGTTGTTATAGAAATCGCAGAAATTGCTATCGTTGCCTCCAGGCGTATTACGATCCATTAATATCTTCGTAAGCGATTAGGTAGTGCAGTTTTCATTGTTCTTGACAGTAAGCATATTCGCGGGTTTTCATTTCACTCTTCATATAATCTCCGGTATAACTTTGGGCGAAGAAGCAAAAATATGATGTGGACTTGCAATGGGGTTTCGTTTTGGTTTCTTTATGAGTTATCAACAACTTTCTTCCATAGTTTTGTTAAATTGGCTCCGTTTGATGTCGGCTGGTTTATTGCATTGTCGGTAGTATATCATTTGCTCTATAAACCTTCAATTTTTCGAATGAAAGTTCTGCATTGTTTCAAGCTTTCATGCGTATTGCTGACATACTTTCATGATTGAAGGCACATCCTTCAATTTTTATTTGTTTTTTAAAAAGGTCTGCATTGTTTCAATTTTTCATGCGTATTGATGACATATTTTCGTGATTGAAGGCACATCTGCATGCTCGAATGGGAAGTTCTATTGTCGAAATGCAGGGCACGTTCCACTTTTGTTGTTTTCTTCAAGGGTGAACGACAATATATGTGGTAAGTTATTTCTCGACGGCAGCATCTCTCCATTTTAGTCCTTTTAGAATTCTAGTGTCTTTTGCAGCATGAAGCCTGTAAGCGCAGCACTGACCGTATCGTGTGTTTGTTTGTATCTGTCAATTACATGCAGATTGTTGTGATGGAAGTGACGAATATGACAGCAAAGTCAAATGTCCAAATACGTGCTGGGAAGCTGGGAAAGTGGCAAGAGATAAATTGAAGAAAAAGATTTCAACCTTTGAAGAAGGTGTGAAAATTAGAAAACAAGATGTCGAACATGCAAAAAATGCAATAATCAAGGATGAGGCAGAGCTATTGGAGTTGAAAAATGAGGAAAAAGTATTAAAAGGACTCGTTGAACAACTTAAAGGTCTAGTCATCCATACTTTTATGTTATTGTTTTTCCATTATAATTCATTTTCATCATCATGACATGGTAAAACTTTTGATGTTATAAGATTTCATGGCAGTGCCTATTAGGAGTTTTGGTTTATTTATTGGGGATATATATAGGTGATATATGAGATATACTTTTTTAAAACAAATATTTTAATAATAACAAGAATAATTGTTTTAAACGACAAAACCGTTGAAAATATTTTCAAACAGTTTATAGTGATAGAACACTGATGATTTATCAGTGTCCATTGGGACCGTTTGGGCCCCGAATTATATGCAAGTGGAGTGGGTTAGGGCTCCAACTATTACGGCCACCAATTTCTATAATGAATACTATATTTAATCCCCAATTAGCTACAATCAAGACTATTTCAAAACCCTATTTACTACCGTATTTATTATTTGTTACAATTTTTACTATTTTACATTCATTCTCTTTGTATTCTTTGCTACAATGTTTACTATTTTCTACTCGGACTGAAATAGCTTACACACTACTATTATAACCTAAAGTAAAATAATTTACACTCCAAACACAAACTATTATAACTCACGGATTATTATAATCCACAGACTATAATAACCACTGACAATAACCAACTCAATGCCCCAAATGCTCCCTTAGTGCCTATAATATCAATGATAGATGATACTAGTCTATCAACGTCTATAGGCAGTGACATTTTGCTATATTTATTAATATTTTGGTTCATTTTGCTATATTTAAAAATGACCTTAATAATAATAATAATAAATCAATTTTCTATGAGTTTCCTTGACACCCAAATGCTGTAGGGTCAGGCAGGTTGTCCCACGAGATTAGTCGAGGTGCGCATAACCGGACCTTGACACTCACGGATATAGAAAAATAATTATTATTATTTTGTTTTTGAAATGAAACAAAAACGAAACCTGGGTATCTCACAGAGACGAGTGATGTAAATGCTTCAACTTTCTGGCAATGAGATAGGCCCAATGCTTTTTTTGGATAAGAGACAAATGTGTATTAGAAAGCCCAGCAAAGGGCAAGAGAAAACAGCCTACAGGCAGGGGCCAAGATAGCCCCCCTACAAAAAACTAACACAAAAGAGCCTTCCAATTGTTAATAATCATGGAGAGACTGTAATTACAAAAAATTGATGTATAATTTGTACATCACCAAGAAGCTGTGTGTTGCACCACATTCCAAAAGTAATCAAAAGAATTAGACCTATTTTCAAAAATCCTATTGTTTCTATCCTTCCAAATACCCCAAAGGAGAGAGCGAAAGGCACACCCCCAAATAATATTGCCCTTAGTACCAAACCCTTTAAGAGACATACCTTCAAGAAGCCAGTTATCAACCATAGCCGGCGCACAAAAACTAACAGAAAAGGTATTAAACAGAGCAGACCAACCTTTCCTAGCAAAATCACAATGTAAAAATAAATGATCTAAGGATTCATCACTTTTAAAACAAAGACAGCAAACCGAAGGTTGTAAGGCAGTGTTCTGCAGCTTTCTTTGCATTTTCTCATGAGTGTTCAAGCTTCTATAGGCTAGAGACCGTATAAAGAATTTAATCTTCTTAGGGATCCGACCCTTCCAAATGTGACGCACCAGAGGATAAGCAATCGGAGTATGTCGTTTGGTTTAGGGTTTAGGGTGATAGCTCATTATAGTATTTTAGAACTCCAGCCTATAGAATTAGCATTTTTTTGAACGAGAGCCGAAACTTTTTATTGAATAAATGAAAAGAGATTAATGCTAAAAGTAGCAAACTTCACAAGGGAGTGAAAAAAGGGACATATTGTAACTATTGTAACACAAGAAAAATCATTATAAAGACCCAATAAGGACAAGAGAAGAAACTTCTATAACGTAGAAACATCGAGCAATTCAGTGAACCAAACAAAGATTCGTATAATTGTTATCTTACATTTAAGATATATTCATCAGTAGGCCAATCTTGTTCTATTGTGCTCATGTTTTTCTTAAAACGCAAGGACAATATCTTGAAGGAAAATTATAGCAAATAGCACCATTTAGAAAATAAACTAAAAATATAGCACAAGGATAAAATATTTGCAAAAATAGCAAATGTTGACTGGTCTACTGGTAAAATTTTTTAAAATGCCAAGTTTGCCATTCAATGCACGACTTTCACTGATAGCTCCTTTTTCAAATTGAAAGCTATCACTGATAGCATCTCCCTTCTCCACTAGCACCATGAAAATCATTAGCCACCTTACTTCCTCCCCCACAGGCCCCTTCACTAGATGCCAACCTGATCTACTCAAAAAGTAATAACGACTTAGACCCCCCTTCCTTTCCAAAGCGTACTATTTTTCACCCCGACACCAAACACTCCACGACCATGGTTGCGCTGCCATCGGGTGTTGACTCAAATGCTTTTCTATCTAGCCCAATGCCCTCATATCACATAGGAAAATGGTTTGATTATGATCCTCAAAATCCTTATGATTCTTTCGACCCGACACCTCACTTGATGACCTTGGCCCCATGGTTTAGTGAACTAGGCCTCTGCATAAAGGCGATTCCTGGTAGAAGACAACCCAACTAGTTATCATCAAAGAGAGAAAAAGGAATGAGAGAACTTCGAAATCTAGAAAGCTTTTTCTCTTATGACAAAAAAGCAAACGTTCTGCTTAGAGAAGATTCTACATCAACTTGACTCTACATCTTTCGACTATTGGGTTTCTACCAAGACAAATCTTCTTTTTTGGGCATTTCATCAATCAATGCGCTTTTTTATCTGCTTTTGTTCAAGGAAAATAACTTTTAAATCTTACTTGACCTTTATGTATGGGCTCCCTCTCCTCCTTTTATGTTCATCTCTTCTTATTAGTGGGGTTTTCTTCTCCTCTTTTTTTGGGTTTCTATATATCTATCATGGTTCTCTCTTTGTACCGCTTTGAATATTTCATTCATCAATGAAATGTTTCTTATCCAAGAAAGTTCTTATTGGTGTTCAATTGGCTCCAATCGCAAATCTCCTTTGGATTAATGTTGTTTTCTTTTTATGAAAAGGAAATGAAGCTTTGGATTAATGTTGTTAAAGCTCTTCTATCATCATTATGGTTGGAATGAAATCAAGATTTTTTTCCCTCTAGAATTCTTATTTTTCTAGGTATGATCGATTTGATTCATCTCGTCTACAAAGATTCTTCTTGGTTTTCTCTATCGAAGCTTTTTGGTGGTTCTTTCAATCAAGATATTTCTCGAAGTTGGGAAGCTTTTTGTTTTCCCTTGTAATATTTTGTTACCAATGTTTTTATTTGGTTCTTGCTATGTGTTTTACATTTGTACTAAGACATCCGGTTTTGTTTTGTTTGCTACGTTCATTGTGTTTTGAGTGTGGTATCTGTTGGATGATATATAATTAAATTTAGCTTCACCCATTAGCTTAAGCTTTTGGATCAATTGGTTGTTTAAGATGGTATCAGAGAGGGAGGTCTTGTGATCAAGCCCTTGCATTGTTATTTTCTCTCCAATTAAAATTGATTTCCACTTATTGAACCTTCATCATATTTGGAGCTCACAAGTGAGGGAAAATGTTAGATGGTATTTAATTAAATTTACTTTCACCCATTAGCTTAAGCTTTTGGGCAATTGGTGATTTAGGAGTATCTTTTCATTCCTTTAAATGAATTTTTTTTTTTTTTTTTTTAAAAGTAGTCCCAGTATACTTTTTAAGTGATTGTTTCTGTTTCTTGACTGGTCCTTTGTTCTTTTTATATCTTATGGTAACGTAATTTAACTTGCATTGTGTTGTATGCAGAGCGCAAAGAGCAAATCGAGAAGGTAGAAGAGGAGGAGCGATTATTGAAAGAAAAAGAAGCAAAGAAACGTTTGGAGAGAGAAAAAGATGAGACTAAAAAAATTCAGTCGACAGAAACAACTGATGTTGGGGAAAGCAAAACTCACGAGGAAGACAATTGGCAAAAAAATGAAGCTACGAAAAATTATGACGAGTATAAACAAGGAGAAGGCAACGATGATGATAAAATTGGTAACTGGGATGACTCTGCTTCAAATCAGGTTAGACATGTTTGTTTATTTTGAAGCTTAGGCATCAGGAACCTTCAACATTTTTGGCATATGATGTTGAACTCCTACTATTTAGTCTCTTATTCTGCTTGTTTTGTTGATTATTGTAGCTCCTTTCTTTCCTGATTGGTAATCCCCCATGGCCATATCCTTTATGTTTTCTTATTCCTAAGATATTGTTTAGTTCCAAATTCATGTGGTTAGTATTGTCTAGGTTTATAGTTATTATCTAATAGATCCCTTCACAAAGGTGTATATGAGAAAGAGAGGCTTAGGAGTGAGGTGGGTTGTTCGTCAACGACGGGTCCAAGTTAGTTAGCACGGGGCATTTTGAGTAGTCTGAATTATATACAGACAGATGCAAAGTGGGGAGGATTATCTTTCTGGATGGTTAGTAAGTAGATTGGAGAGGGAGGTGGGGGCTCTTGATTTCTCCCTTGGTTCTTGTGAACTCTTTCTGATTATCAATTTGTACATGTTTTCAACAATTTTGTCATTTAAAACAATTTTCCTTATTTTTATAAAGGTTGTTTTCAATGAACCAAAATATTCACATATATAGCAAAATATCACAGATTATCTGTGATAGTCCGCGATAGACTACTATCTACGTCTATCATGACACAGATAGACACAAATAGTAGTCTATTGTGGTCTAAAAATATTTTAGTAGTTTTTCATTTGAAATAATTTTTCTTTTTATAATCTTCAAGCATTTTCTTGAAAATGTGTGATACAGATAGACACAAATAGTAGTCTATTGTGGTCTAAAAATATTTTAGTAGTTCTTCATTTGAAATAATTTTTCTTTTTATAATCTTCAAGCATTTTCTTGAAAATGTCAATTTGTTTCTATTTTTTGGATAATTCTTCGTCTACAACGCTTGAATCACTAGAATCAAAATTCCAATGTGGACCTTGATAGGTTCTTTAATAAAATCAAGCTTGAGCGACATGGCTTTGAAATTTCTCTTCTAAATCACATGAATTAGAATTCCA
Organism: Cucumis cinereus; assembly: GCA_037974625.1. Lineage (NCBI taxonomy): Eukaryota > Viridiplantae > Streptophyta > Magnoliopsida > Cucurbitales > Cucurbitaceae > Cucumis > Cucumis cinereus. Next base: position 46,949 of record JBBPDJ010000019.1, on the reverse strand, counting down.
ACATGATCTTATTGAGTAAATTTGACTTTTTCGTCTATGCCAATTGTTGCAACTGTTCTCAAGTCTTCCTTAATCGGTAATCAATAATAGTCCATTATTGCAAAATCTTAAAAAGAAGCTCACTTTGCAATTTGTGTTGCCAAGAGTTTCTTTCCACCGATTGTAACATTGGCCTGCAACTGCTCTGGTACTAATTTGATGTAGCCAAAGAGATAAAAGGAGAAGTCTCTCTAAGAATACAATTTTTCATTGAAAGTTATTAATACAAGAAGACAATTTCTCTATTTATAGAGAATTGGAAAACAAGTTACTCCTAATCCTAATCCTAATCCTAATGAACCAAGAAAACTAAATCTAATCCTAATCAAATAAGAAACCGACCAAGATAGCCTATTTACTCTAATCCTTACTACATCAGTTAACACTATGGACTGCCTTACGAGGAAGATACCTTCATTAATTGGTTTGTTTTGTTGTATTCTCCATCAGAAGATGGAGGAAGACTTGGGTCACATTCTTTTCGATGCGAGTTTGTGAGAACAATGTGGTATGACTTCTTTCACACTTTTGGATTTTTGCTAGCGTGTGACATATGGAGATTTGTGATATGATCATAAAGTTCCTCCTCCATCCATCATGAGCAAGTTAGAACAAAATATGAGAGAACTCCTTACTTCATTCTATATAATAGAGTTCAATATATATAGGCATACATGAAAACCTTGAATAAAGACGAGTAAATTACAATAAAGAACAAAAGGCTATAATAAGCCTCTCTAATTACATATATACTATAACACTACCCCTCAAGCTGGAGCATGTATGTTTTTTTTTTTATTAAAATAAATTGCTTTCATTGAGAAAAAAATGAAAGAGTACAAGCGGGCACAAAAACCAGGGGACCCCCACTACAGGAAGGAGGCCCAGCTATACAAAATCATGTCAAGAGGATAATTACAAAAAGTCTTCGAAATCGAAGCCCAAAGAGAAACATGATACCAAATAACCGACTAAATCTCCCCACTCCCCCTTTCAACTCCCTTAAGCACCCTTCTATTCCTCTCATTCCACAAAACCCATAATATGGCACAAACACAAGCACGCCAAAGAAACCAACCTCTATCCCCATAAGGCGGATGAGAAGAAACTCATTGATCATCCCTCTAACATCTCTATGACAAGCATACGACAAGCCAAAATTCTCCATGCCTAGCTCGTTACATAGGTACTCTATTTGAACTCCAATCAAAGATTTTGTGAAGATATCTCCTAATTGTTCTCCACTCTTCACATATCCAGTTGACACCAGACCTTGTTGTATTTTTCCCCGAACAAAATGACAATCAATTTCAATGTGTTTAGTATGCTCATGAAATATTGGGTTAGATGCAATATGGAGAGCAACTTGATTGTCACACCATAACTTAGTCGGAATTTTAGTATTAAAACCCAAATTCAATCAAGAGTTGATCTAACCACATTATTTGACACATTGATTGTGCTATTGCTCTATATTTTGATTCAACACTTGATCGTGAAACTACGTTTTGCTTCTTACTCTTCCATGAAACCAGATTGCCTCCAATGAAAACATAATGCCCATAAGTCGATTCTGTCTTCTTTTGATCTTGCCCAATCAGCAGCTGAAAAACATTCAATGTTCATATGACCATGATCTTTTTACTAGATCCCACGTCCAGGTACAACCTTAAGATATCATAGAATTTGTTGTACTGCATTCCAATGTTCCACTGTGGGTGAGGTATAAACTGACTCACAATGCTTACCAAATAAGCTATGTTTGGTCGTGTTACTTAAATGGTTCTCCATCTTTTAAAAGTTGTAGACTAGGCATCATCGCACTACTGCATGGCTTGACTCACAATTTTCCTGTCTCAGATAGCAAATCAAGCACACATTTTCTTCGACATAAAAATACCCTTCTTGCTTCTCATTACTTCGCCCAAAAAATACTTTAGTATTCCCAAATCCTTAGTATGAAATTGACTTCAGAGGCAAGATTTGAGAGACAATATATTTGACGTATCACTTCTAGTTATGACAATATCATCAACATATACAACAAGTAGAAAAATTCCATTCATAGATCTTAGGTAGAAAACTAAGTGATCCGATTTGATTTTCTTCATTCCAAATTGCTCAAGTGCTTGACTAAAATTTTCAAACCATGCACGTGGACTCTGTTTCAACTCATATAAAGATTTGTGAAGGCGACACACTTTATCATTTTCCCCCTGAGTGACAAACCCAAGTGGTTGCTCCATATAGTCTTCCTCCTGAAGATCACCGTGGAGAAAGACATATTTAATGTCAAGCTGATGTATAAGCCAACGTTGAGATGTTGCCATAGAAATGAATAACCTGATAGAAGTGAGCTTAGCAACAAGAGAGAAGTATCAAAATAGTCGACCCCATACGTCTGAGTATAATCTTGAGCCACAAGGCGTGCTTTGAACCGAGCTATTGACCCATCGGGATTAACCTTGATTGCACACCCATTTGCACCTGATAGTCTTCTTTCTTGCAGGAAGAGATACTAAATCTCAAGTACCATTATCAGCTTTAGGCATTCACCTCCTCAATCATTGCATTGTGCCACCCAGAATGAGACAAAGCTTCATGAATGGTCTTAGGTATTGAGTCAGAGTCAAGACGATCCCGAAGGATGGAAGTAAAAACAGGTTTCTCACGCGCTTCCACGCGTCGGCTTGTGTAACGAAGGGCAACAACTTCTGGCGGCGCATGCGACTCACATGCAGACTATTTTTCAGCTAAATTTTGGGTTCTTGTAGATCGGCAAGTGTGCTTTCTTCTGAGTTGGGCGGTGATGAAAAAATTAAAAAGAAAAAAAAAACCACACTGGCCGATGATAGTGGATCCCGGTGATGGTAGCAGAAATGGCAGGGGATTTTAGTGACGACAACGAGTCTGGTCAACAAAGGAAATAGGCCAGACCAAAGCAGAAGATCAAACTCTCAGAAAAATGCTCTAAACCTAAAACTCTAAGGGTTCACAAATCTCCAAATTAGGACAAAAGACTAATACGCTCCTATAATTACGTATATACTATAACTCATGACATCATGAGAAGGTTTGTTTTTTTATTGTTTGTTGGAGTCTGTGCTATTATGTTAGATTGTTGGGGTGAGTGGAAGAATCATGTGTTTAAAGGGTTGGATAGGGATCTTAGTGATGTTTGGTCCCTTGTAGTTTTCACGTTTTCCTCCATGTTTCGATTTCATAGACCTTTTGTAACCATTCTTTAGGTTCTATTTTTATTTTGTATAGTTGGAGTCTCTTCTTCTAGCCTATAGCATTTAGTCAATAATTTGCGAGATAGGATATAGTACCGTCTACTATCTATATCTGGAATATACTTGGCAAATTATTGACCGAATGCTATAAGCTATGGATTTTGGAATATTTAGGTAAAATATTCACTTCCTTCGTGTCCTCATATTGGCACCTTTTTTAGCAGGCTAGGATGGAAGAAGTTGATACAGAACTCGAAGCTCACCTTTTTAATAAACCTGAAACAGAAGCATCATTGCCGAAAGAGGTAGAAGGGGTGAAATCTTTATGTTTTGAATGTTTAATCTCTTGTTCTTGTGTCCAGCAGTCAATGACGGTGCCCCATACTGAATCGTAGAAATTTTAATACGTATTTTTTTCTCTTTTAAATATGTTTTGATGTAGGATACGGCAGTAGAGAAGGACCCACTGGCTAAATCTGAAATTGGAGAAAGTGCTGGCACTGAAGAATCATCTGAAGAAGTCCTGAAAAAGGTATTTATTTCCATTTAACAATATTTTCTTTCAGGAAACTTGATTGAAGTTTGTATCATTTGGTAAATGTGGCTTGATGTGCTACTTTATTAAATCCATTTGATGACATTAGTATGAAAGTTTTGGTCGGTGTGTTGGTCCTGTCGTAGAATCCTCTACGCTTTTTCTTATAATAGTTATAATGAATATTAATGACAATTTTTAGACAAAATATATTGTACCGAATTGTGCAATTGATATCGTGAGGTCATTTTGTTCGATGAATGCTTGGTATAAGAGATATAGGAAACCTTTGATGCAAAAGTGAGTCTAGAAAATGGAGGAGTAATAGAAAACTGGAGTACTTGATAAGTCCAAATCTGGGTTTTAGTGTCCGATAAAGCAAGAACTAACCCAAGCCAAGAAGAATACCAGATAATTTCTAAGTCGGGAATTGAGAACTTGACTTGGTGAACCACTAGAATCATCCTGTGAAGACCAAGTTCAACTACATTTCCAAAACCGAATAGTTTTATTTAGCGTAGCCATAACGGAAGCGAATTGGAGATATAACCTGGTCAACCACTAGAATTATCTCCAATGCTTTAGATCTAATATTATTATTGGAAGAACTTTTGGAAATTTCTTTATTTCTGATCTTAGATTGGTTTACTTGCTCTCTGTTTCTTTTCCTTTTCCAGTTATTTGTTTTGTGTTCTAACCATTTTTTTGCGCATCCAGAAATATGACTTTATTATGTTTGTGTGCAATACGTTCTGGATTGGATTTCAATTTACTCGTATTTAGTACATCAGAAGTTTCTTAGTTTAAAGATTCAAACTTAAGCTCGTTAATTCAATGGCTCCTTCAACTTAAATCTTAAGGGCCATTTGTTCCACTGTTCATTTAAATGATTTCCGTTTCTGGTTCAATTGTATTCAATTTGGGTGAAATTTGTGGCAGAATGATGGTAGTCAAGAGTTGTCAAAGGAAGAGTTGGGCCGCCTTGTTGCTTCTCGTTGGACAGGAGAAAATACTGAAGAACAGTCAAGGAACAAGGATAGTACGAACGATAGTGATGAAGAAAGTCATGATATCTCAAAAGAAGCACATGAAAATGACGGTTATGCTTCAGAGACTGATGATGATAACCAAAAATACGATGATGACCTAGAGGGTGATTTAGAAGATACCAGAGACGAATTTCATGGTGATTCTACTTCGTCTGAGAGATATTATTCAGATACAGAACTGGACTCACCAGGTTGAAAAATAGGTTTCTCTTTTCCAACTCACTTTAGTTATAATATTGCTTTAACTGCCTTTAGTTGTGAAATATTTTTATTTTATTATTATTTATTAATTATTATTTATAATCACATGTCTAGATGTGGAAACCCAAAGTAACCCCTCCTGGCTTGAGAAGATACAGAAAACAGTTCGAAATGTCATCAAAGCTGTTAATATATTCCAGTCTCCAGTGAACCAATCAGGTAAAATACAAGCTTACAAATTCATGGTGTTCTACACTTGAATGCAGGCTTCAGAGTTTAACCACGTGAAAATGGTTATGTTGCATTTTCATTCATCAGATGCTGCTAACGTGCGCAAGGAATATGAGGAGTCCAGTGCCAAGTTATCGAAAATTCAGTCAAGGATCTCAAGTTTATCACAAAAGCTAAAGAATGATTTTGGTTAGTGCGAGATGTACTGTTTCCGCGTTTATTATGCAACACCAGTTTAGAATATGAAAGTTTAATTTAGTATTCTTCTTTTCTGTCTGATTGTAGGTCCAGAGAAGGAGTTCTATTCATTCTATGACCAATGTTTTGAAATCAAGGAGAACAAGTAGCTAATTTTACCCTTCAGTTTTTTTATTTTTCTAGGATTTTTCCAGTGCTAATTGAATTTTTATGTTTGTCTGCTTAATCTCTAGTATTGGTTTCTTTGTCCAGATACGTTTACAAAATCTGTCCTTACAAACAAGCTTCCCAGGTTGAGGGGCATTCAACAACTCGTTTAGGGTAGGTATTTAGTAATCGGTGATCTATATATTTATTTCGTCAAATAATCTTTTGTGTAAATTTGAGTTACTAGACTGCTAGGATACTGATTGGAGCTCTTGCAAGCTTCAGAGTCTCCTCTCACACAGATTTAGTCCCTCGAGTATACTAGTACACGTAGTCTAGACTTCTTTTGTTTTACTTTGTTATCCTTTTCCCAGATAAAATCTCAAGTTATTAGCAAACTTAGTATGACTATTGACTCGACTCTTCTGTTTTAACGTGATACTTTTTTTTTCAACCAGGCGCTGGGATAAATTTGAAGACTCATATAGGGTTATGACTTTTTCAAGTGGGGATAAGTGCTGGAATGGACCTGATAGAAGCTTAAAGGTGTCTTACGAATACTTTTACTTTTGAAAATTTAGAAGTTGCCATAAGGACAATGATTAAATTTACCGGCATGTGGCTATTTTCATTGCTGAACTGGGCATAATAACTACTTCCTGAAAATATGTTTGACCGAACTTAAACGTAAGATTAGTTCCTGAAAACTATGATCATCTATGCGTTTCCCGTATTCTGAAGGCAAGATTGTCCATCAAATAGCAGGAGTGGAGGACCCTCTTGACAGTTCCATGTTTATTCTCCAGGTTAAGCTAAGATGTGGGGTTAAAAATGGCATAACCGATGTAGATGAACCAAGCCGTTGCGAGTAAGTCTCTCTCTCTCTCTCTCTCTCTCTCTCTCTCTCTCTCTCTCTTCTCTCTCTCTCTGACAACTCATTGTGAGTTTGTGACAGGTACGTGGCATTGTTATCAACCCCAGCTGTTTGTGTAGAGGAAAAGCTTCAGGTTTCATTTATTGTTCTTTTATGTCTGCCGTTCATTACGATGTTGTTAGATAATATTAGACTTTCCACACTGACGACACCCACTTAATGTTCCATAGGAACTGAAAAACAAGTTGGACGTGCTGAGTAAGGAAGAGGCAGAGAAGCATGATGAACTTTGAACTTGAGAGTTTTAATTTTCTTTGGAATACGCTGGGTGGGAAGAGTATCTGGCCGAGTTAGATTATCGTTTTGTGGCAGTTGGTGTTATTTAAGAGACTGGATGAAATGATTGAAGTAGTTTTCTTGCAGGCTAGAGGAAAGGTTTTTTTTCTAAATCAGAAGGTATAGTTCTGTTATGGGTCGCGGGAATGAAACTTAAAACCCCATCCCCATTTGCGGATGTGGGATCTGCCAGACTAGTCTATGCAGTTGATCTCGATAACCCTATCAGGCCATCTTCTTTATGGACTAATTTATGCTAATAGGCGGAATGTCCAAATTATGACGAGCAAAATGGATACTTGTACTTGATGAGCTTATATGTACACATTCATTGGAATTTCTTTCATATTTGTACTTCAATTTGGTTTGATTTTATTTTCTTTATCTTAATAATATAATACCATTAGAACTTCCATCATCTGACCTAGTGGTCAAGAAAAAGTGAGTTTGAGCTAGAATGACCATCTATTTAGGATTTAATATCTACTAAGGGATTGTTTGGAGAATTAGAATAAAATGAGTATGATATAAGAGTATGAACTGGACTGTGAAGCATGAAAACGGTGGAAAAAAGGAAAGTTGCATTGAAAATTGTGAGAATAAAATGAGTTTGATATTAAAGTTTGAACAAAAAGCGCTCGATCTAAACATGAATTTTAGATCATATTATATTACATTTCTATAAGTGATGTTGTATCTCGAGACCAAGAGAGAAGAGGAGTGAGAAAGAGGGGAGTGAATGATTAAAAATATAATTAAATCCAATATACCTTAGAAGAGTACTAATGTTTTCCACTGTTTCTCTTCCATTCACACAGAAAGATCTTCTAAAGTATCATGTATATTAAGGATGATTTGGAATCAAATGACATAATCAAAAGAGCAAATAAAAACAACTTGGTTAAGAACATAGCATGATTTGGCCAAAAGGGACAACTTCTAAGTTCTAATCAAAATTGGCTTAGAAAAGGAAGTTAGCTTGGGCCTTGGTGCCAAATATCTGGCGCATGCTTTTACCCAAAGAATTATCTTAAGTTCACTAAGATTAAGTTTGAGGTCGACCCTAGTAAAATACCAAACAAAGAGTCCAAAGGAAGGTTGAGACTGAGAAAAGAAAAGTGGTAGGTGCCTAAGCGTCACAATGCTCGATCTGGATACATGTTAAGACCGACCCAAAGAACTCGCCAAAAAGGGGATGCCACATCAAAGATCTAGACTAGAAAATGAGGATAAAATAGAAAATAATAATTTGAAAACCCTAGCAGAAGAGGATTAGACCAACATAATAAATGCATTATATAAAAGTAAGTTTATTGTAATACTTAAACACATTACTTCTGCACATATATTTTCTTATTTTTGTGTCAAGCACTATATTGATGTATAGATCTTTCTATCTCTATCTGTTAAGCTCTTATATGACCCACAAATTTACAATGGCCAATGTTCAAACACAATTTTTTCTATTGGAACCTTTGCATCAACTATATATATGTATATACATACCCTATATATATGGTTGATGCAAAGGTTACGTATATCTATATATGTATATACATATGTTACATACCCTATATATATATATATATTCCTAGATATGGATAATAAAATTGGTAAAACTATAATATAATTAAATTATCCCTGAAGTTTCATAAATTTATTCAAATAATTTTTATGATTAGAAAAAAACTCATTCATTTTCGTAGAAATTGAGCGTCCATATTTCCATCAACATCCACCTTTCAGCACAAATTCCAAATAAGTGTAATTAAAAAAAGAAAAAGTGTGAGAACGTATGCGATGCGATGAGGTAGCGCCACGCCTTTACAGTTGACCTCAAAAACCCGAAAATGCTCCTCCTGCCTTTCGATTCTGATTTACTAAACCTTGTCCTTGTTCTTCATTCAATCGAGGCCTTTTCAATATCTTCCATCCGATCAACGATCCGCCCTTTTTTCTCTGTTTCATCTCATCCATTCTCCACTTTTCTGGATCTTCTTCTTCTTCTTCCTCCAGGAAAGATTTAATCCTTTGATCCTTCAGTCCCTCATCATTCACATTTACAATCAACCACAAGAAATGGACGGATTAGTGATTGAGAAGAAACCCAAGACTAAGATTGTCTGCACCCTAGGGCCGGCATCCAGGTCCGTGCCCATGATCGAGAAGCTCTTGAAAGCTGGGATGAATGTTGCTCGTTTCAACTTCTCTCATGGATCCCACGCCTATCACCAGGAGACGCTGGACAATCTCAGGGCCGGAATGGAGAATACTGGTATTCTCTGCGCCGTCATGCTTGACACTAAGGTTTCTCTCATCCTTCTTTCCCTTACTTTTACAGTATCATCATATTATCATTCTACTTGATGAAACCCTCCATTTCTTGCTCTTCATTTCTACGTATCTACTTTCCTCTTCTGATCCAGATTATCTGTAATTTCTTTCCATAACTCTCCGTTTTATTTTTCTTTTATTTATTATTATGATTATTATTATTTTGTTTTAGTTTTATTCTCTTAGACTCACAGATATATTGGTATTTTTCTAGTTTTGCTTCGGATGTTTCCAGATAATCTAAAAGTCGCTTTCCTTGTGCCAATTTCCCTAAAAATGCTCAATTTGTTTGTTATAGCTTACGAGTGCTAATGTGTAGCCACTTACACCTTCAAGACTCTCTTTCTCTTGTGAAAAAAGAATATACACAGACTTATTGTATGCGAAATTATCAGTAGACTTCAACATATTTTTTACAAGAAAAACATGAATAAGTAGATCAACACCTCGACTTTTTATGTACTTGAGAAAAAGAAGACGGAAGATAGAAGTTTGCATGCTAATTGTGAAATTTTCTTTCTCAAAAGTGGTGTTTTTTGATGTCATATTAAGTTGAAATGACAGATTGACCCTTACTCTACATCTTGCACTACATTAACAACAACCCAATTGTAATAAATAAGCCTGAAACGAGTAAGTTCTTGCAAGTATCTACACATTCAGATATTAGGATTACCAGGTTCAAATGGGGAGATAAAGTGGTCTTGTTCTTACAAGGTTAAATGGAAAAAAGTGGGGGAGGGGTTTTGTGCTTGCAGGTTTCTGGGTGTGATGTGTATTTATTTATTCATTTTCTACAAGTCGAATGAAGATGCTATGTGTTTTTTTTTACTGAATACGATTGTCATTGTCATCCTGAGTCTGTTTTCTACTTGAAAAATGTTCTCTGAAATTCTTCTCCCATTGATACACAGTTCTGACCGACTGTTTGGTCATTACCATGAAATCTTCACTAATTTGGTACTGTTTGTTTGTCTAGTCTGGATATTTTATACTTTCTAATTGTTGTCTTTGAACATCACCAAGTATCTTTAGTTTTCCGAGCTTTTTCCTGGAACAACTGCCTTCCTGATTTCTGTTTCAAACTTTCATATCTAATATCCATTTGCAGCACTTACAAAAGTGTACAACTACATCTGAAGTTTTAAACGTATCAGTTAATCATGTCTATAGTGATGACACCTCCATTACTTGGAGATGCACCATCCGTATATTTCACCTCTAAATTTAAAGAAATGAGTGAAAGCAGCTGTTTTTATCCTTGACTTTCAAATGAAAACAGGGCCCAGAAATTCGAACTGGATTTTTGAAAGATAACAAACCCATCCAACTAAAACAAGGGCAGGAGATAACCATATCTACCGACTACAGCTTGAAGGGTGATGAGAATATGATATGTATGAGCTACAAAAAGTTAGCCGAGGATGTAAAGCCAGGGAGTGTAATACTTTGCTCGGATGGTACAATCTCATTTTCAGTTCTATCTTGTGACAAAAAATTGGGTTTGGTACGATGTCGCTGTGAGAATTCTGCAGTTCTTGGTGAAAGGAAAAATGTTAACCTGCCTGGAGTTATAGTTGATCTCCCTACCCTTACAGAAAAAGATAAGGAAGATATACTAGAATGGGGGGTTCCTAATAAAATTGATATGATTGCTCTATCTTTTGTTCGGAAAGGTTCTGATCTTGTGGAGGTCCGGAAGTTGCTTGGAAAGCATGCCAAGAGTATTCTTCTCATGTCAAAGGTACATTCAGTTACATGAAAATTTTCTGTGAAAATAAGTTTCTCTTCATGAGGATGACAAAGTTAAGAGTTTAATTTTCCGTGAAAATAAATTTCTATTCATAAGGATGACAAAGCTAAGAGTTTTTGCATGTATAAAAGAAGGTTATAATACCATTTTGGTTCTTGTACTTGGATTTTGTTTTGTCTTCGTACTTTTAGTTGTTCAATTTTAGTCTTTTTATTTTCAATTAATCTTATAATTTGTTATTGTAGTTAGTTTCTTGTTGATTTTTCTTGAAAAAAAAAAGTTTTCTTAAGAGCATCTCCTTTATAAATTATAAAAATTATATTTACATAGTGTCATCATTTAATAAATTTTGATGAAAATTAAATTTGGTGGAGTAAATCTAAGATTTTCCAATTATTTATTTTTTTATTTTTAAATAGACAACTTAACTTAAGATTTATTGAAAGTACATGGACTAGAAATAGACAATTGAAAGTAAGAGACCAAAATGGAACAAAACCCAAAGGACAAAATCAAAATAGTATTTTAACTAAAAAAATGATTAGTGGTAGTGTAGCCTTAATATGAAAATTTAGCTTGAAATTCTAAAATGTACTAAAGATGAAAATCAAGCAGGACGATGATATTTGCGATCGCTTCTTCTATGTACCATAACATGTCTGTACTAAAAGCAATTTCAGCCCTGTTATCAATCTGGAATTTGACCCACAGGTTGAGAATCAAGAAGGTGTGGCAAATTTTGACGACATACTAGCCAATTCAGATGCATTCATGGTAGCTCGTGGTGACTTGGGAATGGAAATTCCGATTGAGAAGATATTTTTGGCGCAGAAAGTGATGATATACAAGTGCAACATCCAGGGAAAACCTGTTGTCACAGCGACACAGATGCTGGAATCAATGATTAAATCTCCTAGGCCAACTAGAGCTGAAGCCACTGATGTTGCAAATGCTGTTCTTGATGGGACAGATTGCGTAATGTTAAGTGGTGAAACGGCTGCTGGAGCATATCCTGAACTTGCTGTTAGAACAATGGCAAAAATATGTGTTGAAGCTGAAAGCACCCTTGATTATGGTGATGTCTTTAAAAGAATTATGGAACATTCACCAGTTCCCATGAGCCCATTAGAAAGCCTGGCTTCTTCTGCTGTGAGGACTGCAAACTCAGCCAAGGCAGCTCTTATACTTGTCCTAACTAGAGGAGGAAGCACAGCAAAATTAGTGGCCAAGTATAGGCCAGGAACGCCAATCTTGTCTGTAGTTGTCCCTGAGATTAAGACAGATTCATTTGATTGGTCGTGCAGTGATGAAGCTCCAGCAAGGCATAGCTTAATCTTTCGGGGCTTGGTACCGGTTCTTAGCACAGCCTCGGCAAGGTCGTCTCATGCAGAGACAACTGAAGAAGCAATAGAATTTGCTATTCAGCATGCAAAATCCAAGGGCCTCTGCAAAAATGGAGATTCTGTGGTGGCTCTTCACCGCGTTGGTACTGCTTCTGTTATCAAGATATTGACTGTGAAGTAGTAATGACGCCCTTTGAAGGTTATTTTTTTTAGCCATTCACCACGATCACAGATTAAATCGAATAATTGCTCTTGATTTTCTTCATTGTTTCGGGGGTCGTTGAGACCACCAGTTTAACTTACATCTGTTACCTCTGTGATACAGACAATGTCGTGTTACTGGAAACCAAACAGTATTTTTGTTTTGAAATATTTTTGTTTTGTTCATCAATAAATTGTTGCCGTTTGCCAGGCATCTTGGATGTAGAATTAGAAAAGATGCTCTGGCGTTTGTTTGACTGCTGTGATCAATTGGATAGCAATTTCAAATTATATTATTGTTTCCGAGCTTATGAACCAAGAGACTTCTTGGGTTGAGAGACCTTTTTTTTTGTGACGTTGATCACTGCTTTTAAGATTTTGTTCTTCACATTGCTCTATTCTCAATAGAACGCAATGCTACAGAGGACTTGAGATAATGAATTTAACATCTTAAATTCACCAGGGGAAGGCCATACCAGCTTTCTATATGTCCATACTAAATACTATATTATTTAAAAAGTTTAAAGGGATCATTTTCAAGGGAAAAAGGTGTTGAAAAGGGACTAGTTTCTATTTAGTCCTTATGTGAAGCAAATCACAAATTAATTTATTGACTATTAAATACATATTTAATGTTGGACATGGATCTTATAGTTTTTCATTCTCGTGAACTTGTACCTATTCTGCTTTATGATTCCGTATATGTTAGCCATAAATCACTTCTTGATACCACTACAACATATGAAATGAAGATTGAACTCCAACCAAGAATATGCTAAAATAATCACATTTTTTCTTTTAATAATATATAACTCAGTGTGAAATAACGGTGTAGAAATATAAGTTAAAATTACATAGCCTACGAATATCATTCCTGTTATATGTTTTGAAATCACAGGGGATGAAAACTATTATTCCTACACACATATACATATGGGCGAGTACACAGCCAATATCGTTGACCCTGCCACAAAACATAGAGTGAGATGATATTTGTAGTTGAATTGAAGGAACAGGTGAAGACATATTTGTTATGGGAGGTGAAGGAATAGCAATAATAGCAGGAGTAAGAGTGAAAAGGCATATACAATGTTGGTAAGAACAGGAGTCAAAACATCTGTATAGTATGATATAACACACATACATACATATACATACATAAGCAAGCAAGTAGAGCAGAAGCAGGATATTCAAATGGAAGTGTGATCCCTTTGAGAATCACTTGCACTTCCAGCCGAGGAGTTTCCTTGGGAAGTAAACAAGCTATTAAAAGGCCATGGAAACGAAAACCTCCTCCCAGACTCAGATGCATTTCTCCCCTCAATCTCCCCGCTGCCATTGCCATTAGCATTATTAAGGTCGCTCATGAACCTGGCAGCAGACCCACCATCTACATCACGCTTGGATTCATCCCCAGGCAATTGATGCCTACAAACTGGGCAAGAACTATGCAGCTCCAGCCATGGCAGAATGCAACCTGTATGAAATTTATGCTTACATGGCATCTCCTTGGCTTCTTCATTCACCTCAAACTCATCCAAACACACTGAACATTGCAAACGACTATCCTCCTCAAGTTCAACCCTCACGGTGGGCAGCGCATCAACTGCCTCCTTCTGTGCTGGTGGAGTGCCATATCTGTTGGGATCATTCTCGGCTATATGTTGCAATAACAAATCCAAACCAGGTCCTACGAAATAATCACCCAGCGACCCAATGGGGTTTTGGTTTTGATTTTGATTCTCACCTCCTTGAACTACAATGGTCTGGTTGAAAGGATTTATAAGAATAACCCTCTCTCTTTCTCTGCTCCTCTCTCCCTCGTAACTATTCTCTGATTCAGCAGTTGCCATTCCAGCCCTGATACCTTGGAGCAACTGAAGAATGGTAGCTGAACTTCTCCTCCTCCTAATGACTGAATCAAGCTCAGTCGTCTCACTACTCGCACGATTCCCCTCTCCATCCTCATGCTCATTATCATCATCGTCGTCGTCAAACTCTAAATGCCTGAATCTTCGTCGCCCACGGGGATTTCCCATCATACCCAGCAAGATCGGAGCCCAGAGGGACAAAGCTCGCTCCGACCCAAAATCGGATTCGAGCTCATTATTATTATTGTTATTATTGTTATCGTTATTGTCGCTGGAAATACCGTTTCCTATCTCCTCAACAAAGCCGCTGCGGCAGAAGGGGCATTTAATTTCCACGTCAACGATGGGATTCACCATTTGAGAACACATGTGACACCAGTATCTGGTTGCAATTAACTCGTCCATCGTCTCCTCTATGAATTGTATTGTAAGAGTGGGATGATCACACGCAGGCTTCCGGTATTCTGTTTTCTGTAGAAATGTAACAGGATGATCACAAATCGTATATGTAGGCAGGTGATGGGGGAATCCGTCCGATCAGATGTGAGATGTGGAATGGGCAAAAACTTGGAAACCGTACACAGATCCCAGATCCGCCGGTAAAGGGTCAACCATCAAAAGAAAAGGATGAAAAGTCGGCGGATGGAGATTCAATTGAAATTGAAATTGAAAGAAAAGAAAAGCAAGCAATAGCAGGAAGGAGGAAAACAAAGAAGAAGAAGGAATTACTTGAAAAACGAAGCGTAGGTTGAGGAATACCAGGAATCTGTGCGGTCGCTCCGACAAGGAAACGGGGAATTGAATTGAATAAAGAGGAAGCCGTGGGGAACGAGAGGAAGAGAGAGAGAGAGATTTCAACGTTATAAACAACAAAAAGGTAAATAATAAAAAGATCCTCTCCCTCTCTCTTTCTCTGGACAACCCGACCCTTTCTATCCGCTTCTTCAAACTCTCTCTCTCTCTCTCTCTCTCCTTTATTGCATTTATTTTACTATTTATTATTATTATTATTATTTTCTTCCTTAACCAAAAAAAGAAAAAAAAAATCCTAATTTTCTTTTCCTCCCCCATCCTCCAATTATCCTCATGCCTTTTCTTTCTACTCATTTATGCTATTTCCTCTTTTGTTTTATTTACTGCATTTTTTTTTAATACAACTCAAAATTTCCTTACTAATATGCTTGTATATAAATTCAACAAGGTTCAGTTTGTTTTGTTTTTTTGGGTTTTTAAACCTCTAAATTTCTTTTTATTTTAGTTTACGTAACTTTCAATAAATTTTAAATTTAATATAAATATATTCTTCAATTCTTTTTATAAAATTTATTAACATTTTTCATCGTAGATTTTGAAAATATATTAGCATATTGTTTTTTTTTTGAGGAAAATTCTTTTTATTATTTAACCAATTTTGAAACACACTTGATTTGAGAGGCTAGAGTTAATGTATTAAAAGTAGGAAAACTAAAATTTTTCAAATTCCATAGTACATGGAACAAATTGTATATTAACCTACCTTTTTTTTTTCTTTTTTAATGTTACTTTTCGGATTAAATTTGTTCTACCTAATTTTAAATATTTTTTATATGTCAAGATGAATTAACTCAATGATAATTGACATGCACTCTTTTTTATTTAGATCAAAAGTTTGATCTCTCGTCCATATAACCATTATATTATATTCTTTTTTTAGTATAACAACTATAGATTAGAAGATTAAAATAATGAGTTTTTTTTTTTTTTTTTATTAATGACTTCCTCCATGTGAAATATAATTTACATCAAATGGTGTTCCAATGTTCACATTCACATTAGACTATAGATGAACTGTCCAACCTGATGACTCTGTCAAAATCATAAGCCAATTTTAAAATATGGCGCAATGAATAATTTTCATGTTTTTCCATCCATCACTTGATCGCGATGGGGAAGCCAAGCCCAACTCGATGATTTTTTTGAAGCACTAACCCGATTTTAAAGTGAAAACG
Source organism: Cucumis cinereus (assembly GCA_037974625.1). Taxonomy (NCBI): domain Eukaryota; kingdom Viridiplantae; phylum Streptophyta; class Magnoliopsida; order Cucurbitales; family Cucurbitaceae; genus Cucumis; species Cucumis cinereus. The sequence goes on along the minus strand of JBBPDJ010000019.1, from coordinate 30,613 downwards.
TGATGAATGAATGAAAAGAATTTAGAATGAAGAGATAGATGAATCTATATCACATTTAAATATGAGAGATGTCGAAGATAGGCAAGCATGATTAAAAAATATTTAAAGAAATTGAAGGTCAATTTTTGTGGATCAATCATATAATTTTGGACATTTTATAAATATTTTCATAAATGGAATGAAAGCGGCTTATTTTCAAGAATTCCGAGCAAGAAAGAAATCCAACACCAGTCTTCCAAAGCCCGTTGCCTCACAGTTTAGCATCTTGAACCTAAAAACTACTTAATTACCCTCCTTCTCCTTCAAAACGTCTTACTTTTTCAGTACTGATTCTTCTTTCATTAGATTACTCCATCGTCCTCGCTGCATCGCCCTTCTACTCCTCTCACTCGCTCACGAATGATTTCATCATACGGCCTACTTCCGTTTTAGGTAAAGAAACAAAGAAGAGAGAAATTCGATATCGAGCGCCCAAAAGGGGCGGTTAAAAGGTTAGGACGGCTCGTCGGTGGCAAATGGTATATCATGCTTTGCAGTTCATTGAGAGATCGACTTCGGCCATGGCTTCGTGATTATGATAGGCTTCAGTCTTTCGCCGTCATTCTCATTTATATTCAGGTGCACTCTTGCCCCTATCTTTGATTCTCATTCTTCTTTTGTTCTTTCTTTCTTTCTTTCTTTCTTTTTTTTTGTTTGCATTCTTAATCTAATTATTTTTGTTTTTTTTCTCCTTCTAAATGCACATGACATAGATCGGGTGCGCATTGATTGGATCCCTAGGGGCATTGTACAACGGTGTTTTGCTTATAAATTTGGCCATCGCATTGTTCGCTTTGGTAGCCATAGAGAGCAGCAGTCAGAGTCTTGGTCGTACATATGCTGTTCTCCTCTTCTCTGCCATTTTCCTCGACGTCTTCTGGTTTATTCTTTTCGCCTACGACACATGGTCTCTCCCTTTCTTCGTTTTATTATGTTTAGTTAGTTTGTTTATGAGAATGGGCGTCCTGACTGCCCATTACTTACCCTTGTTCACACAGTAAAATTAGAAATCCAAGCTTGTGTTATATTGTATAATTGTAATTTGCACATTCATATGCTTCGTATGATATAGATGAAGCTATACAAGAAGCTTCAAACACTAAGAGGATATTTTAATTTCTGACACAATTTGAAGGATGCTTTGTTCTTGTATAGTTGCAACAACACTTGAACCTTTTATCATCTGCCATTGCTCGCATATCATCCAATCAAATTTATTTATTTATTTATTTTTAATTCTATTTGAGCAATGTATTTTCCTGCGTCCTGACATCTATCTTCTTGCCTGCCTTTCCTCTTCCAATGTTCATTACGTGTGCATGTGCATAACGTGCTTCTAAATTGATGAACGGTGTTGACTGCTGTTTTACCCTGTAAATTGAGTGAAAGATTGCTTGTATGCAGGAACATCTCATCCGAGCAATATGGACCCCTTTTTACCTTTTCAGTGAAGCTTACTTTGGCTATGCAGATTATTGGATGTTCTGTTAGGCTATCTTCTTCTCTACTGTGGATTCAAATTTACAGGTTGGGGATTTCATACATGGAAACTTCAGTTCCCCGAGAGGCAGACTACGATTTGAGAAATAGTTTTCTTAGCCCGGCTACTCCTGTTGTAGTTAGACAACCATCAGGTTCTGATGACATGATTGGGGGCTCTATCTATGATCCAACTTATTACTCGTCCCTATTTGAAGATGGTCAAGATAGTAAATGTTTGTCTGGGGTAATGTATCTATTTTTTAATGTACTCCTGCATGCACCCGTTCTTGATCTCTTGTCATTCATTTATTAGTTCTAAATCTGCTAGCTATTGCTTTATTTTATTTTTTTTTACAAGTATTTGGTTTTCCATGGCATCTTTTTCAGCACACAATTCTTACAAGAAGAAAAGGATTGGCCTTACGATAAGTTTCTTGTACTGAATGAATTCTTGTAAAGTTATCTTTTAATCCCAATAAAACTAGCTCTTTGAAGGGCGTTTTAAAAGAGTGAACCGGAATGTCTTTGGAGATTTGAAGTTGATGAAATATGAGATTCTGGAGAGTATTAAGGGCATATTGATGGATATTTGAGGGAAGATGAGGTTAAGGATAAAGGGAATTTTGAGGATATGGAGAGGAGAGAAAGACAATTTGTTGGAGGCAAAAAACTAATGTAGGTGGGGTAAAGAGGGAAACTGTAATACTTCTTTATTCCATAGAGTTTCCTAGTGGGAGGAGAAGCACGATCATGATTGAGGCTACGATGGTGGGATAATTGTTTAGGGTGGTTGAGAGATTAAAGAGAAAGTGCTCTCTTTGTACCCTTTTTTATATTTCCCCTATTGTCCAAACATCACCATATAACTCTCACTTTTTACTCTTCTTTGTTTCTCTTTAAGCCTGGATTTCTAGGCTCTTTTTAATTATTTGTTAGGGCTTATTTCTCTCCGAAGCCCTTTCTTGTAGCTTAGCTCACTTTTGAAGGGGTATTTTTCGTGTGTGTGCACGCGCGCCCCCCTAGGTTCTTTCATTTTTTCTTAATGATAGTCAAGTTTCTTAATTAGAAATAATCCCCCTAATCTATCCAAGGCCTTTTCTTGATGGTCTGGATTGGTCCCCTATCTTGTAGTCGGGAAAAAGTAGTTTGGAAGCCCACCTCTTCCTTAGAGGAGATTTGGAAGGTTATCTTTGGTTTGTTTGGAGACAAGGACGGTCAGGCGACCTGTTTTACTTCGACTTTTTATCTAGATAATTGAGATCTTAATGAGAGATATGGAGGTCTTCGAAGAGTTTCGTGGTTGCAGTGTCTTGGACAAGTCTTTCATGGATGAAAGGAGAGGGCAAGGAGAATTAAGGAGTTTAGACCCATAGACCTAGTATGGGAGTTTGTACAAGATTATTGCTAAGGTCATAGCCATTAGGTTACTAGAGGTTCCTCATGGTACCATCTTAAATGCTCAAAGGCCTTCATAGAAGGGACTCAAATTTTAGATCAAGTTCTTATTGACGTTGTTGGGGACTATAGAAGTTGGAAGAAAGGAGGAGTTTTCAAATTCAACTTTGAGGAAACTTATGATCATGTAATTTTTTTTGATAAAGTCCTTTGGAGGAAGGGTTTTAGCCATTATCTATCTCATGGAAGAATTGAGGTCATGTTTACCATTCCTTAATCAAAATCTGCGTAATTGTAGTGGGATTCCATTGATGAATCAATTGTAATGGGCCTCAATTGCAAACGTAATTGGATTGGTTTTGATCTTGTTTACTTAGATATTTTGCGAACATAATATATTGATGATTGAGGCTATTTACTTTGCATTGTTTGGTATAATTGTATTCTTAAAGTTGACGTTTAGGGTTAGTCAGTAATGATTTTGGTAATGGTAACAATAAACGCGAAATTTGATAGTATGGGGTTCCATCTGAAAACCAATTGACAATGAGAGGAGTAGTCCATCTATCTCATAAGGAGTGTGAGTCCCTTTGGTTTTTCTAATGTAGGATTCTCAACATCTCAACATGCTCCCTCGAGATGGTGCCTCTTTGGGTTCACCAATCTTGGACCGAATACTCGTTTGGAGTTAATGGGCTCTGATACCATATTTGATAGTAGGAGCTTCCATCTCAAAACCAATTGACAATGAGAGGAGTAGCGCATCTATCTTATAAGGAGTGTGAGTCCCCTTGGTTTTCAATGTGGGGTTCTCAACAATGTTTCATAATACAGTTAACCATCATGTTAACTAATCGATTACGATAAATTGGACATGCGACATATTCATAATTCTCCTTCTATGTAACACTAAGGGTAAAGATAACGGTATCTCCTTGTGGGCCCCCTGTAATTTTCAAATGCAATGAGATTGATTACCCTCAACTCCGCAATTGTAATGCGTTTGTTGATTGTGGATTTGACTGTGGGCTAGATCCTGATTTTAGAGTCTATTTGGTTCGGCCACGTTGTTGTATTCTTTGTAGGATGGCCTAGAGGACCTAGTAGAGTTGATTTATTTTGGATAGGTGATTTTTTCCGGGCTTAGTAGAGTTGTTTCTTTAAAATGCTCTACTTTAGGCTTTGCGAGCTTCAAAGTTAAAAGGGAGACGATCACATGAACTTTTTCTTAATTCAACTTTCATGAAAAATGGTTGTTTTCGCGGCCAGTTTGTTCCAATTTGTATGGTCTTTGTTATGAGAGCTTTTGATGATATAATTTTAAATTTTCATTTCAACCATTAGCTTATGCTTTTGGGCTAATTAGTGATTTAAAATGATATTAGAGTAGGTTGTTCAAGAAGCCTTGTGTTTAAACCCCTGCAATGTTAATATTGATTTTCACTTGTCGGGTCTTCTACTTATTTCAAGCCCTTAAGTGAAGGAGAGTGTTAGATGATATAATTTTAAATTTTCCTTCATCCATTAGCTTAAGCTTTTAGGTGAATCGGTGATTTAAGAGAGCAATTATTGAATCTCCAAGAGAAAGAAAAGATGTTAATAACAATACTAGGTCAGGTTTCTATGTTTGTCTTTTAGGCTTTAGTGATTAGGTCTTTTCGTACTTACACGCTAGGCCTTCTTTCACAGGACTATAACCTTTTTTTGTCTTTTATGGCTTCCATCTAGAGTCAAAGCCCGCAATTCAAAACTTTCTCAAGAAAAACCGACTGTGATTCAGAGTCTTGTATCATAAATCTTGGTATTTGTACTGCGGGTGGTCTTCGAAACTTGAGGTTTCCTTGTCTTCATGCTCGTACGAGAAGGTGTTCTTGAACATTCATCACTGTATTAGCAACTATAGGTTTAGGGTTTGTTCGCTGAACTCGGTCAAGGCTTTGCTCGTTGAACTTTGGTTCGAAAGAAATCAACAAGTTTTTCAAGATAAAAGACTTGCGTGGTTTGATCGTTTTGAAGTGGCTCAGTTGAATGCTTCTTCTTGGTGCTTCTTCTCCAAGCCCTCTGAAGACCTCCATCAAGACATGTGTTTAAATTGAAATGCTTCTATTTCTACATATTAAGCTTTGTTACCAAACTTTTTGTTCTTAACCTGTTGAGATTGTTGTTTTTCTAGTTTTGCCCAGTTTTCTTGTAGCTTGGTTTTTGTTTATGGAAGTGATGTAGGTGCTAAGGAGGTGTCAAACTTAGTTGAGATGCCTGAATGCACCTCCTGATCCCTAGGTTACGTAGTGTCTTAGTTTTACAATTTAATTTAATTTTTTATTTTTTGAAGAAAGGTTAATTGAGTAGTTAATTTGTTGTAAACTAAGGTAAGTTTTCTATGCCCTCTCTCCTTCTTTCCCCGCCACTCTTGCCAGTCCTTTCCAGTTAGCCACAACTTTGTGTAGTCTGTCTTGCCGACCATGGAAGTTTGTTTCAGTTCTCCGACAATGATCATTTTCAGCTATCTATCTAAGATCTCCGGTGTTCGCTAGTTTTATCCTCAATACCTCGTCAGTGTTTGGTGTGCGGACACAATGGAAGTACAGAGTTGCAAGGTTTTTCAGTCGCATTATTGTATTTGGGCTGAAAATGGTTGCTTTCATGTAGAGGATGTGGAAGCTCAAAGATCTTTGTCAGTTTCAGAAACCCAATCAAGATGGTATGTGGAAGCTTTAGCAGATTTATTAAGAGGCCCTGATGATTGGTTCTTTCTGAGACACAGAAAGGTAGACCGTGGAAGATTCAGCTTTCAAAGTTTAGATAAGGAAATGGTTGGATTCTAAGCTGTGACTTTTAGCCAGCTTCATGTGGACGTTTTCTCTTCGGGTGTGTTCAGGGGAATTTAAACAAGGGTGGTTGGACTTTCTTAGAATGTTGGAAAGTTGGAATATTTGAAATGGTTTTCGCGCCAAAGTGATACATTCCACCACAAGTTTCAAGTTCCTTTATAGCTATTCAACATCAGGAAGTCTGTGAGAAAGAGTCAGTGCACACCCAAAAGAGTATTTATGTTATTAATTAAGAGGCTCGTTTCCATTTTAAAAAAATGTTATAAACTGATCCATTTGAGAGTTAATTGTCCCACAGCATGCTGGATATATCCCATTGCCTTCTTGAATTCTTCCATCGCGGTTTCAACCAATTGCAAGTATTGGTCCAAAGTTTGGTCAGCACTTGAAGGAGCTCCACCATCATTGATTGCGATCCAAATTTGTGGAACAGTTTCTAGCGAGCTCCACCATCATTGATTGCGATCCAAATTTGTGGAACAGTTTCTAGCGCTTGGATTGTGGTGCTCTGCACATTGCGCTCACGTTTTCAAGACATTACATAACTCTTCATTAACTCCAATAGGAATACAACAGCCGTATTTATAATGCTGAATTACAAATTTACAAAGCTAACTAACGCAGTTACTCCTAGGTAAAATGGTTTCCAAAAATACGAAGCTAGTTAACCATGTTATCAGAAGGTAGATTACAAAAGATCAACTAAATAATGAAACACGGGTTGCAGTACAATATAGAAAAGAACAAGAAGAAAAGAAGAAACACGTTGCTGCTTGATATACGCTTGAAATGCTACATCAAAGCTAGAGCAATTCAACGCACCCTCTCTCTCTCTCTGTTTTTCTTTGCTTCTACATGATCTCAATTTATGATCTTTTTCAGAATCTCATGCAGCTGTGCTCTGGGATTAAATATAGGATTTGCACAGAGAATTCACCTCAATGGTCTCCCACCTGCAGGTTGGTTGGAAATTCTCAATAAAATCCAGAGAGTTGATCCACTCCTCTGTGTCTTATTTTGAATCCTCCTCCTAACATACCATCATTTCTTATCTTTGCACTCCACACTTGGGCCAACTGAGGGATATTTGGAGAGAATTTACTGGCCATTTAACTTTGATAAAAGTATGATTTAGAGAAGTGTTTATGGTTCACAGGTCTTTCTTATCTTCCGAGAATCTAGTCTGGACCTCCACTTGATTATATGTTCTGAGATGTTGTGGGAACTCCTACACTCGCACATCGACTCATTTTAGGCATCCAAAAAATTTGGTCTTCCTGCCCATTCTTTACCTTCTGCACTTTTTTGGCCGGCAGCCACTCTCTCTTGGTGCCCTTCCGATCCTCTTGGTTCTTCTTTTTGGACAGCCTTATCCTAGATAAAAAAAAGGTCTTATGGTTGCAACTTCTGAGTTTCTATTTCTGGCTAAGGATGGAGAGGAACATAAGGCCCTTCAACAACAAAGTTAAATCTATTAAGAGGGTTTTTGGATCACGTTTTTTGTTGGTCACTCTGTGTAAGTTCTATGCTCTATATAGATCGTAATCTTTCCTATATTTTTGCCAATTGGAAGAGTTTTTCATAGTTCCCTTGGCTGGGAGTTTGATTTTTCCACCTCCTTTCTTATATCTTGTGTGTTCTATGAAATGAAATCATTTCGCCTTGAAGGAAAAAAGGGTGTTTCTCTTACACCTAGCTTTGGAGATTGGGCTACCCCCTGTGTGCTCACCCACGTATATTTTGTTTCAGTGTCATTCGTTTCTTTTACTTTTGATAGACAGTAACCAACCAATTATAGCATCAATTTTTACTGTTTTCTGCTGCAGATCTCCCATTTTGGTAATGGTGATAATGGTTCTACCTCTGGGCCAGATGTATCTCGATCAAAGCTGTCCAGACATTTCCAAGTAGCAGATGTGAGTAGCCTTATCTTAGATAATGAAACCTGTTAGTTTCTTAGGCTTATAGAAGTTTATTCACTCTGCTATTATTCTTGAAATGAATTGGATATTTCACTGAATGATAGCAGGGGGGCCTACCGTGAATATATTGGCGTGCCTCAGCTGTTGAAAAAACCCTAAACCGTTACTTATATGATTTCAAAATTATTATTATTTATTTATTTTTGCAAAACACCGTGCCATGCAAGGGTTTTTTCTTTAACCTTTATTATTATTATTTTTTATTTTCTCATTTTTTTCTCTTTGAGCATTAGTTTCTTTTTTACTATTAAATAAAAGCTTTCGTTTCACTAAGCCAAAGTGAGCTTGGCTCTGTGGTATTGACATGACTTATATCTAGGGTCCCATCAAATCATGCAATAATGCCTCTTTTAACTTTTACTATCATTGTGGATAATTTGTCTTCCCCTTCAATTTGTAACGGTTGGTTTAACTTCTCCCCCAGATCTGCTTAAATCTTCTCTGTCCAGGCTTCCTTTCTTTCCATAACGGATTCCTCCTCTTTATTGGCCAGATCCGACGTCGGATTTGTGGTCGGATAAACCAAATTCGGCACTGATGCACGCCAATCCTTCAAATCACTATGGCTCCACCTGCCCCACCTACTATCCACCACGTCCCCTGGCGACAAAGTCCCTTCTATTTTGATCCACACTAGTCCCCATATTCATGTTGATCGACCACCTCCTTCTGCAAATCTTCACATTCACGAAACGAATGGCCAAATGGCCACATGAAAAACAAAAGTCCGACAACTTCTTATATTATATAGGGTACTGCACCTACTTCCCATCTTTTGCTCTAATTTTACACCCCCTAGTTAATGGTTGAGTCGCATCTAAACTTACGTGCACACGCATGAACGGGCCAGTCCACCCACTTTGATCATCACTGTCGATTCCAACCACTTTGACAATGGAAGTTCCCAAAACCTTCGCCATTGCCAGACATTCAATGAAAGGGAATGTTATTTATTTGAATCCAGAACCTGGCCTCCTTGAAAACCAGTTCATTGATTTGATCTCTTTGGTGAAACCTTCATAATTAGAGCTTTGTCAAAAGACCATGGCCTGTATTCATAATCCTTGTCTTCTCCCCAATATGTTTAAACTGAATAAGAAACATGTTCTCCCTGGCCACTGCAATCCTAGTATCCTGATGCACCCTCCAAATAGATTTCATAAGAGACTGGAAAGCTTCAGTATTGATCGTCCTAGTTGTAAGAACTTTCACCACACAACATAGTGCAATATTCTGTTGAGATAACAGAACATTGTTATCTTCTGCCTCAAAGTCCACATTCTCCCTTTCATTGAGAGAATTTATTCTACATATCACTTGACTCCTCCATAGCAGACCAAAGAAAAGACCAAAAACTCAGCTTATGCTAAAAATAGTGCACAAAGAAAACCAGCGAGACTTGGGAAGAGCGCTGAAAAAAGATATGAACTTGGTCTTAAAGGCCACATAACACAGGACAAAAGGGGATGGTAAACCATACATGGGAGCTTCTTTTGGACAAGATTTATCATTGATGAGATAAACTATACTATGCTTTGCCTATTCAACATTGTGAAGATCAATTGGTTTTCTTTCTCTTAACTTTCCTCGACTCCATGCTTGTAAAAGGGTTCAAAGATAATTAAGCCGGGCTTAGAAATCAGCCCATTTTGTTGCAACACGACAGAATTTTTGGATGCTTACAAATTTGTTTCATGATAGATTAAATACCACGGGGAATGATTGTTAAAGGTTTTCTTTATACCATGGCATTGTGAGGTCATGGCTTATCTGCCACAAAGCTCTTGATATTTTCTAAATATGCCAGTAGTTTCTTGTTTTCAAATGCATAAAATTGTTCATTGGTTCAGGTTTCTGTCTCAGAGAGCCTGTGTTTTGACTTTGAAACATTTCAATTTATTTATTTATTATTATTTTTGAAGTGTGGATATAACTATATTTAACATTACCCATATACTTAAACTTTTGGATTGATTGGTGATTTAATATGATTTTGAGCATGAGGCGTTGTGTTCAAATCCTTGTAAAGTCATTTTCTCTTCAACTAATTTTGATTTTCACTTGTTGGCCTTCTACAAATTTCTGAGCCTGCAAATGAAGAAAAATGTGGAAGTATTGATATAATTAAATTTACTGTAACCTATCCGCTAAAGTTTTTGGGTTGATTTGTGATTTCCCCCTCTTTTATATATGTAAACATAGATCTTTTATTCTGCTGTGTTATACATGTTCCTTTTGATGTGTTTATTTCTTTTGAGGTCAACTTCAGGAGATTAGAGATTTCAAATACAAAGGAATACTCGGATAAAATGCTTCTTGTGAGAAGCATGGTTCAATAAATGACTAAGAGGTCATGGATTTAATCCATGATGGCCGCCTACTTAGGAATTAATTTTTTACGAGTTCTCTTGATATCCAAATGTTGTAGGAGCGAAAGTTGACTCTGACACTCACAAAAAAGAAAAAAAAAAAAAAACCTTGGGAAGTATCGTCTCCTCCAAGTTCTTTCTTATGGTCAATTTGTAGAGCTTAAGATTACTTTATGCATCATTTTCCCCCTGTCAACTTGAGAAAGAAGCTTTTAGTTTTTCCATATGATTGTATTTTGCATGTCGAAGCTTGAACTGTTATTTAACCGATGCTATTAATAACTCTGCCGTTAGCTTATTTTGCTGCGGTAGATTGTCTCTGCAGTCACCCACCCCTGGTTTCCACATGTTGCTGCTAAGTTCTAACTAATTAGGTTTAGTCTTTGTAGGATGAGTATGCAGATGGACATCAGCAGACGGTTTAGAGCATTGAGTTGGTGAATTTGTTGACTATCTGCTCCTGTTATTTTGATGTCACAAATATGGTCGTTTACAACTATCTACTCAGTACTCTGGTGCGGCTGGTTAATGTAGAGCGATGTTGTACAGCTTCACATTAGTAGGTATAATTCTTTCTTCTGGGATAAATCTTTTTCCCCATTGAAGGAAGTGGCTTTGTTGAGTAAAAGCGATGCGTTGGCTTTGGCGTCTCAATAGGGAAACAAGTTCAATAAAAAGAACTATGACTTTCACTCTCTTTCTGAATTCTGTAGATAAAGGGCCAGTTAGATCTTGGAGCGGAAGAAATCTGCGGGACATGGAAACGCATTTTTTTTTTTTTTTTTTGTTATAGTATTTTCAAATTTTGGGGATATTGTGGAAATTAACCTACCTTACAAATTGAACATTTGGTTTTGTTATTTTTAAATAATACGTCTCGTGGTTCTCAACTCAATGCGTTTCTTCAATATCTAATTTTCCGTTTTCCTTTTTTTTTTTTTAAAAGAATATTCTTCTAATTTTCCTACATTTACAAATGTGTATATTATTTCTTTCAAAGACAGTACTACAGAACTCGTGGTGAGATTCTTTTGTCGGTGTAATCTTTTTGGTCTGAGTGTTCGAATTGAAACTGATTCGCTCTGTATTTAAAGAAAAATATAAAATTGAATGGAAATAAAAGAAAAATATTGATTACTTGTATAAAATACGAAGGAATACTCCCGATATAATGGGAACTCAAGCATTCAAATCTATCTATACTATCTAAAAGAAGTCAAAGGAAGAATCATTCTATTTTTTCCTTTTGTCCCTTTTAATAATTGATTATGGAGTTAAGAGTTTAAGTTACAATTAAATTATTATATATATATTTTTAAAAAACTATATTGTCACATTGAATGGAGTTTAGAAAAAAATTATAACTACTTATTTTGACTTCACGTTAGATTGCTATACATTTGAAAAAAAATCTCTATTTATATATTTACTTTAAAAAAAAAGTTAAAAAGATGAGAAATTTCGGTCAATTAAATTTCACGTTATTACAATAAAAGTTCATGCCCATCGTGAAAATTATAAATGGATTGGGTCGAATAATTAAAAGGGGCAATAAGATAAATAGCAAATTTTTAATTATCATTTGGAAAAATGTCAAAAACAAAACTTAATTAAAAAAAT
>JBBPDJ010000019.1:0-18795 GCA_037974625.1 Cucumis cinereus | reverse complement strand
ATGAGAATGCCTTGTTGGGGAACGCCCAAGGGAGAGATGGTGCCATAGGTGACATTCCATGTGAAGAAGAAATAAGGATCTTCACCCCGGACCGTCGCCGTCATTGCTGCAGCCGAGAGGCAAAGCAGCACGGTAAACATCAACCCAGCCATCTTCTACCTCTCCCTCCTCTCTCTTTCAATATTTTTCTTTTCAAATCACCGCTCTTATTCTCGAGCAGGCTATGTATCCCAAAATGGGTTATTGTTCGTTCCCTGATGGCTAACCCTTCCAATCCTTCATTTATATACAATTTCTCAACCATTTTGACTCAAAGTTTTTTTGTAACTGCTCCTTCTTTCGTGCGCCTTGCATATTTCCCTACCTCTCATTTTTTAGAAGAATGCCAACATCGCGGTCCAAACATTATGTTTCATTCAATAATTAGATTTGGTTGACTCACCAAAAATAGTGGAGTAGAGAGAGACAAGCGAACAAAGTTTATTCTCAAATTTGCACTTTATCTAAACTTTAAAAGCTGAATTATTTTATTTTTTTGTATAAAATAAATTATACTTAATATGTTTTTTAAATTCTTAGTGTCATAATTTTAAATGCTTTGAGTCCATTGTTATTTCTAACCAATTACTTTTGTTTGAAAAATAGTAAGATTATTTACATAATAACTTCAACAATTATTGTAAAAATTAAAGGTAGTCCTAAACTTTCAAATTTTCATTAATCCTAACTCTAGGAAAAAGTTTAAAAAAAACATACCCTCATGGTTTATGACACTTGCAGGTAATATTTGTTTTTTTAATTAAAAAATTGTTTACTTATTTAATTTGGTGTCTTATCACACTCCAAAATGAATTGGTTTGACTCCTTTTTGTTTTTTTTTTAAAAAATAACTCATTTTGAAGACGTCAGTTGCTCTGCGTCGTCTCGGGCACATCACGACCCCAACGAATAATTTGTTTTGTATGTTAATTCATTCAATTGTATTATGTCATGTGTATAAGAAGCTCTACCCTCTGTCATATATTTTATGTTTGGTATATTAGTCAATTGATGTACCAAATATAAACTATATAAAATGTATACTCCTAATATGCATGTTGATACACAAATAAGTGTAAATTTGGAATGAAAATAAAAATAAAAAACAATATGCCTCAATGTTTTGTTTTTTTGTTATATTTGTAAATTTTGAAAAACTATTATTAAATTTTTAAATTTAAGCATTTCTTTTACTATTCTTGCAAATGCCCCAATTGATTATGATACCTACAACATGATATATAGGAAAAATATAGGGTTGATGACAAATTTTGGCCAAGAAAAATGCCACTGGCTTTCTTTTGGATTTTAATTATGTCATAAAACTCGTGATTTGAAAATGATAAACATATTCTATTTGCAATAAAATTTGTATTGGGGTTTATTCAATAAAGATGTTATTGAATAAATGATTTGCTTATTAGAACCATGAATTCAATAAACTAATATCCCATGAATATAGTATGTATACTTGAACTTTATGTGTTGACATAATAGTGGATCAAATTCAAATAAGTGGCCAAAATGGTCTGTCTATATTATAGAAATCAGGCTAGGTAACTTATCATGGGGACATTATAGATGAAGCCCACTTTGTATTTGATACAAACGATGTGATCCTAAATCGTTTATGTGGAGATATGCGAGTGGAGACGTCCTACACAATGAGTTTGCATAATTGGACCACAAATAATCACTGTTACTTTATAACGTCAAACTGACAATTTCAATATGATGACCTAGGTAACTCGATCTTAATCTTGAACTTATGAACTTTTTTTTTTTTTTGGATTATTCTTAGATCTGCATGGGTGCAAGCAGCCTGAGTTCACTGGCTCAATAAGCCCTCCATTTCAAGGATAAGATAGAGTAGATAACTAAGGACATAATTCTCTCCTACTCGTTTCTAGGGTAGTAGATAGGTTATTTTCTTAAGTGCTTACTTTGGGACTTGAACAAACGACCCCACCCTCTCAACAATACGAGAGGGACTTGGTTTATTGGTTGGACCACAAACCATGGACAATCAGCAGTACTTAAAAAACAAGAAGTAATTACGAGGGTAAAACGTTAATTTTGACCCAATTATAATTACGAGCAACCTGTGAATGATCGAATTATTATCATGGTTATATCTAGTGAACAAAAATATATTTACAATGAGGAGAGTGTAGCTACTGAACTTTAGTGGAGTGTCCCGATAATTAACGAATGTTTGTTAACTTGGTTAAAAAAGTTAGTCGGTTAAACTCGAATCGTTCGAGCTAATGATTTGTAGGTTCATTAGGTCTCGTTAGTAGCTCATATCATGTGATGAAAAAATTAGAAATGTTCGAATTGCTTTTGAAAATAAATCGTTAAATATACACGATATATTTAATGACTTGTTTAAACAGTTGAGAGAGTTGGAGATACTTAAAATATGATTTAAATCTAGGAAATTTGAATACAGGATTGAGAGAAATCGGGATTAGTGTTAATTTAATATTTCATATTAAATTAATATAGTTAATTAAATTGTTTAATTAACTATTTAAAATTAAAAATTAATTCTATATCTAATTAATTATTTGAATTAATTTATATATACATTATTGTAATATTTTTGGAAAATACAAATTTGTTGAATTTTGAAAGACAAAAGTCAATATTTTTTATTTAGTGGGATTTTTTAATATCAATTATTTATTGCTAAAACTCACCTATAGGGTGTGCATGGTTTGGTTTGGTCCGGTTTTGGACCGGACCAAGGACCAAATCGAACCTCTCGATTTTCCTACACACTGAATCATTGAAAATTGAGTTTCATCGGATTTGGTTATTGAATCGAACCAATTTTTTTCGGTTTAGATTGGTTCGGTTCGGTTCAAACCATTTAGAAAAAAGAGAAAAAAACATCAAATCATTTTAAGTTGGGATTGAGCCTAAAAAGAAAAAAATAATAACAATTGTGCCTGTAATTAGTATATATATTTTTATTAATATAAATATTGATACAGCTCACAGCTTGGTTCGATTTTTCAATGGTGAACCGAAGACCAAACCAAACCTCTCGGTTCTATTCCTTAGAGAATCAGTGGTTCCATATTTTTTAATAAAACCAAACCGAACCAATTGATTTGATTCGGTTCGATTCATCGATTTTTCTCGATTTTTGTACATCCCTACTCACCTACCAACAATAATGTGAAGGGTAAGATCTTTTTTGAGTTACAAAATACCACGATATACCATCGATATTATCAAAATATCACGATAACCACATTTTTCGGCGACATTTGAAAAAAAAAAAACTAAAAGAATATACTTATGAGTCTCACGAGCCCATTAAGTCTATTAGCCTATCAGCCCATTAGCATGCTATCCGTCTATGGTGGGGATGTATTTATAGGAGGGTGTGAACGCACCCTTTGCAAAAACTTTGGATGTGGGATTGGCTCTGACAATAAAAGATTATTTTTACTTTCTTCTTTTTTTTATTGAAAATTTATTCTTCCCACATCTGTCAAATTTATTTCTCTCTCTTCTTCTCAATCTTTTCCCTTCCTCGTTAACAGATACACAACCTACTTATCCAGGTCCTACGTTTTATTTATTTTTAACATTATATTATTTTTCATTAATAATTAAATATGCATATATTCATTTAAAATTTTTGCTATTTTGGTAAATAGTTTTATCCTTTTTGTTTATCCATAACAATTTCACTATTTATTTATATTTATATTATCTTTATTTTTTAATTAACTTTCATATCTTTTTCACCTTTTATTTTATTTTTAATATTTACTTTAATTAATTAATATATTTTATTTATTATTTAAACTGAAGGCTTTAAGATTATTTTGAATTATTTTCTTTTGTTGAAAATAATCTTTTAAAAATTTGTTTTTCCTCCTAACTCTGTCTATTTTATAAATTTTTAACTCTATCTATTTTATAACCTTCTTACATATAAAGTTAAAATAAATAGCGTCAAAATACTGAAGGTCTTTTCTTTTTATTTTAAATATTACATTTGTTAGAAACATCGTACCGATCTAATTTTTGTTCATCCATTACTATTCATTGCATTCATTCTCTTAATATTAATTTTTCAGTTCATTATTATATATTTTAATTACTGATAATATATGACTTCTAATTATTGATTTATATATTTAAAGTCATAGTTTATCACTTAAATAAGTTTGTTCTTAAATTTCACAAAAAAATTGTCAATATTTTGATAAGTTTATATGATATCTATGATTTTTCTCAGATTATCCGTGGATATTTAAATATTTGTCGATGTATTCGTAAAATGAGAGTATCCATAAGAAAAAATAAAGATATCTATACAATTTCATCCTAAACTTATAAACTAATTATATCAATTTTAACCTTACAATTTGATTTAATCAAATTGTACTGCCTCAAACTTAGTCATCTATTGTCATCTTATCCCTAAACTTAATAAGGGTTTGCTCTTTAACACTCTCAAAAGTTCTTGCTTCAAATATTATTGTTAATAAATATTTCCTTGATACGTGTTCAAGAATTATAAAACATATCTATATATATTACATAAAGTCTCTTAACATTTTAGAAAAAAACGACGATAGAGCTAAATGTTTTTTTATTTATAAAATTTGTGAATTTTGGCAAAAGTTATTTCATGGTCAATTTGTACATGGATCAAACTTGTTATTGTATACTAAACTTTATTTTTCAAAATATTAATAAAGGTTATGAAGATTAATTTTTATCCTGATTTCTGTTCAAACCATTAAATTGAGGGTAAAAATTTCCAACCTTTATATAAATTTAGGATTAAATTTGACGAAATTAAATGTTAAAAGTCCAAATTGATACAATCTAACAAGATTGTGGTTTCTTTAATTTTACTATATATGACATTAGGATTTGGACTATGGTTTCAAATTTCAAAATTTTTGGAGAATGAAATAATTTTAGATTTTAATTGCATTTTGGAACCAAAATTGATTTAAAATCTGTGAACTTAGGTTTTCTTATGTGTTAGCTAGCTAGACACGAGAATGAAAAAGAAAGAAAAGAGTATATCATTTAAACCTTTTTTTTCCTTATAATTTTGAAGAAACTTATATTAACAATTATAAAATATGATGATATAAAAAACACTTTAATAAATTGGACCTTTCATATCGGTAAAAAAAAAAAAAGACATTCATGTACAATGATAATTGAAGAAATAAATAAAATAATAATAATAATAAACGAACCTACATAGTCTCGTTAATTATACCACAATACGTAGGTCAAGATCTAAAAAAACAATCTAAACGTAAAGGCATGATTGTAGAATATATAACTACATGAAATGAGTAATTAGTAATACCACTATTGAATCAAACATTTTTCTACTTTGGAAAACTTAATTGATGCAAAATGAATCTGTGTTTTATTTCAAAATTCATTATATGAAAAGCAAAAACGACAAAAGAAAACAAGAAAGCTCAATACTACAAAATAAAAATTATAAGAAGATAATCTTACATTTTTAATTACTTGCAACATTCATGCATGTAAATTTAACCTCTCCAAATCACTTGATGTGCTCCATATTTTCACAATTGGAGTTGAAAAATGGTATTTGAATAGTTTCAAATGGTATATGGCTTGGGTAATGGCATGCCCTTCACCAAACCACAGAGTAAAGTGTGGTCTGGGATGTTGTACTCATCTCTAAGGGAACGAGCTGGTGAAAGAACACTAACATAAAGTTGTTGTCCCAAGTAACGATTTTCTGTCAACTCAGACCTCAAATTCCACATTCCAGCATTGTCAAATGTGAGAAGAATGGCTGCCCATGAATTAGGAAATACTTGGATTGTATGCCTGCTAACAGCATCTAGAAGATTGTAGTTTGATCGTTTCTCTGGAGACCATCTCCCAGGCTCAATGCTGTAAAATATCAAGAATTTATTACTCATCCCTCAATTTTGGATACACAATTTATATTTATCAACACACACTAATTGTTTCAAGCGAGTGATACTTACGCAACGGCGAAGAAAGAATAACCATCCAAATGCCATGATTGGAGGCTCTTTTCATGATTCTCAAAAATGATCTCTACGAAGTTGCGAAAGGTTGCATTAATAACATTAGGAGCAATAGTCACAGTAGTTGCACCTTCTGTTGGCCCTTCATCAGATATGGTATCGTATTTGAAGACCTTGTCAGCGATTCCAAAGTACTCTGCAAGCTTCAGTGGAGTTTCAGGATCAACATGAGAGACACCGTTGATGGCATATCGTAGCTTACCTTCCACCTTAGTAGCTGAATTGAATAGCTTGATGGTTCGAGTAATGTTGATGGAACCATAATGGTAAGAACCTTGAGGATTAGGCCTTGCAGCACTGGCAGTTAGGTTCCAACGGAAGGTACGAAATTGATTGAGAGACCAAGCCCAACCCATGGGTGCCTTAGGGATTTCTGGAGACACAGGACCTTTGCCATTGGTGTATCGAACAATTCCTTTACCAATAAGAACATTCTTAATGAATCTAGTTGATGCAACCATATAATAATCTTTGGGCTCTTGGTTGGCTGTGACTAGCACTGAAAAGCATTGCCCCACATGGACGTCAAGTGATTGGTAATCGTTTTGCACGGTATGAGACCCCTCCATCTCTACCAACTTCATGGTGTGTCCTTGGAATCTAAAGTTGAGAGATGTCTTTAGTCCCACGTTGCAAACTCGATACTTGTAAGTCTTTCCAGGCTTCATGGTGAAGAGTGGCTCATCGGTTCCATCACCTTTCGCAGTTTTCCCGTTAATTAGGACACCCTCAGGTCTAGCGATGGAGCGATGACCATTGTCCAAGATCTGCTTAAGAGTGGTGTGGCTCTTGGTGTACCAATCACCAATAAGGACAGTATAATCATCTTCAGGGTCAGCATAGGGAACAGGAATGAGTAAACGACTATTGATACGGAGGCCACCAAAGCCTCCGGCTGCTCTGTGCATGGCAATTGATGGGTAGTAGAAGAAGCTTCCAATTTGGTCCTTAACTTGAAAATGGTAGGTGAAGTTTGCACCCGGTGGGATTGGGCAATTAGTTCCAGGTAGTCCATCTTGCCATGAGTTTTTCCGGTGTTGAATACCGCTCCTGCAAGTCCCATTCCATATTGTTGTTGTATTATGCCATCGAGATAACCATAAAAAGAGTTTTAAATGTGTATGCATGATATGTAAGTATAAACATAATTGGTATACCAATGTAGAAGAAAGGGTTCATTGAGGTTGTTGAAGACGTTAATGACTATGTTATTGTTGGATGTGGAGTTGATATTAGGTCCGGGGAATTGGCCGTTGATGAGAATGCCTTGTTGGGGAACGCCCAAGGGAGAGATGGTGCCATAAGTGATGTTCCATGTGAAGAAGAAATATGGGTCTTCACCTCGAACCATCGACATTGTTGCAGCGGAAAGGCAAAGTAACATAGTAAACATCATTGTAGCCATCGTCAACTCCCCTTTTTCTTTCTTTCCTTATTTCTGTCAAATCACTGCTTTTGTTCTCGAGTAGACTATGTATCTGAAGACATAAGATCGATTATTGTTTTGTTTCTCTGATTCTAGCCTTCCAATCCCTTTATTTATAAACCCGCTAAAAGTCAATTTCTGTACCATTCACACTGCTACTTTTTCTCTCTAACCTCTCCCTTCTTCTAGCCTTGCATATTTCCCTACCTCTCGTTTTTTAGAGAGAAAAAAAATGCCAACACCCCTGTTCAAACTTAATGTTTCCTTCAATAAATTAGTGGTTGACTCTCCAGAAAATGTGGAGTAAAAGCCACACGTGGGCGAAGTTTGTTTTTAACTACCACTCGATCTTAATTCACTAATTAAAAAGCTCATTATTTTATATTTATCCCGAAATTCTAGTGTCCTTTAAAACTAATACACTCTGATTGAAATTGTTTGCATGTTGAAGTTTGTCTAGGTAATTGAATTTTAATCTGTCCATGAAAATATTACATACTGTAAGTCTTATGGGTCCAAAATTACCCATAAGACAAATTAAATTATGTCGTGCGTGATATGCGAGTCTTCTTCAATTCTGCAGGTACTGTTGGACTCCTTTTGTATTGCCTTACAAATGTGTATGTAAATACAATAACCATTTATTCTATTTTTGCTCCATATTCATAATAAACAAGTATATCATATATCTTTCACTTGACATAAAAGTAAAACTACAGAAAATACTCTACATTTCAATCATGGCTCTCAATTTTTCAAGGTTTTACTTTTACCTTTAAATCTTAAATTTTATTCAAAATAAGTCTTCCGTCCAAGTCTTTTGTTACAGTGGGTGAGAGAAATGTGGTGACAGTGACTTGTAAAATAGTGAGACATGCGCGAAAAGTTAGCATATTTGAATTATATTCCTGTGTCTTATTATGTCTTTTATGTTTCAAAAGTTTCATTTTATACATCTACTAGACATACGTAAATTCCAAAATTTGACAAGAAACTGAGGCCCTCTTTGTGGGTTTTATTTTATATTCTGATTATAAACAATGCTTTGGAATAGACAATTTGAATCTGTATTCCCCAAGTCAAGGTTGCAGCTTCCAATAGCCAAATATAGGAACTCTGCAGTTGACCTCGAGCCTCCACAGCATAACAGAACCATGCTCTGTCTTTCACTTTTTAGTGAAACCACCACCTATGAATGTTCCATAAGAACATCTCTCAATCTTGGCTGCTCCGCTCTAAATAACTCTTCACGAAATGCTCTTCGAAGGAAAGTTATTTGAATTTTTCTGGTCCCTCTCATGCAGCTCAGGTCTCCAGTCAAGATCTCAACCACCTGCATATCACATGTTTGGACAGTAATTGTTCTTGGGCTTTTGGTTGGAGTCCACAGTGTTTTGATATCACAAACATCAGAATTAAAGCAAGCTTCAAATGAAACATATCTAATAGATTTGACCAAATCAAAATGTTTCAAAATCAAACTAACAAAAGTATTAAATGCAATATCTAATTCCAACTTAATTGGTTGTTAGATATATCAGAAGGGTGTAATTAATTTCAGAAACAATAAAGACAACAACATGCCTGACTCATACAAGGTCTCCGAATTGAGGATTGCTGTATGCATAAAGAAGCAGCAAGAAGAACAAGATTCATCTGTCGTGAATTATAATTTGTTGTAAAAGGATCAACAAGTTCTCTCACATTGTTCTTCTTCAGCAACGGCTTTGCCTGATCAAGGTAGAAAAATTCTGAATTAATCAGTGGCCATCCATTCAGATGATTGAACAAAATTAACTTTTCAACCTTGTGCACAAAGCGAATACTTAAGAACTCACCCACAAAACAAGACTTTGCTGAGAGTAATCGAGAGCACGACGCCCAGTAACTAGCTCCAACAGGAGAACTCCAAATGCAAAAACATCAGTTTTTTCATCTACTATACCATGTGATAAATACTCCGGAGGTAAGTAGCTACAAAGACAGGAGGAGGAAGAATAAGCTAAGAGTTGATATATATGTATGTTTCACACTACTGGTAAACAAGAGAATGGCATATAAGATTCACAAACCCAAATGTGCCTTCAAATTTTGATACTATATGATGAGTCCATTGCTTTGGCAGCCACTTTGCAAGCCCGAAATCACAAATCTGTTGAACAATTTTTTTTGGACTTTAATACCATGTGAGGAGCAGTAAATAATGGAGTAATATGATCTTCATTAAGGTCAGAAACATTATATTAAATACCTGAGGCTCAAAATCTTGAGTGAGCAAAATGTTAGCGGCCTTAATATCTCTGTGGATAATTCTTCTTTGACATCCTTCATGTAGATATCTTAAACCCTCTGCGATTCCAATGGCTATTTTATACCGAACGTTCCATTCCAGCTTCCCCTTCAAACCTAGAGAATTGCCAATATGTTTTAAGTTACTTGAAAAAAAAAAAAAAAAAGAAATATATCATTTAGCAAAAGATAATTACCATGAAGCGTAGAAGCTAAACTCCCATGAGGAAAGAATTCGAGAACTAAATGCATTCCGCCTTGGATTCCGTAGCCAATTAACTTAGCGGTATTGGGATGGTTGAGGTGGGCCATTATTCCAAGTTCAAGTAAGAAATCACCAATATTCTCATCAAAACTTCCTCTTGTCAGTCTCTTTATGGCCACAACTTGTCCGCTCTTCAAACATCCCCTGTAAACCTCAGCATAACCCCCTTTTCCAATCACATTTTCTACACCCAAAAAGAAAAAAAGATACAAGTCGCTTACCAATTATGCTAATATTATTCGCAAAAACATGATGTTTAATTTTTTAGGTGTGCACGGACCAGGGCTGAAATAATTGGTCGCAGCCTCGAGTTCTCGCAGAGTGAAATTCTTCCATGGCGAGTTAAAATTGCAGACATTGGAATCAAACCCAAAGTGAAGATGCAAAGTCTCTCTCATACTGTTGCTCAGTCTTTTGGATAGCTTTAGCACACTCTGAGGATGCAATTTACTTGCAGGCTTCTTGGATTTCGACCTCAATAATTTTAATATCCCACGCCAAAAGGAACCTGCTGGTTTGGCCAACTCAGACAAAGTTGATTCGGGTCCTGAGCTCCTAAAGTAGTCTTCAAGAACTCCGGTGGGTGAAGACGAATTTACCTTCTCCTTCATAATTCAAAAACAAAAAGACACTACCACAGAGAGAGAGAGAGAGAGAGAGAGAGATAGAGAGAGACAAAAAAAAAAAAAAAACATCGTCAGGATATTGTACATTACTCACATTCACACAAAGCACTCTTAAATCACAAATTGAAGTTGATGGGTGAAAGCAATCATGAATTGACCCAAAATTCACCTTACCTAAACATAGCACTTGTTAATAAATTCATTGTCAAACCATTAAAACTTGTTTTCAAAATAGTTGCAAGCTTCTTAAAAAAATTTATTAGAAATCAATTTTATCGTCTCAGCTGGGCAACATTTTTCAAATCTTAAACTCTATCCACATTTTCTCTTATTATTCTACGATTATTTACGAATTTATTTCCCAGAACATAAAAATATTTTTAAATTCTCAAATAATCACACAACATCTCAAACACTTCTAGACCAAAAGTCGTAAACTTAGCTAGCAATTTCGAAGAAAATCTCATAATTTTCCCTAAAAGCCTACGCAATATTACATTTCTTAAAATGTCATAATCTTGGCATCACTGTTGATAGCCACGCACTTTCCCTTAAAGCCTTTCGATGTGTGTGTGTATATATATATATATATATATATATATATATATTTCTCATTTGTTTATAAATAAATTCATACTTCATTGTAAAGAAAAAATAACTTACCGACTGTGTCTTTTGGCATGAAATTCTTAGTCTCCCCTTTTTAATTCCTTGTTTGTTACTCAACATCCAAGCCATCTTTGAGCAATAACACCGATGGTGCACCATCCATGGAAATGGAAGCTCTGAGCAAAAGTAGAGTTTACATAACTTCTCTAATCATTTAAATTTGTTAAGAAACAACTTACTCGATCTGTTTCAATTTCTTCGTATATATAGCAACTTCCACCCCCTCTTTCCAGCAGTTCATCACCTTCTCTAACGACGACTCTCTCAGTTCCCGCTTTCTGCCCCAAAACACTTCTTAGCAGATTTTTTTTTTCTTCTTCTTCTTTGAATTAAAAATATATATACTTCTTTTCCAAATAATAATATATACAAAAATCTCATTTCCTTTTTACTCCTTTTCTAATTTTTTTTCCCCCCTAACCTTTCTCCTCTCACATAAAGTATAAAACTCGATTTACCAACGTAACATACAATAGATATCCAAATAGTGAACAACCAAAGAGTGGGAAGGTACCTTGAAGAAACAGGGGAAGAGTTTTCAGATACTTGGCATTGGAATGAGCACTAGAAGAGAAGGACGTAAAGATAGGAAAGAGATGAGAATTGAAAAATATCGAGAAAGAAGTTAAAACTCCAACTCCCTCAATCTACGGTTCTGACTTCAAGAAATAAACAATGTTTTTTTCTCTTTCTGGCTTCTTTCTTTCCATTCTTGTTGGCTATAAGCAAAATTTAAGCTATAATGTGAAGAATCCAAATCGTGAATTCTAAGATTCGTAAGGAGTAATCATCACAGATAATCATGAAAACATATCCTAACATTTTGTCCTGGCCGATGGGAGTAAAAAACACTCTTTTAGGGACATTTACATTTAACAAAAAAATTATTTTTTAATACATACACCTTTATTAATTTTATATTATAATTATGTTTATTCAATATTTCAATTATGGATACTAATTTTTTTATTTACTTGCTTAAATTAAATTAAATTTTGATTAACTCAACTCTAGATAATAGGTTAACTAGTTTATATGAACATCAAATTAAATTTTTATTAATATATGTAAGGATATATATAGTAAGTCACAAAATCAATCTACTTTGCAAATCAATGCTTTTTATTAGTTTAGTAAATCACTAAATGGCATTATATATTTTTCTTAAGGTTAAATTATAAAGTTAGTGCTAAACTTTGATTATTTTTTTTTTTTTTTGTTAATTGTATAAATGTCTCTCTAATAAGTCAATCAACTTTTCAATTTGATATTCAATAGACCTCTAAACTTAAAAAATTGCCTAATATGCTATTAAATGTTATGTCTAATAGATCTACTGAATTTAAATATGTCTGCAAGTCTATATTTATTCTACTTAATAACTTAAGATTCACAAATGTATTAATAGAGACGAAATAGAGAGTCTCCTCTTTCTTATCTTCCTTCTCCCCTAATTTGTCTCGTCTCCAAAGACCAATTTCATCTTTTCTCTTTCGGCTCTGAAAGAAGAGGACTGATTCCTATTCCCTAAAATGCGCTTACCCTCATTTCTTCCTAAATTTGTAGGTCATGAAACAAGAGAGAAAGAAGGAACGCTACGAAGACTTTGGATTCGACTAAAGCTTCCGGGCTTGTGCACCCCCCAAAGAGATTGAATCTTGATGAGTCGAAATTGGCCAGATCGAGAGAACTTTCTTATATATATATATATATACACACACACACATATGATTTTTTTAATGTTTATGGATCTATCAGACACAAAAGTAAAAGTATGAAAACATATTAGAACTCGTATGATTTGAGGTTTTATAGATGTTTGAAAACAAAGAATTGTCTTTGGAATAGGATATTTTGAAATAAGATGTCTGAAAATTAAATATGACTATGTTTTGTTATACATGGAAAATGTTATCAAAATTTTATGAACAAAAAGATATGTTTGTATATAATTTATGAGATTAAATATGAAACTATTATATATTTTAATAGATTAATTAATTAATCAATCGTTATCATTCAATATATTGAAATTTATTTTAGGATTCAATAATAATTTTAATCATGAATATTTGAAAATTGAGTAATTTATGTATGTATATATATATATATACAGACATATATATATAGCATATAAATAATCAATGAAGTAATAAAAATTAATCGCAATAAACAAATAATGATTATATGTCCATATAAGATCAAATTAAAATTAATCCCAATAAATATTGTTTGATTATAAAAAATAAGTAATCAATTATTATTATTATTGAAAAATAATTTTTTGTACTAACTAAACTTAACTAAAGCCTGATGTATTAATTAAGGGTTCTTTTTTAAAATTGTCGATTTATTTATAAATATAGTAAAATGACAAAAAAAATTAATTTTTCATTTCTTCATTTTCCTATATTTGACCTTTTTTTTTTTTTTTTTGCTATTTTTAATAATTTCTTTAAATATTTAAGATATTGTTAACTAATTAATTTATACTTTACGTAAATAAGAAATGGCAATCATTTCGGTTTGTATTTGTAGATATAGATTAGTATTGATTTATTAAAATAAATATTTATATTAATTTTATTAAATCAGTAATAATTATTTAATTAATTTACTATAATTTCATTATGAAATTATATATAAAATGAAAAACAAACGAAGAAGGTGGAAGGAGAAAGCCCACACTTTTGAATGAAAAAAAAAATCCAACAATAAGGAAAAAAAGAAATGGCAAGTTGCATAAATGACATTTAAGCCAAAAATAATAGAACATATAGAAAAGGATAAAATAATTGCATGTATAGCACAAAAAACGGTAAAATACTAAAAAGCCCACGCTCAAATACTATTTTAAAGGTTTCTTCTCGATTTATCAAAATTGAAAATTATCAGTAATAATAGTCATCAATGATAATTTTCCATCATTTATAATTTTTCATCATTGTTAGTTGCATCATTGATAACTACTATCATTGATTTAGTTGTAATTATTGATAGCTTTCAATTTGAAAAATGTATTATCAGTTGTATCATTGATAGTGACTATCAGTAATAGCGGCTATCAGTGATAGCCATCGAAGGAAAAATTGGCATTATAAAAAAGTTAACAAGTTAACTGGTCAACATTTGTTATTTTTGAAAATATTTTATCCTTGTACTTTATTTTTAATTTATTTTCTAAATTGTGTCATTTGTTAAAATTTTCTAAGAGACACTAATAGCTTAATTAGTCGCATACAAAGTGTTTAAAACTGTGAAACAAACATAGATTTTGCATGTACGTGCCAATTATCATCCTAAAAAATCTCCAAAACCTAAGACTCCAAAGAGGTTATTGATGTAACAGATTTCGTCGCCTAAATCTGGACCAAATATTTAACTGAATCATACCAAAAGAATTAGTGTTAGTGGTAAGTCTGGGTTGAACTCAAAGAGCACATTAGACTTTTGAAGCAAATAATTTTCATCACGAGGGTAATTGTGAGGGGGTTCGAGATTGGTAATTGCAAAATAAAGTAAAGTGTACAAAAAGTAAATTGGAGTAAATTCAATGATCAAAGAGCCTAGCTTGGGTCAAAATGGATTTTTTTTCCTATTTAAAATATTTGATCATGTGAATTATCGTTATCAAACTTTCAATCTATAGCTTATACCTAACCAATTATAAACTAGCTAGAGAAACTAATTAAATTGTCTCAAATAACTAATTATCCCAATTTAACAAGATGAAAAGCTTACTCGATTGAATATTCCTTTTCTCATCAAGTTCTAGAGATCCTTAGGTGGAATGATCAATTTTCAAGTGTCTAAAACTAATCTAATTCGAAAAGCAAGTTAACTTAACCTTTTGCTTCTTAGACTAACATATGAAAAAGTGTCACAATCATACATTAAATCGAAGCATAAATCATAAAATCCTTATGCATCCGAAAATATGATCATCATTCATTAAAAACGAAATTTAAACTGACAATATGAAAGAGTTGATTCAAATCTCACAAATACAAAGAAATAAGAATTGTCCTAAACAACTCAAGCTAGAAAGAGTACCTTACCCTCTCATTCACATGTCAGATGATGAGGGAGTGACCAAGTGCATAAAGTAGGTGAAAAATACTTTAAAAAGATAGAAGGAAAACAGTCAAGGAATGGTTGGAATAGGAGATCTCCTTAATCTAGTGGGGGAACCAATATTTAAAGAAAACGCAATGGCGTTGGGCGCTGACCAACAATTTTGTGTGGATCATCTTAGTAGCACCACGATGTTGTGACCTTTTCGTGAATTTGGCAATTAATGCCTTACAGCGTCGCGTGCAACGTCGTAAGGCTCCACGGCGCTACAAGGCAAAGGTTGTTTAACCTCTTTTTGCTCTTTTGGCTCCGTTGATGCAATTTGACTTTGTTTATACTTAATTAAACTCCAATTTGTCATCGACGCATGATTCTACCCGTGATTTGTTTGAAACCTACAAAATAGCCAAAATGAAACATAAAAATTGTAGAACGAACATCTCGAATAAAGCAAAATTAGATGGCACATTTTTAGTGCTATTAGTGTTTCAAATTCTTCGTATTTCATAGTTCCTTGGAGTTCACTATTCCACAGATTGTTGTCCCAAATGTGGTAAAAAAGTTAAAAAATTCAATGACTGGGTTTATAGTTTAACCTTTCTGATATATAGTTGAGGTTCACCGGAGAATATGATAGATTCTTATTAGGTTTTATACTTGAGATTTATTTGTTGTATGATTTCAACTCAATGGGAATGTGAAAGAAATTGGGATGGACGAAGTTGTACTCGACCATCATTAAAACATCAAGTTGTACTCAAATGAGTGGTAATTGCTGTTGCCTTACGAATGCAATAATCATTCACATTCTTTACTTCCCACTCATATAATAAATAACTATATCAAATATCCTTCACTTGAACTAAAAGTAAAATTATACAAATAATATTAATCCTATACTTTTGGGTATATTTCAATCATGCCTCCCAATTTTTCAAAGTCTAATCACCTCGTATTTTATTTATATTTAATGGTGGCAAGTCTCGCGACTCTCCCCTTCCAATGCCAATATTATCTTTGACGAATTCATCGGTGAATAGTAAACGAAATTATATTATTTTTAAGTAAATAGTATTGCAGTATAAATAATTGTATGGTTTTTTTTAGTAAAATAATATAGATGAATCATATATTTTTATAAATTCTTTTTATTGTAGTGAGGAGAAAAAAGATGAATAAATTGGTATGGAATAATGCATTTAACCTAGTCAAAGTTGTAGCTTGACAATTCTAGAGGGATGATGAATAGGGCTTTATTTAAAGTAATGAAAACTTGGTTGTGATTTAACATGAATTATATTTGTTTTAATAATTTTTTTATTGCATTGGGTTAAACATAGGCATTGAAATTTTCAAAAAAAAAAAATTAATTAATCGGAATGAATTAAAAATACACATTCTATTTGAAGATTAATAATATGTTATGTCAATGCTTTTGAACATATATTGAAGAAGTAGTCAATTAGGTTTTTTTTTTCTTTCTTTTTTTTTTCCTCTTTTTTTTAACTTCAAGATTTTTACATTTTTTTAGGATACAATCTTATTATTAATCTGCAGCAAGTAAATGTAAAAATTATAATCTCCTAGAATTAATTTCTTCAAATTTTTTTAAAAAAAAGAGTAAAATTATATCGTTTTAAAGGAATGTTGTTTGGAAATTATATATTGAATCAAACGTGCTTCAACATACAAACCTTAATAAATAAAAAGAATATTTAATTTATTCCAAAATTCCACCCAAAAATAAAGGCTCTATACTACAAAGATATTAATTATAAGGAAATATTCTTTTATTTTTACTCGCAACCAATCACATACAAGAAAATTCAGCTTCTCCAAAATTATGTGATATGTATCAGAATATCTCATTTGGAATGAGGAAGGACGGATGGATCGTCTCAAATTGTATATGGCTTTGGTAATGGCAAGTCCTTCACTATACCGCAGAGCAAAGTATTGTCTGGAATATTATACTCATCTCTAAGGGAGCGAGCCGGTGATTGCACACTCAGGTAGAGTTGTTGTCCCAAGTAACGATTTTCTGTCAATTCAGACCTCAAGTTCCACATTCCAGCATTGTCAAATGTAAGAAGTATGGCTGCCCACGACTTAGGGAACACTTGGATTGTATGTCTGCTCACAGCATCAAGAAGATTGTAGTTTGATCGTTTTTCAGGAGACCATTTTCCAGGCTCAATGCTGTAAAATATTGAAAAAAAAATCATTAGTCATGCCTAAGTTGTATTTTTACACACTAATTGCTCAAACCCACAATACTTACGCAACAGCAAAGAATGAGTAGCCATCCAAATGCCATGACTGGAGGCTCTTCTCGTGGTTCTCAAAAATAATTTCTATAAAGTTGCGGAAAGTTGTATTAACAACATTTGGAGCAACAGTCACAGTGGTTGCACCTTCTGCTAGCCCCTCATCAGAAATGGTATCGTACTTGAACACCTTGTCAGTGACTCCAAAATACTCAGCAAGCTTCAATGGAGTTTCAGGATCAACATGAGAGACACCATTGATGGCATATCGTAGCTTACCATCTACCTTACTAGCTGAATTGACGAGCTTGATGGTACGAGTAATGTTGATAGAACCATAATGGTAGGAGCCTTGGGGATTAGGCCTTGCAGCACTTGCAGTGAGGTTCCAACGAAAGGTACGAAATTGATTGAGGGACCAAGCCCAACCCATGGGTGCATCTGGAATTTCAGGAGAGGCGGGACCTTTTCCATTGGTGTATTGAACAATTCCTTTACCAACAAGAGCATTCTTAATGAACCTAGTTGATGCAACCATGTAATAGTCTTTCGGCTCCTGATCGGCTGTGACTAGCACCGAAAAGCATTGCCCCACATGGACGTCAAGTGATTTGTAATCGTTTTGCACGGTATGAGACCCTTCCATCTCTACTAACTTCATGGTGTGTCCTTGGAATCTGAAGTTGAGAGATGACTTGAGACCCACATTGCAAACTCGATACTTGTAAGTCTTTCCAGGCTTCATGGTGAAGAGTGGCTCATCGCTTCCGTCACCCTTTGCAGTCTTTCCATTGATGAGGACACCGTCGGGTCTGGCAATGGAGCGACCGCTATCCAAATATTGCTTAAGGGTGGTGTGACTCTTGGTGTACCAATCACCAATAAGGACAGTGTAATCATCTTCAGGGTCAGCATAGGGAACAGGAATGAGTAAACGGCTATTCACACGAAGTCCACCAAAGGCTCCGGCTGCCCTATGCATGGCAGTTGATGGGTAGTAGAAGAAGCTTCCAATTTGGTCCTTAACTTGGAAATGGTAGGTGAAGTTTGTTCC
>JBBPDJ010000018.1:0-15657 GCA_037974625.1 Cucumis cinereus | reverse complement strand
AAAATTCATAAGCTTCCTCCTTTTAAAAATTGAGATTTATTTTTTGGCACGAAAACTGCCAAATTAAGTATCTTTCTAAAAACTGTGACTAAAAGTTTAAAATTCATAAGCTTCCTCCTTTTAAAAATTGAGATTTATTTTTTGGCACGAAAACTGCCAAATTAAGTATCTTTCTGAAAACTGTGACTAAAAGTTTAAAATTCATAAGGTTCCTCCTGTGAATAAATTTCATTTTTTCTTGTCGCTGTTGCAATTCGAATTCTCCTGGACAACAAACAATATATACAACTAATAACAAACCGGGTTTCCAATGGACAAAGTCAAAATTCCAACGGCTTTGGCTACTATAACCTTCCCGACCACGATTTTTTCTTTTTTCTAGGCATTTCACCTCGAAATACGAAATTTTATTTTAGTTTGTATTAAAAAAAATAAGAAATAGAAATTCTAAAGAAATAGTGGATTCCATCGTTTCTATGGTTACTTCTTAAACGGTGAGGTCTTCTCTATACACCGGAGCCTTTCACTTTATTTAATGTTATTATTGGTAACTTGTATAGTTCACATTCTTTGGCTCTACCCATGAATTTTCCAGTAACTAGGCCTTTCACAACGAGATCTCCATATACAGTAACGGTATTTAATTATGAGGATTGGCTGGGTAGCTGACCCTCTTAGTCCGTTCTTGCAAGAGGGCGGTCTGTTTTTCAATTTTAACCAAGATTTCCTCCGCTTAATGGATAACCATTTGCTACCAATGGAGAATTCTTAAATTGAGGTGATTGGATTTACACCAATGGAAACCATAAATTTCATACACAATGAAAGGCATAGGATCAATGATACTGGAAAATTTTTCTCTTTCCTTTGTTCTAGCTGATGATCTGAACGAGTCGCACATACACCCTAGTACACGTTCCTCGACGTTGAGGGCATCTCTTAAGAGCGGGGGATTTTGTGACATTTCTGATTGGCTGTCTTGTATTTCTAATAAGTTGGTTAATAGTTGGCATCTTGAATCATATACAGAATAGTATGGTTTAGATTCATCCTAACCAGATTCCTCCTATACCGAAGTCCTCTTAGTAAAGGCGGTCAGTAGGGGTAATCTCAAATCATGGATTTACTAGACCTCCCAGTCATCCGCTATAGAATCAACAATTCCATAAGTTCGGGCCTCTCTTGGTGTCATATAAGTATGTCTTTTCAGGTCGGAGATTCCCATCGATAGAGAAAAGAATAAGAAGAAAATGTTTCTCAAAAAAAAGCATTTACCTAAGTTTCGATTTTTTCAAAGTCAAAATAGGTCATAGTTTCATTTTTCTCAAAAAAAAGCATTTACCTAAGTTTCTATTTTTTCAAACTCGACGGAGTCTAGCATTCTAGAAATTTCCGTTCTTTTCTTTCTAAGAGGTGGAATAAAATAACTCGGTTGAAGCGTATAGAAATACATGTCCTACCGATACAGAATTTGTAACTTGCTATCCTCTTAACAGGCAAAGATTTCCCTGCGTGGAAAAGCGGATTCATTGGGATCAACATGAGAGTCTAACTACATTCCATTGCGGGAATCCTGTCTATTTGAAAGAGGTTGACCCCCTTCCTTCTCTCATGGTACAACCCTCTTCCCGCCGAGCCACCTTTCTACTCGGTTCACAGAGAAAAAATGTAAGACTGGCCGTTCAGCACGGAAGAAAGGACTCACTAAGCCGGGATCACTAACTAAGACTAATCTAATAGAATATATGCGCGGCTCAAATCAAAATAATCGACTTCGAAAAAAATATCTACAACTGCCCTCTCTACGATTTCGAGTAATAGGCAAAAAGATTAGGCTATTGAAATAGAGAATTGTCAAAAAAGGAAAGCGATCTAGAAGATCTTTTTCCTAAAATTCCCCTTGGGTCCACTTCTCTTTATATAGGGTGTACTTCTATCTATATATGAAATATGAATCGTCATAATTTGATCACGAATTCTTGTCGTATATGTTTACGGCCTAGAATTAAAGCAAAAAGGGAATGCTCTATAGAATGATTTCCTTTTCAGTTGATTTTCTTCACTGATTGGCCAAAAAAATGATAATGAATTCTAAATGCAATGAACTTTGATCAATTTCTATCCAATGATTCTGCCTAATCAATTTCTCCTTTTAGATTGTATTGATGCAGGATAATGATAAAGAAAGGTGAAGGGAAAGAATAATTTTCAAAAACGGTATTTCTCAAAATGGCTAAAAAATGGGCTGGTTCGTAGAGGGGAGTCTATCTAATTGAATGGCTCGAAGTCAACTCTTCTAACTCTTTCGACGAATGATTATGAAGTCCGATTGACTCTAAGATGGCTGAATCGTTGGTTTACAGTAGGAAAGAAATACGTGTATATGCTATATTAGCTAGTTAAATACGAATTCAAGATCTATCTAATTTGACCTATGAATGTGAATTTATGCGGAGATTCCAATAGATCTCATCTGGTACTATGAATTGAATGAATAAACGGATGAAATCAATAAAAAGATGGAAGAATTCAAAGAATGGGTCGGAACAAAGAAAGGTAAGAAAGAAAGGTAAGAACGAGAGTTGTATGGATTTACAATGACTCTCTCGATAGAAAGTCAAAAAGAGAGATTTAAGTAGTTTTGATGATTCAATAATATTTTTAGTTGACTTCGAAGTTCGTAGTTATTTCAGCTGGATGAATCGTAGCGATGGAAGAATTAAGTCATAATTCATTGGTTAGGTGTATCATTAACTCTTTCTTTTTTTGGTACGAGGAACTTCTCATGAATCCACTGATTTCTGCTGCTTCCGTTATTGCTGCTGGATTGGCTGTAGGGCTTGCTTCTATTGGACCTGGAGTTGGTCAAGGTACTGCTGCGGGCCAAGCTGTCGAAGGTATTGCGAGACAGCCCGAGGCGGAGGGAAAAATACGAGGTACTTTATTGCTGAGTCTCGCTTTTATGGAAGCTTTAACAATTTATGGCTTGGTTGTAGCATTAGCACTTTTATTTGCGAATCCTTTTGTTTAATCTTCGAAATTTGCATTTTTTTTTTCATTTTTGATTGCCTTTTCCTTGTGCTTTGCTTTTTCGAATTCTACCCAAATTTCATTGCTACAATTACTTATTCATTCATAAAATAACCCACGCTAAGGGCTGTTTGCAGATGAGGAATTAGCATGCCGCCTCGCTTTCAGCCTTTCCTTTCAGGCCTTTTTACAAAGGGTTAACAAAGCGGGTAATGCACAATTTTTTTTCGAAAATCGATTTGATTTTTGAGTCGATTTAGAAATAGGAAGAAATGGGAAAATCAGAATGATTATCCTCTTGATTCTTCGCGTCATAAGACTCATTACTCAACCAAGATCCGACCCTATAGCTAGAAAAGAAAAGGGGGCGAAGTGATACAAAAAGAACTCTGTTCGGTTTTTTAGTCTATCTATAAGAGGAGATCATATGAACAATGGAACCGATTCTTTATTTTCTTTGGGCCGCTGGCCATCCGCAGGGAGTTTCGGGTTGAATACCGATATTTTAGCAACAAATCCAATAAATCTAAGTGTAGTGATTGGGGTATTGATCTTTTTTGGAAAGGGAGTGTGTGCGAGTTGTTTATTTCAAGAATAGGCTGGATCCAACCAGCTGTACTTTTTCCATTCTAACTAGGAATGAAAGGTGGATGAGCTTGCGAATTACTTCTAAATAAATTAAGAAATTATATGTAAGAACCATAGCATTTCGTAATTCATTGGGAAATACTTTGATTCTCTATTAACCAATAATGTGGGAACGTTAACATGGTTAAAGCTAAATCGTTTGAAGTCCAGACGCGGCATAGTACTCTTTCTACCCCTCTGTTAATATATATGTTACTATTAATATAGAGATGGTTTCAAAAAAAAAGCATTTTCTCGCTATAGAACACTCGTCTCGAGAAAATAATTTGAACTATTTTTTTTGATTCCTTTTTTAGACAATGCCGAATGGACAACCTATGTATTATTGTGTCTTGCTTAAAGTAAGAAAAATTTTTTGAATGGAAAAAAGAAACTCAAACTAAACAACTTTGATGACAATTACATATTTTTTGTTTGGTCAGAAGAGTCCTCCGAATATTTCTGTCTTGGATTGGATTAGGAATTCCTTTTGATCTTTTGATTAGTTAAAATAGGACGAGAGAATAGAGGATAGGTTCATTACATTCAAAAAAGAAATATCGAAATTTACCATACGTAATACGTAATTGAAGTAATTGAGCGTGAGAGCCAAATGAATCGAAAGATTCATGTTTGGTTCGGGAAGAGATCATGGAAATTTGAAAATGAATGGAAATAGAATCTACTTTCATTAAGTGATTTATTAGATAATCGAAAGCAGAGAATCTTGAATACTATTCAAAATTCAGAAGATTTACGCGGGGCGGCCGTTAACCAGTTGGAAAAAGCTCGGGCTCGCTTACGTAAAGTAGAAATAGAAGCAGATCAGTATCGAGTTAATGAATACTCTGCGATAAAACGGGAAAAATTGGAGTTGATTAATTCCATTTATACAACTTTGGAACAAGAAGAAAATAAGAACAACGAAACTCTTCGTTTTGAACAAGAAAGGGCAATTAATCAAGTTCAACAATGGGTTTTACAACAAGCCTTACAAGGAGCTCTAGGAACTCTGAACGCTTGTTTAAACACCGAGGTACATTTACGTACCATCAGTGTTAATATTGGCCTATTAGGTGCAATGACAGAAATAATTGATTAGTCCTTCTACTGTCTACTGTAGGCATTATTTTTTATTTTTTATTCTTTTTAGAATTAAGAAATACTCATGGTAAACGTTCGAGCCGACGAAATTAGTAATATTATCCGCGAACGTATTAAGCAATATAAGAGAGAAGTCAAGATTGAAAATACCGGTAGCGTACTTCAAGTAGGCGATGGCATTGCTCGTATTCATGGTCTTGACGAAATAATGGCGGGCGAATTAGTAGAATTTGAAGAGGGTACAATAGGCATTGCTCTGAATTTGGAATCACATAATGTTGGTGTTGTATTAATGGGTGATGGTTTGCGGATACAAGAAGGGAGTTCTGTAAAAGCAACAGGAAGAATTGCTCAAATACCGGTGAGTGAGTCCTATTTGGGCCGTGTTATAAACGCCCTGGCTAAACCTATTGATGGTAGAGGTGAAATTTCATCTTCTGAATCTCGCTTAATTGAATCTCCCGCTCCGGGTATTATTTCTCGACGTTCCGTATCTGAGCCCCTTCAAACAGGGCTTATTGCTATTGATTCAATGATTCCTATAGGACGGGGTCAGCGAGAATTAATTATTGGGGACAGACAGACTGGTAAAACCGCAGTCGCAACAGATACTATTCTCAATCAACAAGGCCAAAATGTAATATGTGTTTATGTAGCTATTGGTCAAAAAGCATCTTCAGTGGCTCAGGTAGTGACTACTTTCCAGGAAAAGGGAGCAATGGAGTACACTATTGTGGTAGCCGAAATGGCGAATTCCCCTGCTACATTACAATACCTTGCTCCTTATACAGGAGCTGCTCTAGCTGAATATTTTATGTACCGTGAACGACACACTTCAATCATTTATGATGATCTCTCCAAACAAGCACAAGCTTATCGCCAAATGTCTCTGCTATTACGAAGACCGCCAGGTCGCGAAGCTTATCCAGGGGATGTTTTTTATTTGCATTCACGACTTTTGGAAAGAGCTGCTAAATTAAGTTCTCATTTAGGTGAAGGAAGCATGACCGCTTTACCAATAGTTGAAACGCAATCGGGAGATGTTTCGGCTTATATTCCTACTAATGTAATTTCCATTACAGATGGGCAAATATTCTTATCTGCCGATCTATTCAATGCTGGAATCCGACCTGCTATTAATGTAGGGCTCTCGGTTTCCAGGGTTGGGTCTGCAGCTCAAATTAAAGCCATGAAACAAGTAGTTGGACAATTAAAATTAGATTTAGCGCAATTGACAGAATTAGAAACTTTTGCACAATTTGCTTCGGATCTCGATAAAGGTACTCAGACTCAATTGGCAAGAGGTCGACGATTACGCGAATTGCTCAAACAATCTCAATCTAACCCTCTCGCAGTGGAAGAACAGATAATGACTATTTATACGGGAATAAACGGTTTTCTTGATTCATTAGAAATTGGACAGGTAAATCAATTTCTTGATAAGTTACGCAAATATTTAAAAGAAGAGAAACCGAAGTTTCAAGAAATCATATCTTCTACACAGATATTCACCGAGGAAGCAGAAGACATTTTGAAAAAAGCTATTCAAAAACAGATGGAGCTTGAGTAACACGCAGCATAAACAAAATTGATCACTCTTATTAATAAATAAGCCTCTGGGAGTCAACTCATTCAAACTCTCGTTCTTAATCTCAAAATAGAAAAAAAAAAAGAGAGGGAAAAATTGCGTCCAATAGGATTTGAACCTATACCAAAGGTTTAGAAGACCTCTGTCCTATCCATTAGACAATGGACGCTTTTAGTTGTGATTTTTGGTATTTTGGCTTTCCTCTTTCTTCTTGAACAAAAAAGATTAATAAAATAATATTAGTATTTTTTTTACAGAATTAGGGCAATTCTATATTCAATGATGAATGAGGGATTTCTTACTAGAAAAATAATCGACTAGATAATCGAGGATCTAGAGCGGGTAGCGGGAATCGAACCCGCATCGTTAGCTTGGAAGGCTAGGGGTTATAGTCGACGTCAAGTCAGCATTTTTCACTTTAACGTCTCTACTTCAAAACCGAACATGAAACTTTGGTTTCATTCGGCTCCTTTATGGAAGATGGAAAAAGTCCTAGATCTAAGATAAGATGTGGATCAACTTCAAAAATATACCCATACCATCTATGTCAGCTTTTTGTCTGAATACATTCAAAATGACTCGCTTTCTAGATGATCCCTCTAGAAGACGGCGATTATAACAATCTTTCTAGTTACTTCGTTCTCTATTTCTAGTTGTTTGAAAGGATCTGAACAGGAAAAATATTTTCTTTCTACCGAGCTAAAATAATAGGGCCATGTCTCTAGTAAACTAAAGACATCAGATAATAGCTATTTTGCTTCACTTTTTCTCTACGAATCAAAACAAAAGTGGAAGATTTAGTTACGATTAGAAATCGACTTTTATATCGTCATCCATGGACCCCTTACCCATACTCATTCAATTGGAAGTATTGATCCAATTTGAAAATTTTGTTTCGCAATTTCAGAATCCAATTTTTCCATTTTGAAGGGGCCTTTGGATAGAAATCGCGAGAATTTATATTTTTCCCCGAAATGGTATTGAGAGATAAAGGATTAAATCCCTTTACGAAATAAAGTTTTTGGTCGGAATAGGAATGAAACCGAAATACCCCTTAACTATTAAGGAGATTAATCGAACGAATCACACTTTTACCACTAAACTATACCCGCTACAATGCCATTATTATAGACAACCGGGACTTTTGTCGAACAGGGGAATTCGGTGTAATCAACAAAATCATGAAAATTGGAGTGATAACGTTTTGTGTGGGGGTTTTCACTTTTATCCGATTCTGAGAAGAGGGTCACTAAATACCAAGTTATCTCTTTTCTTTTGCTGGAAACATGGGGCTAGATACGGCGCACCAAAATCAACAAAATCATAAGAGAAAAATAAGGTTTTATTGGATTTATTCCAGATAAGGTAGTCAAGTAACTAAAATAAGGGAGAAAAAATAATAGACGCGGTCCTTTTCTATTCTATCAAAAGTTATAGAAAGGTCTCGAGTAAGTATAGAAATAGTCCTTCTTAGTTTTTTTCTTGCTTTAATATATTTATAGATTATAGACTCCATATAGTAATATCCTACGAGAATTCCATGAAATACAAAAAGGCCCGGCTGGGTAGTGACCGGGCCAGGCCGTAGAAAGAAAAAGGGCCCTTCGAAGAAAATCAAAGCAAGGAAGTCCTCTTTCCTTATCTTGATATTTCGTTTTTTCTTTGTATTATCTCTTTTGAGTCTTTACTTTATCTAAAAGGTAAAAGGAATTGCTACCAAAAGTTTTACATATCTATATATCGTCGATCTATCTATAGAATCGTTATAATAACGTAACGATAAAGATACTAAAGATAAAGAAGGCGAAAGAATGACTTTTTGAAATCCTTTCTTCATGTGGAATGTAACCTATTAATAATTATAATTATCTTTTTCAATTGGGAGAGATGGCTGAGTGGATGAAAGCGTCGGATTGCTAATCCGTTGTACGAGTTATTCGTACCGAGGGTTCGAATCCCTCTCTTTCCGTTTTCGTCGATGACTTGCTATTTTCTTTTTTTTTCAATTTTCGAAAATCCTTTTTCCTAGTTAAACGTGTGGAATAGATAAAAAAATCCTAAGAAAATGAAAAAATCAAGCTAGACAAAGGAAAAAAACCTTTTATTGGATTATTCTTCACGTCCAGGATTACGGCTTGGGTCATTAGAGAGGAATCCAAAGATGAAGAGAGAAACAAAGAAGATTACTACTGTATAAACGAAAAGTTTGAGAGTAAGCATTACACAATCTCCAAGACCCTTTTTGGAAAAAACGCGAAAAGAGAATAGATCATCCATTTTTATACCCCAGATTCTATTTTGACACCAAGAAATGAAGGGCTTTCTAGAAATAGAAACTAAAACCCTAGACTCAAATAAAATAATTGAAATTCAATCTAATTAAGGCCTTTCACTCGAAAAGGGTCAGAATGGGGAAATGTGGCCAGCCGGATTTAATTTATCGTCATGATCCACGCATTTCAAGGTTTGAATCGAAGGTTGATACTGTAAAGACTTAGTTGATCTTATCAATGGGTATAATTTTTCTCGAAGAAATCATGTTTTTATAGGATAGTATTAAGTATCTTATCGAAAACTTACCGCGGCTTGCCAAACAAAGGCTAAAAGAAAAAAGAACACAGGTATAACTGGCATAACATCCACAATTGGATTCAAAAAAGCATAGGCCTCGGGTAATTTGGCGACGAAAAGATTACTCATAGAAAGGGCAGAATTAAGACCTATACAGATCAAACTAAAGATGTTAAGCATAACAGACATTTTTTTCTTGTAGATAATTGCAATTTGATTGAGTTCTTGATAGAAGGAAAAATGAAGAAAGTACGGTAGCCAAAAAAATCCTTAGCCAAAAAATCCTTCTTTTTCGTTGAACCTGCCCAATCAAAACTCCTCTAATTCTCAAAGGAGAATAGAAGAAATCATATTTTTATCTACTATTTTAATTGAATTCTATGTAATGATCAATAAATTCAGTCGAATTCTCTATCTCCATGTGTCAAATTCCTAGCATGAACTTAGAATCTATATTTAGTTATATATTCAAAGAAAATATCAAAATTTTCTATAGATATACCGCACGGCTTGACAAAAGGGGGAATATTCGTCTATATTTCTAATGTGTCATAGAACACTAACTGGGATGTTGTCTAGGGTCAGGCAACCGGTTTGAAATCCAGCGGAAAGGGATTTTCTTTCTGTCGTGTCCCCCAAGGATACTCCTATCCATTACGGAATGGGAAGTTGCCAGTGGCCAAGGCAAGGGGTTTTTCGTTCAGCCCGGAAGGTGATTCCTTTCGTACCGAGGATATCCGTCCATTCTATTGAAATATTGAAGAAAACACAAATGGGGCGTAGCCAAGTGGTAAGGCGACGGGTTTTGGTCCCGGAAGTCGAAGGTTCGATCCCTTCCGTCCCAAGGATATCCGTCCATTCTATTGAAATATTGAAGAAAACACAAATGGGGCATAGCCGATTGGTAAGGCGGCGGGCTTTGGTCCTGGAAGTCGAAGGTTCGATCCCTTTCGTCCCAGAGGATATCCTATGCATTCTATCCGAATGTTGTTAAGTAAACAACAGTCTACTTAACGGTTTTCTATTGGATAGAATATGATTCGTCTTTCTTGTCTGATTTGGACTGATTTTTCGGAATCATATCTCAATTTTTCACAAATGTAAATAAACCAAGTGCAAATGATATGCAGATCTAATGGAATAGATTGGTGATTCGGGCAAGATGAGAGAAGATAGATGACAACACAAGCGTTGAAATAAACAAAATAGGGCATAGTTTTCATCATATGCTCATTCCCGTCATATTGAAGCAAGTTAGTTACTTCGAAAAATCTTATTCCAAATTCAAATAGATATTCAATTTTTCAAATCGAAATGCGAAAGAACCTATCTTCCCCCTCTCTTATTACCTATAGAGGTAGTCCAACTATGCATTTTCTATTCATTTTAGCGGATCTATGAATTCTAACTAAGAGTTGGTTAATGAAATTCAATTGATAATAGAATGAAGTCGTTTTTTTTTAAGAGGGGTTGGGGTAAAATTGAAAGTAGGAGCAAGGGCTGAATTTCACCTTCTTTGTCTTTGTTCCTAGTTTGCCTAGATAATAGAATTTCCATTACGTAACTCCTTAAATGTAAATAAAGGATCCTTTTTGATTTATGATTCAGCAAGCCAGATGAAATTGTGGGGAGTAGATAGGCCTTAATCAGTAGCAAAAAGTATAAATTTCAATATCGGTGCCCCGAATCTCATTACCAAAGAAGCAAGTTCGACCTCTAAGCAATATTCTTTCGTTGAATTTTTTCGGTATTTGGTCTTTGGATCTAATGAAAAATTGTCAATCTATGTCTAGATTGAGACGAAGAGTGAGTCATAGATTGTATTCACTTTCCTTTATGGCACGACTCAAGAAAGATTACTTCAAAAAAATAAGACAATAGATAGCAAATGGGGAAGGGCTGTAGGTAGTGTTATCGTTCTATTTCTTCTATTTCAGTGACAACCAGTTTTCTTTATGAAAAAATTTGCATACCTAAGATGTTTCAATTTTCATATTGCCCATAGATAGAATAGCCATAGCAGTAAGAGTTGTTCAGTCTAGCCTATTAAGTTACTTAAAGATGCGGATTCGTACGTAATTCATTTTTTCGTCTTATTTAGGTTTCGGTTAGTTATCTTCCTTCTATATTTGTAGTTTTGTGTATTTCTCTTAGATATTTCTCTGAATTTTTTTGAGTTTTTTCTTTTTATTTCAAATATATATTTCTATAAATTCTGTTTTTCGAAGAAAAGACAGGGTCTTGAGAGGATTTCGTCCGAAAAATCTTTAGCCTCTATGTATAGAAGAAAACATATAGCTTATTCTGTTTGTCTACCGACTGAACCAATAATTATTCATGATTCCATAATTGAATCAATTTCATAGGGGTTTCAAATTCGAGGAATGCTATGGTAAAACTTCGTTTAAAACGATGTGGTAGAAAGCAACATGCGACTTATCGAATCGTTGCAATTGATGTTCGATCCAGAAGAGAAGGCAGAGATCTTCGTAAAGTGGGTTTTTATGATCCGATAAATAATCAAACGTATTTAAACGCTCCTGCTATTGTATATTTCCTTGAAAGGGGTGCTCAGCCTACCGAAACTGTTCGGGACATTTTAAAGAAGTCAGAAACGGTTCAGAAACATTTAGAGGCGATGGAGGTTTTTAAGAGAATTTCCTCCAATCTACCCCCTGTTAAAAATTTTTTCAATTAAGTCAATAAAAAAAGGGGGGAGGGGTAGTAATTCCTATAGAACTTTGTAGTTTTCTCTATTCTGTTTCTACAGTAATTGAATAAATCCGAGATTTTGTCTACTTCTTATGTATTCCCCTAATGGAAACTTTTTTCTATTTATGTAGTGCCAATCTAACACAAGTCATTGTTTATTGAATAGTATTTCAATTTCAATTGCATTCTTTTCTTACCCTTTCTATTGACAACAAGGCATGGAACAAATAGAATTAATCGTGATAAGTGGATCTATTTATTTCCATCCTATAGGTTTGGTTTTTTTACCTTATTTTATTCAAATAATGTCTTCGTTGGATGCGCTTTGATTCACCCATTTTTTAGTAAAAAAGTGAATAACAATAACATAAGGGATGATCTATGAATTTTGGCATTTATTTCTCGTTTTTCTTTTCTCCTAAAATTTCTTCTATTTTCATCTGACTTATTCCGTTTTATGTTCCTAATTGATTCGCAAATTTCTTTTTATGGTTTGAGTACCTCGTCTAATCATTTCTTTTGATTCTGATTGTCTCTACATACTCTTTTATTCTATTTGGGTTGCTAACTCAACGGTAGAGTACTCGGCTTTTAAGTGCGACTAGGATCTTTTACACATTTGGATGACGCGAGGGATTCATCCATACCATCGGTAAAGTTGGGAAGACCGCGACTGATCCTGAAAGGGACTGAATGGAAAAAATAGCATGTCGTATCAATCAATAGTTATGAGACTATTTTCCTTTTTCCGATCCTTAGAAAACTTTCTTTAACTGATTGGAAGGTAGCAAAATGTCTTCAATTTGAAATTGGGTCGAATGAATAAATGGATAGAGCCCTCTGGCTTCAATTAACTGAATGAAATTCTAAGGAAAGAAAAAGCAACGAGCTCCCATTCTTAATTTGAATAATTCCCCGATCTAATTAGACGTTAAAAATAGATTAGTGCCTGATACGGGAAGGGCTTCTCCCATGAGCGGATTCTTGATTTTTGAATGAATCCTAAATATTCTCATTCTTCATTCTACAATGGAGAGGTGTGTGTCTAAGAAAGAGTATATTGATCAAAAAATGTCCAAAATCAAAAGAGCGATTGGGTTGAAAAAAGAAAGGATTTCTAAAGATCTTGTTATCCTAGAACGAATTGAAACTACTTTTTTTAAATGGAAAAAGAGAGTATAGAGAATCCATTGAGAAGTTTACTTGTATCCGAGGTATCTATCTATTTGTTTCTTATTATAATAAATACCTTGTTTTGACTGGATCGCACTCTGTATCATTTGATAACCCTCAAAATCCTCAACCTTTGGTTCAAATAGATTTTCAAATGGAGGAATTTCAAAGCGCTTTAGAGCTCGATAGATTTCAACAACATGACTTCTTCTATCCACTTATCTTTCAGGAGTATATTTATGCACTTGCTCATGATCATGGTTTAAATAGATCCATTTTGTTGAAAAATGTAGGTTCGGACAAGAAATTCAGCTTACTAATTGTGAAACGGCTAATTCCTCGAATGTATGACCAGAATTATTTGATTCATTCTACGAATGATTCTAAACAAAATCCATTTTGGGGACGCAACAACAATTTTGATTCTGAAATGATATCAGAAGCATTTTCGGTCATTATGGAAATTCCATTTTCTCTACGATTACTATCTTGGCTAGAAAAGTTCGAAAAGACGGGGAAAGGGAGAGTCAAATCCGAGAATTTACGATCAATTCATTCAATATTTTCTTTTTTAGAGGACAAAATTTCACATTTAAATTATGTCGTCGATATACTAATACCTTACCCAATCCATCTAGAAATCTTGGTTCAAGCTCTTCGCTACTGGTTAAAAGATGCTTCGTCTTTGCATTTCGTAAGATTTTTTCTCCACGAGTTTCATAATTGGAATAGTCTTATTACGACAAAGAAAGTCGGTCCTTCTTTTTCAGCAAGAAATCAAAGATTTTTCTTCTTCCTATATAATTCTCATGTATGTGAATACGAATCCATCTTTGTCTTTCTCCGCAACCAATCTTCTCATTTACGATCAACATCTTCTAGAGCCCTTGTTGAACGAACCTATTTCTATAGAAAAATAGAGCATCTTGAAGAAGTCTTGTCCATGGCTTTTCAAGCTAATCTATGGATATTCACAGATTCGTTCATGCATTATGTTAGGTATCAAGGAAAATCAATTCTCGCTTCAAAAGGTACGTCTCTTGTGATGAATAAATGGAAATATTACTTTGTAAATTTATGGCAATCTTATTTTTACCTGTGGTCTCAACCAAAAAGGATCCATCTAAACCAATTATCCAAGCATTCCCTTGACTTTCTAGCTTATTTTTCAAGTGTGCGACGAAGGACTTCAACGGTACGCAATCAAATGCTAGCAAAGTTTTTTCTAAGCGCTAATGCTATTAAGAAGTTTGATACTTTTGTTCCAATTATTCCCCTGATTCTATCATTGGCTAAATCCAAATTTTGTAATAGAGCAGGTCATCCAATTAGTAAGGCGGTTTGGGTTGATTTATCAGATTCTGATATTATTGATCGATTCGGGCGTATATCCAGAAATCTTTCTCATTATCATAGTGGATCCTCAAAAAAAA
Organism: Cucumis cinereus; assembly: GCA_037974625.1. Classification (NCBI taxonomy): domain Eukaryota; kingdom Viridiplantae; phylum Streptophyta; class Magnoliopsida; order Cucurbitales; family Cucurbitaceae; genus Cucumis; species Cucumis cinereus. The sequence goes on along the minus strand of JBBPDJ010000018.1, from coordinate 1,419 downwards.
AGAGTTTGTCTCGAATAAAGTATATACTTCAACTTTCTTGTGCTAGAACTTTAGCTCGTAAACACAAAAGTACTGTAAGGGCGTTTTTGAAAAGATTCGGCTCGGAATTATTGGCAGAATTCTTTACGGCGGAAGAAGAAGTTCTTTCCTTGACCTTTCCCAGAGCTTCTTCTATTTCGCGTAGGTTATATAGCGAGAGGGTTTGGTATTTGGATATTAGTTCTATCAATGAGTTGGCGAATCATGACTGAGTCGTTAGGAAAGCGTGTAAATGCAAATTGTACTTCGAATTCAGTGATTAAATAGAAATAATGAATTCGAATAAATAGAAATAATGAAGAACTAACAAAATTTTTCTTTATTTATATTCTGAAATGTTGATGGAGTAAGGATTAAATCAACTGAGTATTCCACTTTTTCTAATGAAGGAACTGAGTTTGAAATGTATACATAGGGAAAGCCGTGTGCATTGAAAAATGCAAGCACGGCTTGGGGAGGGATTTTAACTTAGTTAACAAGGAAATTATCTACTCCATCCGACTAGTTCCGGGTTCGAATCCCGGGCAACCCATTGTCCTATTAAAATTTTAGTTTCTGTATAGAAATCCATTTTTTATTTTTGCAGCTCACTCCATTGACATGAATTCCAAAAAATGCGGAGAGATCTAGATAGATCTAGGTAGATATTGGTTGACACGTGCATGTAAGTCATGTTATACTGTTGAATAACAAGCCTTCGTTTTCAATTTGAAAATTCGGGTGCTTGGGAGTCCCTGATAATGAAATAAACCAAGATTTGACTATGACTGCAATTTTAGAGAGACGCGAAAGCGAAAGCCTATGGGGTCGCTTCTGTAACTGGATAACCAGCACTGAAAACCGTCTTTACATTGGATGGTTTGGTGTTTTGATGATCCCTACCCTATTGACCGCAACTTCTGTATTTATTATTGCCTTCATTGCTGCCCCTCCAGTAGATATTGATGGTATTCGGGAGCCTGTTTCTGGATCTCTACTTTATGGAAACAATATTATTTCAGGTGCCATTATTCCTACTTCTGCAGCTATAGGTTTGCACTTTTACCCAATATGGGAAGCAGCATCCGTTGATGAATGGTTGTACAATGGTGGGCCTTATGAACTAATTGTTCTACACTTCTTACTTGGTGTGGCTTGTTACATGGGTCGTGAGTGGGAGCTTAGTTTCCGTTTGGGTATGCGGCCTTGGATTGCTGTTGCCTATTCGGCTCCTGTTGCAGCTGCGACTGCTGTTTTTTTGATCTACCCAATCGGTCAAGGGAGTTTTTCGGATGGTATGCCTCTAGGAATCTCTGGTACTTTTAACTTCATGATTGTATTCCAGGCTGAGCACAACATCCTTATGCACCCATTCCACATGTTAGGTGTAGCTGGTGTATT
>JBBPDJ010000017.1:18754571-18798897 GCA_037974625.1 Cucumis cinereus | reverse complement strand
TTCGATACCACCAAGTTCTTTATCTCATCCATATGAACAATGATTGGATTGCACACACAAACAAAATAAACCAAACTTCACAGCCTGGCCGGAAAACAACTTTCGAGACAAGCCCAAACGACGGAAGTGAAAAAGGGTGTCCCACGCACCTCCACGCTCCGGCGCGTGAGGACGTACAGTAAAGGTTACGGCAGCGCATGAGCTTCACACGCTGCTGTTTCCGGCGGATTTCGAGACCAGACGGCGGCGGACAGTGACGATACTTCCTCTCAGATGGTGGTGTCAACAAACGACCACTCGAAGATGACCTTAAAGTTTAACCCTAAGGAGAGCGAAGCCATCACGCGAATATTTTCCTCAAACCCTAAACTTTTCCTCAAACTCTAAATAAAACCTAGATGCTCTGATACCATGTAGATAAGTAATTCGAGAGAAAAGTATTTCTATATCACATAAAGTCATAGTACAGATACATATATATAGAGAATGTAGAAACCCTAGATGGTGTGTAAAATTACAATTAAGGGCCTATATATTATAACATCCTTTTCAAAAAAAAAAAAAAAAAAAGTAAGTTTATCTAGGTTGCTCTATAATTGGTGGTTGGTTTCTTTTTTTTTAAAGGAAACCAGCCGCTTCATTAATATAATGAAATGAGACTAATGCTCAAAGTACAAGAGAATTATACAAAGAGCTTGAATCTCTAAGAGACAAAGAATCTGGAATCCAAATGCACGGACTAACAAAACAAGGCCCAAGACCTTAACAAACTCCAAACAAGACAGAAAAACAATCAAGACAACAACTGAGAAAACAGTCAATACAAATGAAATATTGGGAAAGGAAACAAAAGTGCTCCAAAGAATCATAACCATGAAAGAAGTAATTTTTGAAGAGCTTGAAGAAGACGCATCTCAAGAGGACAAAATGAAAGAGCTGAGCTATCTCGAAAAAACCAAAGAACATGTGATCCAAAAATCATTATCTACACGAGCTGACAAGCTGCTACCATGACTTCTGATTCACAACTAAAGAACCAATCTTGAGGAGAATATATCTAAGCCTCGGTTCAAAGGGTAGGCCATTTGACGTAACATCTTCTGATGACAAAACTTCCAGAATAGTTTACAAAAGTCCCGCTCAAGGATGTCAAGCGGAATGGGTTCTTCTTGTTAAAAACCTCTCAACCACACCCTTTTCTAACTCTTCATTGCTTACACTAATAGTAAACACACACACACGTCATAGTGTTTTATTTCTCTCATTCCAAAATCATCTTCCTTTCAAATAATTTGCTTCTCCAAACACTTCCCAATCTTATTTTTGAAGCTGAAAATTGCCATCATATCAGGTCAACTTAAGATCATCTTTTTGGATTCTTGAATTGACACTAGATTCCTATTATGGACTACAAGAATTTTGAGGGCCAATCTCTTTGATGGGTCTATCAAACCTTTCGTGCTCCTCGACACAATTTTCAATCTCAAATAATCTTCACACTAGCAAAGGATGCTGCTGCAAATTAGCCCAAAATCAGATTTCAATCAGCTACCAATGACTTCAGATGGGCTGGTACTTCATAAAGTTGAACTTGAGATGAACGATCCAAAGCTTGTTGTTCAACTTCCGGTTCTTCTTCACACTGAAACAGAGCATTCAAATCAACTTCTATTGGTTCCTTTGATCTCTACTTTTCTAGTTCATCTGATCTCTCAAACTGGTTAATTTCCTCACTGCTTACACTGAATGGGGAGACAAAATCAGCTTTTCTTTTCTTCTGACATGGATCAATTGGAGTGTAAACTAGAATTCCTCTTTGAAGATTCACCCCTGCGTTGGCAAGTGATAAAACAGAATACTTAAATTGTGGAGGGAGAGATTTTTGGACCTCTGATCTGATGCTTTTGTTGGGAGCTTGAATCTGTGGACAGATTGCTTCTAAAAAATCTGGATTAGAATCTGAAAACAGCTTTGTCTTGGAAGAAGTCTTCTTGGCTATCTTCATCCTTCTCCTTCTTTTAACAAAATGCTTTGGGAAAGAAATGAAAGGATGCACTACTTTTTGTTTTTTGGAACTTCGTTTGACCCCGATCTACCTCTGATTCTGGCCGAAGAAGAATTTGAATGAGAAGAAAAAGATTCTTGTTCACTATTTTTGGAAGTTCTAAGTGGTAGCAGTTTATTTTTTCTTGTTGGGCCTTATGATGCTGTCCTATTGGAAGACTTAGTGGCTAAGACTCTAAGAGCGTCTATGATATCTATGCCAATTAGTATTCAACAAAATGACCATATTCAATCTTTCCCAAAGTAAGGTGTAATTGAAACTTTGGTCACAATGGTTTGGAGAAATTCTTTTTTTTTTTTTATAGAACATTAACTATCATTGAAAATATATGCAAGAATACATGGAGGTACAAAAAACGAAGCCCAAAAAAAAACTATATATTCCTTTGCAGGAAAGGACTTTAACTATGCAAAATAACACCTATCGAATAGTTACAAAAGGTCTTTAACCCATAAAAACGAAAGCGCACAAGACCAAACCTCACTAGGGTCTCTATCCACCCCTCTAAGAGATCCTATTATTTCGATCACCCTCAAGGTCCATAAGATCGCATACCCCTCGACAAGCCATAAAAAGTGACCCTTTCCCTCACACGGCAGATTGAGGAGGAACCTCTTGATCATAATACTCATGTCCCTCTAGCGAGGGTACGAGATACCATTGAAGACTTTATTGTTTTAAATATAAACAACGCTTTTCTTTGATGAGATGAAAAGACCATGGTCCTACTTTCAAGGAAGGACCGATGAGGATTTGCCTCACATTATCTTTAAGGAGGTGTTTGGAGAAAGGGGTGGAATAGTGAGGAGGAATGAGTTACAAAGTCTAAGGAGTTTAGAACTCTTGGGACTCACAATGTAAGGAGTTATGAAGTCATAAAATTGATGTTTTTAGTGGTAGGACCCACCAATTCATTGAATCAAACAAGGAGTGGAGTTCACAACTCCTTCTTCCAAACTCTTACTTATCAAACACACCCTAGAGGCTTCCCAAAAAACGTTAAAAATAGAGAAGAACCTCCACCAACACCAAATGACATAAAAACAATAAAAAAAAACAAGTGCTGCAAATCTTCACCAGCCGCTTCACAAAAGGAGGGAATTGATGGAGACAAGCAATGAGAAGGAAGCATTTTTTTGCATAACAAATGAGCAAAATCTAACCAACAGTTAAATTTTAGTGGAATAAATTATTTTGTATTCCAATGAATAATTGTAAGATACATAGTCTTCTCATATAGAAGAAAAGCTCAATACATGAAAGAAAAAAATCAAATCAAATCACCAAAGATTTTACAACTAATTTCCTAATTTATAACCAAGCTGGTTTAAATATATCTTCCATTGCCAGCTTGGAAACCATTCTATCAAACTATACTTTCGATAGTCCTTTAGTCAACACATCAGCAATTTGTTATATATTGGGAAGATACGAAATACAAATCACACCAGTTTCAAGTATCTCTTTTATGAAATGTTTATCTATTTCAATATGTTTTGTCCTATCATGTAAAACAAGGTTATGGGCTCTAGAGATAGCAGCTTTGTTGTCACAATAAACACGTATAGGTGTTTGTTGAGAGACCTTCAATTCTTCCAGTAATCTTTTAATCCACATGCCTTCACATATACCATGAGCTAAGCTCTAAACTCTACTTCAGCACTACTTTTGGCCATCATATTTTTCTTGCTACTACGCAAATGACCAAGTTACCGCCAACAAATGAATAATAGCCTGAAGTAGATCTTCTATCTATGATATTCCATGCCTAATCAATATCGGTATAAACTTCAACGTGGAGATGGTCGTCTTTCAAGCAATATGCCCTCTTCTGGAGTTCCCTTCAAATATCTCAAGATTCTATATGTTGCTTCATAATGAACCGATCCTGGTGAGTGCATGAATTGACTTACCATGCTTACTGCAAAGGCAATATCTAGACATGTGTGCAACAAGTAAATGAGTGTTCCCAACAGTCTTTGATACCGCTCTTTATCCTTTACTTCTTCATCTTTTGCAACTTTCAGTTTCAAATTTGGTTCAATAGGTCTCTCAGCAACTTTGCACCCAAGTAGACCTGTTTCTTCAAGTAAATCAATAATATACTTTCTTTGGTTCACGAAGATGCCTTTTTTTATCATGCAAATTTCATACCTAGGAAGTACTTTAATGTCCCTAGGTCTTTGATCTAAAATGCATTAGCAAGTTTTTTCTTTAAAATTGTCAATTATGTCTCATCATCACCTGTAAGAATAATGTCATCTATATACAATCAAAATCACAGTTTTGTGTTTGTAGAAAGCATGTAAAAAATGGTGTGGTCAGTTTAACTTTGAAGGAACCCACAACTCGTAACTACTTTTCCAAATTGTTCAAACCATGCTCTAGGAGATTGTTTGAGTTCGTATGCAGACTTCTTTAGTTGACATACTTTGTTCTTTCCAAGGTTAATTTCAATTCTGGGTGGTATGCTCATAAAAACTTCGTCTTCAAGGTCATGTTGTTTAGGGTTGGTGAAATATGATCTTTGGGTGAAAAGAAATCCCTAACCGGAAAAGACATGTTGTAGAGATCACCAAGCTTGGAGTAGATGGAGGGTTAAATAAACTTATTTTACCCGGTGGCAACAATAAAGTTGGTTAGAATGGCTTCCTCCCTCCCTCTCTCTCCTCTCTTAATGCACCAACCAACCAACCCATCATCATCATCTTCCATCATCATCATCTAACAAAACTTACAGAACGAATGGTTTATTTCTCACTCCCTTGTTTTTCTTTGTTTTGTATCTTTCTTTTTTGGGTTATGATATTGTTGGTTTGATGGATTTTTCTCCTTATTGGGTTCTTCCCTTTCGTACTCTTTGGATATTTCGTTCTTCAATGAAATTGTTTTTTATCCCAAAAAGGTTTATACAACAAATGAAATTCTCGTTTGTTTTTTTAATTGTTATTTTGTCCATTTTTCTGAGAGAAAAATAAACAAAATGCCACAAACTAGGCTAGAGGTCCTGGAAAAAATTAACAAGCAATTAAATTGTTCGGAGTAAAAACAAAATGGCAACAATTACTGAAAGAACCCGTCTCGTGATGTGCAATAAACAGCAGTCAAATACGAACCTACAATATCCGTGCTTGAAACTCCTTCTGTACGCTTGATCTGCTTGTAACGACCTGCCTTCTTAGCTAGTGCATAAGCATCAGTTCCGTCAGGTAGAACACAAGGGTCATCACCATGAATGATATAATCTATCTTGTACTCATCAAATAGCTTTCTCATAAAATCTTCAGTTATGGCATAGGGTGCGTCCGGAATAACCTCATCAACCCATTTAACGGCGTTGACCATAATCATCCTAAAACATATATAATTATTAAGTACGTACAACTTCAATTCTCCACATATGGAAAAACACATGAAGACTTGCGTTCGGGGCAAAATACATTGAAACTGAAATTCATAAATTCATCATGGTTTGCTAGAAAGACATCAAACAAATTATACAAGTCCTATAAGACAACGTGAACCTACTGAACCAACCTGGTCTGATACCATCCTCGTCAACTCAAAAGCTTAAGCCATTGGGAAAGATAAATTTAATTATATCATCAAACACCAGGCTAAAAGGGCAAAAGGGATAAGAGGAGTAACAGAAAAATCAGAGGGGTAATAAAAAAAATCAGAAAAGACATCGACCTTTCGTTAAGAGGAGTAACAGGAGGGCCTTTGTTGGCAGTTATTTCAGAATCACTAACGACGCCAACGACCAATTGGTCCCCAAGGGCTCTAGCCTGACGGAGGGCGTTGCAATGGCCGTAGTGCATCATGTCAAAACATCCATCCATGTATACACGAACAGGCTTCTTCTTTCTCCTCCATATCCTCAGCGACGGCTGATGAGGAACCCCGAAATGTAAGCCCAGTACCGATATCCCGATCACTAACCCTCCAATCAAGCATGTGGCTACAAACCTCGCCCAACGTTGTGTATTTTCTGAGGGGCCTGCATCCAGATCCATGCTTCCTGTTGTTTCTGTTCTAGCACCCTTCATTTCGCGCCAAATTTGCGAATTATCGTAATGGGAAGCAATCTGGTCTTAAAATTCAGCTGCAGCTTAGTGGAGGTGCGATGCGGCGAAGTACTTCCTCACCTGGCTTAGTTTTTTTTTACTCTTTATTTGCTTTGCCTAGTATTATTAACGGGTGTCCGTGTCTAGGTGTTTTGACACGATGCTATAGCGGTGAGTCGAAAATCAATTTTAGGGACGCCAGAATTCGTGTGCGACCAGTACACATAGTCGTGGATGTGATGGAAATAAGAAAGTTATGATTTTTTTAAATTTAGTTCCTAAATTTCAATTTTTACACTCTCAACTTCAGGTTTTCATAAATATTTTTTATTTTTTGATTAATTAATTTAAATAAGAAAAATTGTTATGAATGAGAAAATTGCATAAAATATTTACAAAATATAGCAAATTCTCATATTATAATTTGAAATTTTGCATTATTTAAAAATGCAACTTAAAATAATGACAAGAATTATAATCAGTTACCTTCATCCCAAAAAGTCAAAAGTTTGATCTTCATTTTAGCAGTAGTTATAATTTATGGTCAAACTATATTTAAAAAAAATGATCATGATTAGTGTAAATATAAATTACAGTCGAATCAACTTCCGAATAATTGAAAGGCATTGTAGATCCTAATAGTCAAAGATAAAAATCTAGTTGCCAGTATCCACTACTTCAGTAACATGCCAACTGACAACCCTTACAATATGAGAGTGATGTTTGAATGCATAACCAACCGACCTCGGGAAATACATTCATGAATAAAAATCCTGAACAACATAAAATAGTTACAATTCTACAAGTTTCCATCTCCTTATAACCAAAGGTGTTGAGGGGAGGAGAGTCTTCCCGGGAAAGGAGAAACATTACTATTTGGGCTCCACTTTTGTCGAAAGAGTGTATCCACCACTGTAATCAAAAGCATTGCTGTCATGGGCATCCTTTTTTGGTATAGGATCATTATAGGGATGCCTAGGAGCGGTTCTGGCAGCCCCAAAGTCAGTAGCAGACGAGGATGCAGATGTTGTGTTCGTATTAATACCATCATTCTGCAAAATACTCTCAATTGCCTTCACCACTTCACTCATTGTGGGACGATCTACAGCTGACTCCTCGACGCATTGCATGGCCAACTCCAAGAACCTTCCAAGCCCAATAATGCTCGTCGTATTGTTTATAATGTTTACATCCATTATCTGCTTGAGACCATAATATTCTTCCTCACTTTTATTCATCAACATACGCACCTCACGAACTACGTACTTTCCTTTCTCAATAGGCAGCTTAGTCGTTAATAATTCCAACATAACAACTCCAAAGCTATATACATCACTTTTGTCTGTCAACTGTTGAGTCATGTAATATTCAGGATCTAAATAACCCTGCAAATGAGTGTCACGAACAATCATTACAATGAAAGAACATAAGAAAATGGCTTGTGTAAAAGACTTTATACTAATGATCTTGAGTTGACTTTGAAGTTTCGACAATTCACAAAACTTCTCTTATTTCATAATATGATTGGAAATTCAAGGTTATTTTAATTAAAATCTTAATGTTGTAAATTGCTTGAACAAATTGTCCTTCAACTACAAGTAATTCTTATTTTTAACTTAAAGAAACTAAAGTTTTTTTAGGGGATCATTATTTGCCTATACATGCCATGCCAGCCTCATTATATTAATTTTATAAGTAGCAATAATTTGCATCCCTGTACATGATGATCGATAATTTATGGTAGAATGCTCGACTAAAATGTTGATGCAACAAAAACATGATGCTAGGACATGTTTGGCAGTAAGTTTGAAATGGTTATATATATTTTTGCAAGTTCACTCCAAAACATAGCGTTAATCATTTAAATCAATTTATTTTGTGGCAATAACTATCCCAAGACTATAGCAATCATGTTTTGTATAGTAAATACTATTTTGTATTTTTCAATTCGCTACAATCAACACTACTTCAAAACTCCAATGTGCTACAATATTTTCTATTAGCTGTAGTTTTACTATTTTACATTCATCATTTTCTTATCTTTGCTGCAGTGTCTAATATTTCCTTTCACAAACTAAAATAATTTACATCTCAAACTCATATTGTTATAGCTCAAACTAAAATAATCTACACCTCAAACACAAACAATTTTCGATCCAACTATAATGACCAACTTCTTGTCCAAAACGCTCCATTATAGTTTTAAAATTGACAAAAGTGATTTTAGTCATTTTAAGATTATTTTCAAATGTCCTTAAACTACTTACCAATGTCCCTTTGACTTGAGTAGAAACGTGTCCCTTTTCATTGTCTGAGACGAGCTTGGACAAGCCAAAATCTGCAACTTTTGCATTTAAATGTTCATCCAATAGAATATTGGTGGACTTAACGTCCCTATGGATTATGGGAGGATTGGCAAGTTCATGTAAGTAAGCCAATCCTCTGGCAGACCCAAGTGCAATACGAAGTCTTCTCTTCCAATCAAGATTGATACCAGATTTTCCTTAATTCAATGTAGCACACACGTTATTTGCAATTAAATGTTCAAAGAAGTAGTTAAATAAAGCTTTCATTGTCAAGTAGAGTATAGCTCAACCAATTAAGACATTCATCCTTGCTAAAAGGTACCTTAGGTGTGTGATTAAAATTTTTTGAGAAAATTTAGAAGGAAGATCAAGGGTTAAAGCAAATCATTATGAACACAAAAGATTACACAAGGGGAAGGCTTTCCGCCAGCACAATTCTCCCCTAATCACATGCAATCAAATGTAAGAACATCACTAAACTTGAGGTGGATAAAGGTCCTTAGTGAGATATTATATCGAACTAAAGCTTACACCATCGCTTCTTTTTTATCAATTGTCAAAGATTATCGTTTTTCATTAGACTTCAACCATAAATTCCAATGAAAGCAAAGATCTTATCTACCATAAAAGCCTTTCCGTCAAACAAAATATACAAATGATACTGTTTTGAATTACAACTTCATTTACATAGCTAAACATGGCAACACATACATAACAACCTTCAGTTCTTTTTAAATACCTTGCAAATCTACGTTAGTTCTAGCTAATTAACCTTGACAAGGTTTACCCTAATAATATTCGACTTCATTAGTTAGAGAAAGCAGTAAAAAGAATCTAGAACCTAATATTCATAACTTCATTTGCAGGTTACTTTTCTGACATAAGATTGTTAGACACCCCAAAACGTATGAAGAAACTTACCAGACAGGCTATCTCTCAATGTTCCATTAGGCATAAATTCATAAACGAGCATCTGTTCTCCTTGTTCAAAACAAAATCCCACCAGGCCAAGAAGGTTTTTGTGGTGAACTCGTGAAAGCAGTTCGATTTCTGTCTTAAACTCAAGGCCACCCTGCATTGATCCTTGCTGAGCTCTTTTGATCGCAACTGTTTGTCCATCCACAAGCATCCCTCTATAGACCTGCCAAGAATGATGAGTGATAATATGACTCTGAAGCAGAGTGTACAAGAAAAAGAAAAACAAGACAGAACCATTAGGAAAGCAGTAAAAGTCATTTGTACAGTTACCTTGCCATATCCTCCCGATCCTACCTCATTGCTCATGGAGAAATTATTTGTGCATTTTTTAAGTTCATCATAAGAAAACCATCGGGCTCCCTTCAATTGTGGTGCACCTCCACTATCATTGCCACTTGGTGCCCAAGAAGCTAGAGTAGATACAAGATTAGTGTTATTTGGTCAATATTTAATAACTAAGATCAACCAACAACCACGTGGAGTACGAAGTACTGATGGTAAAAGCAACAATGATTAACATCACTTACCAAATGGCCGACTCAACCCAATGGCCTTTTCTGCACGTTTCTTTTGCCGAATTGCATATATTCCAACTCCAATGAGGCCTAGAACGAGGAAGGCACAACCAATAGCTACCCCAATTATCACTCCAGGGCTGATTGAAGTTTCCTTAGTTGTGCCTTGAAGCATTAATGCTTTTAGGATCAGTTCATCATTGATATGATATGTCATAACAGATAAGTAACATTTTTATGTAAAATCATTCTTAAGATTACCTGCAAAAGCGTAGGGAGAAGCAATAAAATAAAATGGCCCAAATTCTGGAGGAGGTTTGTAGGTTTGATTGCTCAAGTCAAATCCAATCCTCTGAATATCTGACCTGTTAAAATACTTTCCATCGGGTGGAAAAAGTGCAAGTTGCATCTGAAGATAATCGTCAACATTGAAGAACGGGTTTTGAATAGAAACTGAACCAGGCGTAAGGTCCAGTTTTTTCCAAAGGCTCATTTCCAATGAATGAAACAAAGTCACATTGGACAATTCCCTAAACGAGGGTGCTCTAAAGTATAAAGTCCCTTCAAATGGATAGGCACATTCACAACTTTGAGGACTTAACTTCTCATCTGGAGAACATGACTTACTTAAACAGCTGGCAAGGCTGGTAGAATAGGGTTTCACCGGGTGATCTTGAACTTGGCAGTAGTTCGTATTCGAGAGGGTAACATCAGTGCTACACACAGGATTCCCTATAAGCCTAAAACAAGTAACACCCGTATGAATGCATAAAGGTAAGCCCAAAGAATAAAATGAAATCTAACATTGTGATTTGAAAAATGGCAAGGATTTCTCTCACATCAAAGTTTTGGTATATCTTGAACCAAGAGTAAAATGGGAAATGTTGTTATTTTGCAAATCAACGAGCTGCAACTGTTCACTGACGTTGTCACCCATATCAAATGTGTCACTAAATGCATTCTTCTTCAGTTTTCTGAAACAAATTTAGAAAATATTAAATAGAGAATGTTATTGTTGCAATTCATAATTCAACCTTTTATACTTGAATCAAACTCCAATTAAAAATAAACAAAAACCCTTTTATATTTAAATCAAGGCTTACACTTGTTGTATTTGTGGTAAGCTAAACAATCCTTGTGGCACAGATCCTCGCATTGACCCAAATTCAATGATCCTGGAACCATTTTAGAACAAACACACACCACTAGATGTTAGACATTTCAAAAACTTCTCAAATTTCTCATTTATTAGAATTGTCGGAAAATATTTGACAAGCTTTAGGAGGGTTGTAAGGACTTACAGAGTGGTGAGAGATTGAAGATTGGAGAACCATTCGGGAGCTTCTGATGAATCAAATGAATTGTTACTAAGGTCCCTGTAAAGGTAATGTGATGCAGCGAAAAAGGTATTAGGCCAAGTCTATGACCAAAGAAGGAAAATGCATCACCAAAGATGACAGAACTGTCTCAAAGATCAAATGTTCTATATTCAAAGGATATTCAAAACTCTCTTACAACCCAAACTTGTCTATTTATAGCCTTATAAGAAAATAAGACAATTAAACTACTAACTAATCCAAATTAAACAATTAAACTACTATTAACTAAATTATACAAACAATCTAACTTATTCTCCTCATCGCAACGCAATGACAAAAAATTCAGTAAATGAACTGGTATAAGTAATATGACTATATGATAATAAGGAAAATGATCACTCCTTATGCTTACACATAATTTAGTGAGCTCATTTGAGTTAAGTTTGGCAGTGGACCCGTCAACTTATTGTTGGCTAAATTCCTGAAAGAAGTACAGAATAGTAGAGATGGAAAATAAACTTGATTAACTACTCAAAAAATAGCATAAGTGAAACATTAACGTAAATCTTTAGGAGAGTACCCACAATTCATTGATATTTGTTAGGTTGTTCAGATTTGACGGGACAGTTCCTGTCAGAGAATTTCGATCAAGTCGACTGTTACATATTTGAACCACTTCAGTAAGTTGTAGAGATAAAATTGTATGAAAAGATTCAGTGTATGCTAAATGCAAAGCAACTTGTACTCACAGAACCTCAAGGGTCTTAACAAGTCCCAATGTTGGTGGGATATTCCCAGAAAATTTATTTCCATCAAATAATCTGATGAAAGAAATTGAGTAAGATTTGGGACAAAAAAAAATTATGGAAAATGGGATTGGATTGATATCCACTTACATGTGTATTAATACCATTTCAGAGCTAAAAAGTTGAGGTGAAATGGAACCTGACAACTGGTTTTTGTTGAAATGACTGCAATTCACAGAGTAAACTGTAATTTTGAAGCACGATATATATGGAAACATCTAATTTTGTGCATGTATGTTATTTTTTTTCTTTCACACAAGATTGTGTTTCTTGGAAAAAAGAATACTCACAAGTGTTTAGCCTTCAGAAGGAGGTCCAAACCAGGAGTTTCAGAAGTCGAGACTGGGAGACTACCTATCAATTGATTATCTGCCAGGTCCAGCCAATAGAGATTGGAGAGTTTTCCCAGAGATGGCGGTATGGTACCAGTGAAGTTGTTAGAATTTAAAGCCCTGAGATAAATGAGAAGACTCCACTTAAACAAACAAAATCCTTGTTTTCCTAACAATATATTGTCTATGAAATCTTACAAGAAGGATAGCTTAGAAAGATTGCCCAGTTGTTCAGGAATACTGCCACTGAAGCCACACCCAGCCAGGATCCTAAGAGTTGAAGATTGAAAACATAAATATATGAGCACTAGAAAAACAGTTACATAAAGTTTAATCGGATCAAATGATTTTTCTTATTAGCTCTTTACAAGATACTCAAATTCTGTAGATCCCCTAATGCTGGAGAGATTGAACCAGTGAGATCTTTATTGAACGAAAGGTCCCTGTAATTGAAACATTAGAAACTCATCATCTTAATGAACAGATATGAGATTGCCACCTAAGCATCATCAAGATTCCAATGAACCGAAGGAATGAAGTATGGTTAGAAAACATGTTATTGCATTTTGATAAATGTTTTAAGCTCCCACTAATTGATTGAACTTAACAGAGATGATGAAACTCACAATGATTTTAGTTCGGTCAGGCCTCCAATGTCACCACCAAGTTTACCTTTTAGGCCCATAGTTGATAATCTCCTAAGGGGGTTGACACACATTATGAGTAAGATTAACTAAATATAAAATGGCGAGACGAAAACACACACACACAAAGGGAAAAAGTAAGAGCTCAGAAAGGATATTTACAGTGCAGTGACTCTTGAATTGATGCAAGCCACTCCTTCCCATGGAGTTCCACACGGATCAACTGATGCTCCCCAGCTTGGTGGTGTATTTTGCCATTCATTTCTCAAGGATTCCAGTGCAGCAGCTGCACCAACAACGTGCCAAAGCTAATCAATTAGGAAACAATCAAAAAGATGGTTTTAGAAGGGAGTGAATTGGTCAACTAATCTTCCCCTGCTTTTGTATATTTCGTTCTATTCACGACGTTCTGCTTCTTTTTTTTTTTTTTTTTTAATATGTGTGTGTGTGTGTGTTTGTATTGAAAGAATTAGAATTTATATTATTTACTCCTTATGTAAAACATATGAATTCTAGTTTAAGAAATTGATCGCCAATTACAGAAATAGAAAGAAGAAGTTACAAATTCCGACAGAACTAAACTCAATTTCATGCATTAATGCCACATTTCTAGAGGTCAAAATGTTGATTGCTAAACTAAGAAAAAAAAAGTAACTGAAAGATAATAAGTACATTTAATTATGCTCCAATTGGTTTGTTTTGAAATATTCATATCATATTAATTTAAAGGTTAAATTAGAGAAAATATCTCTAACCTTCCTACTTCTTGTTTGTTTTTACTATGAATTATTTTTAATATTTTGTTTAAAAAATAACCTCAAAAATTAAAGTGTTTTATTAATACGTCAAACCCTCAAAAGAAAGCCAAAAGATACTCTTGTAATCGCAGAACAATGGACGAAAATCATTAGTACCTCATCTCAAAAATACCCTAAGCTTTCAAATGTTACATTAATTATCCTTAGCCTTTCAAAAAAAAAAAAGTACAAAAATGTGTTTGCCATTAGCATACGGATGGAAATCGTTTATCCACACCCTATCACCTCTCTCTTTCATTTCCTCTCTCTTCTTTGCTTTACTCAATATTCTCTTTCTTCCCTTCTTTCATTCTCTAACCTCCAAAACGACCCCCTTCAATCGAGGTAGACGAGTTGTAACAAGAAGAAAACATAATAGAACAACCAAGGTACCTTAGGGTTTAAATGTTTTAACAAGGCTATACGGAAGTAGTGAAGTGTGAATTGATACGTTCGGGCTTAGCACTTTAATATACAAAAATAAAGACCTATTGAGAATTTAGGTCAAAATTTTGGGAGAAAGAAATAAAACATGTGTATTACCAAATTTGTAGCGATGAAGATTCTATTGGTGGATCCTTTTTGTAGTTTAAATTAGTGTATCTGATAAGGTTAAGATTAAGAAGGTTTCCCATGATCTCAATGATAATCCTTTGGTGGCCCTTTTTGTATTTAGCGATTCTGCTGAATTTTAAGAAGAAATTTTTAATTTTGGAACTATGTGCAAGTTGTTGGTGTAGTTTTATATTTTAACTTGAAGTATTGGGTACTACTTGGTTGGTGTAAGAATGGGGCGAATAAAAGAAAAAAGAGAGTATCTAATAGGATTTGTTTTCAATTCGGTTCTATCCCATTCCAAGATAACTCTGAAATTACTTGTAATGGTATACAAATATGTAGAACCACAACCAGCATAAAGAAATGATAAATTGGAGAAGTGAAGTGAATGAAAGTTTGTGTTTTTTCCTTCATGTGTGTGGTGGTGTGGCTTTTGGGAATTGTGAAAGGTGAAAAAGAGGAGGAAAGAAAAGAAACAGCACAGAATAAAGAGGTAGCCTTATTTAAAAGGTAAGTGAAGAACTTACAATCGCGGGGATCAGTAAAAGAACCGGCTGTGTCTATTCCAGCGTAGAAGAAAGCGAAAAGTAGCAGCGTTTGCACACAACGAGACATGACCACAATTTCTGAATACACGAGGGAACTCAATGAACCTACACCTATTCTGCAACTGATATTTATCTAATAATCATCAACATCTGACCTCCATGTTTAAGCATAAAACTTGATTATTCCTTCTTCACTGCCAGTGATCTGATGTTGAATCTTTAAAACAAATACTGATTTTTCATTCTTTGCCTAATGTTCTGGTCACTGGTCATGGATTGGCCAGAAATAAACCTGGATAGGATGAAGAATGAGTCGGCCTGATATTCTTTTTTTCTTTTTGGTTCTACTAAATGATTTCGCTTGTCTTAAAAGCCAATCAACCATCCCACACCCACTAAAGAGGTAATGCTTCATCATACCTGACCCTGCTTTCTTCATCTCTCCTCCAAATCATCAAGTACCGATCAGTGATCAACAAAAAAGCATTGACCTTTTCCCTTGGTCATCGACCGGGACAACTTCAAAATGGAGATGCTACTCCTACTTGCACATAAATAGAATTAACAAAAAAGGTCGCCTCCCTTGAATGCAGGCAGGTTGATGTGATTATCACTCATACTTTAATCAAGTAATTAAAAGCTCACAGCTGGATGTTAGGTAGAAACTGCCCCACCAACCCATTAAGTCAAATCTTCAATTTTCCCTTTAAGATTGTAGCATTGGTTGAATAAACCGACAAAAAAATCTCCTAAATGTCTATGATACTAAACAAAAACAGAAAAAATTAAAATAATAAAAGGGAGACCCTTTCTACCGGCCATTCAAAAGTTCGTCCTTGTCCTTGGGCGAACAGAGTGGGGAATGGATAAAGGATCTTCTCTCGTCAACGGAGATGGTTCTTCTAAAAAACAGTAAAAAATATATTGTATGCGTTGGTTTGTTCTTCAAGAAACCTGGTTTCGATTTGGAAACAGTATTATAAAATTTCTCTATTCCTTTTCACTGCCATCGCTTCCATCTGTCGTCTTCGCATAAGATTTCTTCCACTTCGTCTCCCTCTCTCCCCCACGTACACTTCGGCAACTGCATGTGAGAGAGACAAAACCCCAAATTCATATCAGCTTCGTAAGTTATCCCCTAACTTCACGAATTAGTGGAGGTAATCCATAATAACTACATTAAATTTACAAAAATTTGAATTGTTTCAACGTTTATTGGACATAAAATTAAAATTAAATTATATACAATATAACATTTTAAAAAAATTAAAATAATAATAATAATAATATGTTCTAGACTTATTTATATAATATTGAATTTATAAGAATCTATTTCACGTAAAATAAAAAATAAATAAAAATATGTTAGACATTTTAAAATATAAAGACTAAATAGGTTCAAGATTAAAAATTTAGAGCTAAACTTATAATTTAAGCTAATACGAACTTGTTACTTGTGCCCTTGTACCTTAAGTAGGGATTCACCACTGGTTTCCATATGAAAAGTAAACAATGCATTTTTACGTCTATTGGTAGTAACTTCTAACTCCATCAATTAATTTCATTATTTTTGCAATTGATTTTCTTTGAAGAGTAGTTAAAATGGATAGTAATTTTAAGAATAATAATTAAGTGTATAGTAACATTTTTTAAAAATTATAAATATAGCAAAATTTGTCAAAGTTTGTCAATGATAGACTTCTATCATTATAACACCATGTTACAAATATGGATTTTGCTATATTTGCAATTTTTAAAAAATATTATTATTTTGAATCTAATTGTTATATTTGTTACTATCTCTTTATTAGGATTAGACAACATTTCATTTCCGGTGCATAGACATGACCTTATATATCAAATGATAATTGCCTCATACATCAAGGAGGCCATTTTGATTGAGAAAATTTGGATGAGAATTAAAGATGTCTGCAAATAAGATTGCTAGAAATTAAAGATATATGTGTTTGGTTATGCATTGAAATATTATTAAGAATGTATGGGAACAAATTATTTTTGTATTTTTTATTTGTAAATTTAATCCTAAATACTCTATAAAATTTTAATAGATTACTTGATAAACAATAAATCAAATTCAAAGTTTGAGAAAAATTAATTATATAACAATCAAATAAAAATTTATTAAATTTTTAACTACGAATAAGAAATTTTGACCAATTAAATTTCGTCATATCGTCATAACAAAAGCTAAATCCATCATAAAAATTATAAATGGTTTGGATCGAGTAATTAAAATGTCTCAGACTTAACCCAACTTAAGTTCATAGTGGAAATTTGAGTCAGAGAAGACATTGAGCCCAAGTTCAAGTCCAAGCCCATCAGGCAGCTGAGTTCATGCTCACCTAAAGCCCATGAAAGCCCTCTATAAATAGAGGGCTTGCCCTTTCATTTGTGGGGGGAGAGAAATTGACGATGAAGTGCTGAAGGTTTTAAGGTTTTAAGATTCAACCTTTGAAGCTCTGAAGATGTTAAAGTTCTTATTGATTTTAAGATTATCACCCTCTGAAAAATTAAAAATTTGGAATATTAAACCTTTCTTAAATTTCAGAAGACTGAAGCACTTAAGTTATGAAGATTGAAATTGAAGAACTAAAGACCAAAGTACTCTCTGAAGTTTAAAGTTATGAAGACATGAAGTTTAGAAGATTAATCATTTGAAGCCTTGAAGATTAAAATAATGTAGATCTACAAACTATATAGCTCAAAGCTCTCAAGCTCTGAAATTCCAAAGATTATTGAAGCTCATAAGATTATAACTCTCCTGAAACTCTGAAGCTCTCAAATTTTGAAGACCAAAACTTTGAAGATCACAAGACATATTAAAGTTTTGAAGATTTAAACTCTCAATATCCAAATACTAAAGCACTCAAGTCTTGAAGGCCAACGGTCTCAAGCTTTCAAGTGTTAGAAAACTAAATTTCTCAAATTGCAAAGACTGGAGTACTAAAGTTTCGAAGAACTTAATATCTAAATTATTTAAAACTTCAAAAATTAAAAGATGTCAACAAATTAGTTTATCTTAAACAACCTACAAACTGAAAATTTAATCTCTTCAAACTTGAGAAAAAGCTCACGAGTTTATGCACAAGTTGAAGAGCGATCCAAGTCAATCAACAAGCCAAAGGTCGATCTATGAAGATCAACAAGCCCAATCATCTAAGAAGATCATCAAGCCCAAATGTCGATTATCCAAGAAGATCAATCAACAAGCCCAAAGGTCGATCATCCAAGAAGATCATCAAGCCCAAAGGTTGTTTATCCAAGAAGATCAACAAGCCTGAAATTTAAAGTTTATTTTTTGAGAAAAAACATCAAATAATCAAACGTTAGAGATTGTACTCACAACACTAAAGTTAATACAGATACAAAATTCAAGTTCCACGAAGTAAATTTTTCACGAAGTAAATTTCTCTAAAAGTCTGGTATGAACAACAAGTATTTGTAAAATGGGTAATTAGATGGAATCTATTTGTTGAATTTATATAATTATGATGTATTAATCAATAAAATAAATTATAAATTCTAATTAATCAATGATAAAAATAATTATAATTATTAAAAAATCCATTCATATTATATTAATCATAACATATCATTAACTAACTACAAATATAATTAATTATAATTAAAATATAATTAATTAACTAATTGAGAGTTTTATTGCATCGGTCCTTTACAATTTATTTTAAAATAAGTATGAGTGTATACATGTATTTATACAAATATTACTTAAATTACTAATTATAAGTATTTATAAAATGAGTAATTTAGAATTAAAGTTACAAAATTACAATTATAAAGTATTAAATTAAACTAAATTTACCGTTTAATAATTAATTTACTTGGTTTAATTTTAAACAGTTAGTTGTTAGTTTATTTATTAGTTTTAAGTTAATATTCTAAAATAATTTGAAATAATATAATTCAATTTTTGTTCATAGAAGAAAATAATAATGGCAAGAAAATAAGAAGAGAAAAAAAGTTGTGGGGCTATAATATGGAGGCATGTGGATGAGTGGAGGACACACCAAACCCACCTTTTTTCATGGTTAAAGAAATCCCTTAAAACATACGGCTTGCAAATGATAATTGGTTTTGGTTATAAAGCGTATGCTTATTGTGGAGGACATAACTATCTTTTTTCCCTTGAGCAGAAAACTAAAATTTGTCCGTACATATATTTATAAAAAATATGTATGGATGTGTGTGTTCCCATATACGTTAATATTAATTAATAATAATATAACAATATTAATTAATAATTATAATATAATAAGTGTGAAAAATATAAACTATCATAAATATTAAAATAGGGTCAAAAGGAGATTACAAACAAAGAAAAACTTTCTTGCATGTCATGTTTTAATATTTTATCAACTAATAGATTAGCAAAGGGCAAAAAAAGTAATAAATTAAAGATGGTAGATGAAGTCAAATGTCAAAGCAACGTGGAGGTTAATTACAAAATCCCAAAATCGGATGTACATGAATAATAGAGAAGAAAGATATGGGATTTTGCTGAAGCCTTGGGAGTCAGAAAAAAATGTGCAAGTTAATTACAAAAACGCCCTACATAAGGCTTTTAAGAAATACATGCAACCGATCAATCATTCGAACCGACACCTTGTCATGCAAGTTAGAGCGATTTGTCCATTTAATAATTACAATTCCAAATATTCTACACAACACATGGCCAAATATTACAGTTCCAGGTTGGTGATAACAATGTCGAGTGACGTTGCAACCATGTACAAGACACCAATATACGACGTCTTACAGTGGACATTCTCATTTCCGTAAAGGCAAAGAGCAAGCCAAATACAAAACAAGATGCATTTTCATCTAACCCTACAAGCAGCGGGGCCGTTGGGGGAACAATTGGGGTTAGGAGACCGACAACTAGCCCCCGAACCAACATTGTTGATAAACCTTTGTCGCATTCTGTAATCAGGGACACCCCCCCTAACAAATGGAGTAGTTCCCATTGATGAATACTCGATTGCATCGTTACCGCTCTGCAATGGCTCCAGAGTTTCAACTACGTCGCTCATTAATGGTCTTGCTTTCGGATTCTGGCTCAGGCAATAGTACGCTAGGCTGCAGGCCTTCTGTGCTGCTCTAATCGAGTATTGACTTTCCAATCTAGGGTCAATTATTTGAAGCAACTTCCTCTTGTCATTTAGTTTAGGTCGGGCCCAGTCTACCAAATTCTGCTCCTTGCTTGGTTTTGTTTTGTCAACAGACTTTCTTCCGGTCAAAAGCTCCAGAAGAACAACACCAAAACTGTATACATCACTCCTTGCTGTCAAGTGCCCTACAAGTTTCAAAATGGAAGCTTGGTCACAGTGAAATTCACAAGGTACGACACTATATCAGGAAAAAAAAACCTTTGCTCATTCTCAGTAAAAACAAACACCTAAACTGTAAATTTTATGTGAATAATACATGAGCTAAAAAGATATATGGCGAGTTCATTTCCATGTGCAACTTAAGTTTTTTAATTGGACCTCTACATTTGAAACCCTGGGTGGAAAGGTGTCTAGACTAGAAAAGTGAAGTCGTTGAAGTGCACTGAAGACATACCTATATAAGTCAAATTGCCAAGTTAGCAAAAAAAATTCCCAAGGGAGTAGATGAGAAATGCTAGAAAAATGACAGCATAAATATTTATTAAGAAAGGTTGATAGATTTTCGTGTCTCTTATTGTAGAAAATTGTAATGGGGAAAGGGGAGAGATATACCACCCCGTGTGAGGTTTTTTGTTTTGTCGAAATACCTTAGGTGGAGAGGTGTCTAAATCAGAAAAGTGGAGGAAGTTGTTGGAATAAGCTGAAGACGTACCACTTTTATTTCAAGATCACAACGTCGTGATGATTGGAAGACAATTTCTGCAATGCTTAAGAAAAAAATTGCCTGATCATCCCCTCCCAACTTGGCAAAGCCTTGCTAAAATCTCATAAAGGTCAAATGACTAAGGAGTAGAGGAGAAATGAAAAAAAGAAGTTGCATATTTCATCTTAAACTTGAAAGATGGCCTAAAAAAATATGGAAAGGCAGACTTGGTGGCAAGTTAAAGTTATAGTGGTTGGATTAAATAAGAAATTTGCCGTTACAGTTGAAATATATATTTTCTTGTTTCTCTTGGGACAATTGTGGAGGCTTTTTGGGAAGATCGACGAATAGGTTGAATTTGCTAGATTGCAAGGAAGTGTCTATTAAGGTTACAGGAAATCAGTACGGCTTCTTCCAATTTATATAGAGATTGAAATTCTTCCAAGAGATGACAATTTCAGTGCTCAAGCACTCAAGGCGAGGACTAGGAAAACTCTCTCTCTCTCTCTCTCTCCCCCCCCCCCCCCCCCCCTCCTCCACTCCCCTCTGTTTAGCCTTCAACCACATCCTCAACCACTTTCTTACATTTAGTTTCATCCACGCTGCGAGTGTCCGAGCTTTTGATTTCATCATGGAAACTAAGAGTTGCTTGTCCAGAATATTTTCTTTTGCATTTGAAAAGATGAGGGTTTGGTTAGCGTTGATGATTTGAAGTTGGTTAGTCCTCTTTTCTTTCCCATTTTCAATGGCTGGAAATATTATGTTAGAACTTATGGTCTTGCCAGTTTCAGCCACATTTTCTATGCGAGATAGGGACTTGTTTGGCACTTTTAGAGAAGTTCAACAATAAACATGAGTGGATTTTTCCAAAGCTCATCTTGGCTTCCCCCTGGTGGAGGCAAGACGATGTGTTCCAATTGGGTTAAACACGAGTGGGTAGCTTGTCTGGTGGGGGATGATTATATTTTATTTTAATATTTATTATTATTATTATTTGGATTGTTTTAGAATATAACCAAAATATTTACAAATATAACAAAATATCATTGTTTATCGTTGATAGAAACTCATAGAGTCCAATAGACTACTATCATCTAGACTATAATATTTTGCCATATTTTTTCTTGCTGAAAATTGAGTTGGAAGAATCTGCCTTGCAGCACTTCTCAAAGCAGCCGTTGGATTGTGATATCTTGAGTTCATTGAATGCTCAGAAAGTGAGTAACCAAGGTGAATTCAAGAAGAAGTTATGTTAATGTAGTAAAAGTGCAATCTAAAGATATCAAAAGCAAGGCTCATTCTGTAATCAGCCCTTGAGATTTCTAGTCATCCAGGTTCCAAAGAAAAAGCTGTGGTAAATGTTGACTTCAATAAACCTTTGCGGTATCAAGACTCTGTTTCCTTTTTTGAAAAAGTAAAAAAAAAAAAAAAAAGAGAGATAGAGAAAAAGAAGAAAAAGAAGTAGCAATTACAGGGGATGATCTAAGAATCAAAATCAGTAGGAAGCATGAAGCAGGGTAGTGGAAGTTTGTTAATTTCATTTGCCAGGGGTCCAGGTAATCAGGTTGAAATGGTAAGATGGGAGCTGTTGACGAAAGATACAAGGGTTTTTCTTGGAGGCAGCTGTTTTCAAATATAGCAAAATGAACCAAAATATCTACAAATATAGCAAAATATCACCGTCTATCATTGAATAATTGCCCTTTTTTCTTTTTAAAGCAACTAAAGTGAGTACTTTATACTCCATTTGTTCGTTTTACATATATATAGTTGAGAAATGAAGTCGATAAGCACATTATTGCAGAAACAAGAATCAAAATCTCAATTGTTCCAGACCAAAGAGAAGAAGAGGGCAAACAAATAGATGGATAAATTCTAGCTGAAGTACAACAAAAATGGCGGCGATGCAAACTTTCGATAGAAAGTCACCTTTATAGAAGTCAAATTAAGGTGATTAATGGTACTGGTGTTTTTACTACAAAATCCACCTTTCTTTCATTAACTAAGCAGTCTACTCCTATAGCCTCCCCTTTGGTGCGGAATATTTGGAAGTTTAAAACTCCAAAGAAAGTGAAGGTGTTCCTCTGGTCTTTAGCCTTCAGAAGCTTGAATACTCATGAAAAGATTCAAAAAAAGCTGAAAAACTATCCTCTCAGTCCCTCTATTTGCTGCTTATGTCACAAAGATGAGGATTCTTTAGACCATCTCTTTCTACACTGTGATTTTGCTAGGAAAGGATGATATGTTATCTTTAATATTTTCAATATGGATTTGTGTCTTCCGGAGAAGGTGGATGATTGGCTTATGGAAAGGATGATGCTCAAAGCTTTCGCTCCTAAAGGGAGAATCATCTGGAATTGTGTCTTTCGCTCTTTTTTGTGGAGAATTTGGAAGGAAAGAAATAGTCGTATTTTTGAAGATAAGTATAATTCTTTTGATTCTTTTTGGACTGTGGTTCAACACACAGCTTCTTGGTGGAGTACGAACTACTCTAAAGCCTTTTGTAATTATAGCCTTTCTATGATTTTTAACAATTGGAAAGCGTTCTTGTATTAGTGTCGGTTTTGAGGGGGACTCCTTGTCCCTCGCCTTTAGGTTGTTCCTTTGGTTTTCTTTTGAGGATGAATATATATCTTTCTGTTTCTTATCAAAAAAACAAAAAATATATAAGTCAAATTAAAAAACATATTAAAAGTAGAAATTCACAAAATTTGAAAGAAAACTTAATACTAAAAGAAAACTAAAAAGACAAAAATTTGAAATGTTAGATTTAACTTAAAACCTTACAGCCCCGTTTGAAACCATTTGAAAGTTAAGAATGTACCACTAAGAGACCTTGAAGCTGCATTACCATCTCTCACCCAAGTAAACCTTCCAATGGAAAGAGGAATCTCCATCAGGATCATATCCACAATGAATCTATTAAAGTTACTCATGCCTTTTGTCATTCTTCCCACGGGAAGTCTGTCTTGAGGCCACCTGTGGCCGAAATCACCTCCAATACACCACCGTTCTTGTATGTAATCATATAATGAAGATAACTTCGGCCAAATATACATCCTTTCTCAGTAATCGGTTGGGCCATAAGCATTCGTAATCCAACATTCTTTCTTGCAAATTGTCGTGCATTTAATTGAGATTGAGTAGCCACCCTTAAGTACTTCGATAACTGATACCTTCCTTTCATCCCACATTGTTAATATACCCTTATCTTCCAAAGGGGTGCCAACCTAGTTGAGATGTCCGGGACACATCCTAGGTCTCTTTGTCTATACTCATAGTATATATCTCAGGGTCTCTTTGTCTCTTTGTCTATACTCATAGTATATATCTCTATATCTCTTGTACTTTGAGTTTTCATTAATAAAGAGGCGGTCTCCTTTTGAAAAAAAAAAGAAAAGAAAGGCTTTACATAGTACCATTCAACCTCTCTTGAACTCCACGAGGATTTAATAAAGTCTAAGTTCAATTCTTCTCTTTTAGTTTCCTGCAAAAGGACAAAGTCCGGATCAATTTTCTTTATAAGCTTTCTGATGATCATTCTTTCTGTTGTATCTCCAATCCCTCTTGTGTTCCATGAAACAAATTTAATTGTTCCAGCCAACAACTAAGCAAACAGCCAAGAGTAATATTGCAGGCTTCAATTATTGAATGCAAGTTTTAAGGGACATCTTCTTTATTTATGGGATGAATAAGTGAGCCTTTAGGAGGTTCCACTTCTATTGAATTGTCTTCAATGAATAAATCACCAATGTCTTTGCCATTACTGTTCAAAAACTCTGCTTCTACTTGTATGTCCTGTTCAAAAACTCTGCTTCTACTTGTATGTCCGCTGTTTCATCACATTCTAAATCTTCACTACTCGCTCTTTCTACTGATTCATTGTCTAATTCTTGACGTCTAACTTTGTGTTTGCTGACGTTGCATTCCGGAATACCTTCCGTAAAGTGGACGTTAGATCCTGGGATTATAAAATCAGAATGATGAAATTTATTTGGGTTAGACAGAGCAAGATCTGAACTTTTGTTTTTCGTGTCTGGGACTTGAATTCTAATACAGCAACTTTCCAAAAGATTTGTTTTCTCAATTGCTGACTAGGAGTGATGAATGAAGTCTGTTTTCTCTAGAAGTGCGTGGGGAATGGCTTAAGTAATCTTGAATGCTTATTAGGTGTCTTTCGGAGAACATGTGGAGGCAGAGGATATAAAGAAGTTCCAAGTCAGAAATTTTAGAGAGTAATTTCTTTTCTTTGACGAATCGTTTCTACCTTCTGGAGAGAGAAAAGCTACTTGAGGTCCCCAAGGTTTGATTATTCCCAAGAGGCGTCTTGCAGTTAATCATTTATCAACATTTCTTTACAACTGCTGATATGGGATGTTTGGGTTACTTCTTTTGAAATTTGGCAGTTATCTATGCTTTTCTTCTCTCCCTTCATTAAATGCATCTTTTCGAATTGCCAAGATGTGTTCACACTATCAGTTGGAGTTGTGTCTAGTTTAAATGTTTCTTCTCCAACATCGGAGGGGCCGCCAAAGTTTTTAAGTTGTTTTTTAACTATTTAAATGAATTTCTTGAATAACTTGGAGCAGTTTCAATTGAACTTAAAAACAGCACCCCCTCACGATTGAACAGATCGTCTACTTCGTCAATCATAACCTGTTTTAATCTCTGTAAATCAACCGGATTGGAGAAATCCTTAACTAATCATCGGGCTTTGGTAATAGCAGGATGATCATGGATCTCTACATCTCCAAAGTTTAAAAAGATGTTGCCTCCGTTAAAATCAGTGGTTTCTATTGTAGAAGGCATAAAACTAAAAGGTTCCTTTTAACTTGTATTTTAGGTTCAGAACAATTAATTAAGTTGAGCATTTCT
Source organism: Cucumis cinereus (assembly GCA_037974625.1). NCBI lineage: Eukaryota > Viridiplantae > Streptophyta > Magnoliopsida > Cucurbitales > Cucurbitaceae > Cucumis > Cucumis cinereus. The sequence goes on along the minus strand of JBBPDJ010000017.1, from coordinate 18,773,234 downwards.
GCAGCAATGCTTTCTAATCCTCGAAAGTGCTCCCCTATCGCTTCAAACGCCTTTCTGCTCCAATAGTCCAAAGGGAGGTTCTTTATTTTAAATTTTAATCCAACCTCCAAAGCCTTTTATTAACAATGATCAGCTATGCTTAACCATGTTCCATTTTGTGAACATTAAGTGAGAAGGCCCTATTTCCTGCCACTTCGCGGGGTACTCAATGAATTCTTGTATTGCGTTGTGGTCCAGTTTATCAATGTGTTCTCCGCAAACAATGGGTTAGTGATTATTTTAGTTTGGAAAAAAACCCTCCAGTTTATCAATGTGTTCTCCGCAAACAATGGGTTAGTGATTATTTTAGTTTGGAAAAAAACCCTCCAGAACTTTTGAAATCTTTCTCCAACCGTCAAATACAAAGAACCTTGAAATAATCCACAAGTTATCAAAATCCTCTTTAAGAACGTCCATATTCTTGTGCACCCAATATTGATTTGAGCTTTGTCTTTCAATTAACGAAAGAGAGGAGTTCATCGAACCCCCCCACCTTAATGCCACCAATGCTCCGTTTGCCCAACTCCGAAACAAAGAGATAGAAAATGACGTGTAGTCTTCCCCATGTCAGCATAACTTGAACTTTGTGACTTAGTTGTAGGCTCTTCATTGTCTTACAGATGCTGCTGGAATGAATTTGAGTACGAAGTATGATTCTTTTGCCAAGTCATGTAATCGTGTTTCATCTGAAATTCTCTTATTTAAGAAAGGAGAGCCAACCCTATTCTGAATCCCCCGAAAGGACATGTATGAAAGATCACACACCTGTTGCCGGCTGTCACAATCCTAAAAAATGAGAATATAGATTGTGACATTCATCTAGGCAGACACCTCGATGGGCTTAGACAAGCACGTCGACATTGGTCAATGAAGGGCCGCTAGGACAAGCCACGATGTGATCGAGGAGGACGATACATCGTTCAACACACCAAGATGAAGTATACATGAAGTTAAGAATTGGTACAATTATCCCACAACAAGCTATAGTGTTCAAAGGACGTCAACATACATTCCCGAGGGCCAACATGGGCCTCGAGCCATTGCCCGAGAGGGTCCGAGCGAAATCGTGAGTTTTGACAAGCGCTTCTGGAATTAAGACGCAAGCCTGCCAGATTTCGTAAGAATCGGAGTCCAAACGGGCGCTCTATGATGACAAGTGACGTTTCGGCATTTTCATATGCAAGCCTGCCAGAAGGGAAATTGTGCAAAATGTACTATTGGGGGAGGCATGGTGTTGGCTCTCCACCACCCCTGGGCCTTGTGGCCTAAGTGAGCTACCACGTGACACACAAGTGTGTCATGGTGTGGGCGAGTGTTATGGGATGAGAGTCTCGGACAACTTCCTGTGAGGAGGAGTAACTCAAGGACAGTGTCGAACGGCACGGGCGTGCCGACATTGCGCTGTCTCGGGATAGTTGGAGGTTGATGTATAGACCCGTGCTCCGACACCGTATCCACAAACGACACGGTATGGTCGCAAGTGTCGTCTTATCTCATAATCTTGAATGTTGCCATATTGATACAGTCCCGACAAGTAAGAACGGCCAAGAGGTCGAGAGCTAAATGGAATGTACGAAGGGATGACGTACATTGCCAAGAACGAGTTGACCTGTGAGCACCAAGTAAGAATGCACGATGACGACGACGTCGTCGTCGAATGAAAAGATGCTTCCGCGTAAGACTCATCAAGCTGATGCTTGGAAACAACCTTGCCTAAGGGTTCGACCGAGTAAAAGACTCGAGAAAAAGAACCTTGAGGCTGACCATGATTGAGTAAATGTCATGGTGCCACACGGTTGAGAAGTTATGACCGTGACACCGGCCATACAATATATCTCAATATCCATCCTGATTCAGCTCTGAATTTTGGAAGCCTTGTCCTTCCTTATTCGTCCCTTCCATTTCTAAGGAAAAAGTTATTCTCTAACCCACGAGTCAAGTCTGTGATAGCATTCGTGAACCACCCCAATTGAGTTGTATCACCAAGTAGGAATTTTATTCAAATGATCGAAGTTGTGAAAACACAAGAAATGGGTTCCAATTTATAGGTAACTAGATAACTAAAAGGAAATTAAAATGTAACTAATCTAGAATTAATCAAGATTAATTTTAAATTTACTATTTTACTCAAATCCTATTACATCATATTTTGAATTTATTATTTTACCCACATACTATTATATCAGTGTTCAATAGCTTCAATCTTTTGAGCTTCTACATCTTCAACCTGAAAATTGTGTTTTCGAACCAAATACAACAGAAAGAATTTAGGACTTTGCAGCTTGCCACTTCCATTTACTTCCATTAAAGTAGTTGAACGTATGGAGGAAGATACTCGGATTGTGCAATGGTCGAGAGTTTTGCCGGAGATGTAAGGTCAGCAAAAAATATGGAGAATGGAGGTGGGAAGGAGGAGAGAGGAGAGAAAGGAGAGAATTTACCTTAGCTTCCATTCTCCATTAACTTTAATATTTTATTTTATCATGAGACTTTGGTGACGTAATCTAAGGTTTCCAATCTCAAGGAGATCGACTTCTCCCAGTCCCACCTGACCAAGTCAGAACCTTTACCTTTCCCCTCATCAACCCCTTTCCAAAGGAAATCACGCATCAATCTGTCCAACCTTACAAGAGGCTCTAAAAGAGGAAAGAAGTAAATAGGTATGCCACTCAAAACCGACCTAATCAAAGTAAGCCTACCCACTTTGGAGAAGTAACCCTGTTTCCAAGATGCTAACCTAATTATGAGTTTATCCACCACCAGATCCTACAAAGCAATCGATTTAGAATTGCTTCCTAGAGGAAGACCAAGATAGGAAGAATGAAGACCTCCAATCTCAACCCACCAAAATCGACCACCTTCGAATAAAAAAGTTGATAAAATCTACATTAGTGTTTTTTTCTTTTTCTTTTTCTTTTTTTTTTTTCTTTTTTTCTGTTGAAGCTAAATATACTAAAAAAGTTGCTAAGCCTTATAATAGACTTACTTTGTGGTAGGCGGACGACTCACTAATCTCATTTTCACGTTGTATGATTTGGCTAGGGTTTCCACCAAGGGTTCTTGCGACACTAGAGTTGGATGGAAATGCAAGGACTGAAGATAACAATCAACAATAGCTTGGACAGCCGTGGCAATATCGGCAACGGGAAAACCGACGGCTTTGGCGACTGCTTCGGCGGGGGCATTTCTGGCGTCCGCGCACCAAAGGCGACAGTGGTGGTCGGCGACAGCAGTTGTGGCTGAAGCGGGGCTGGTGCAAAACTAAGATTATCTTGCACTGGTTGATTTTCGTCAATGGCGGCTAGGGTTTTGTCACCACTCTGATACCATATTGAAAAGAAGAAGAAACAAACACAAGGTACACGTAGAATACCCTAGTACAAAGAGGAAAAACCACGATAGAAGCCACTCTTATTATTTTCTTGTTATTTTCTAATAATCCAAAGAATACAAGGGGAAAGAATATATATAGGCTACAACAAGCCCTAACAAATAAGAAAATAAAACTAGGACACAATAAATTACAAAAGTATCCTTGAAGCTATAAACAATCAACAAGCACCTTATTTCCAACATATTTCCAACACAAAAGAAGGAGCATCCTTTAAAGAAAGAGACTCCAACTATGCACAATAGTGCCTATAGAATAGTTACAAATGGTCTTCGAAATTGAAGCCCATAAAGAGACATGAAAGCGAGCGACGAACCAAATTTGTGTTGGACCCTTTCCAAACCCCCAAACACCTTTCTATTCTGCTCATTCCACAAAACCCAAATAATTGCACACACCCCTGATGTAAGTAGAAAAGGGTGTGTTAAATTGAGTAATTGGGTAAAAGTATAGATTAATTCCCTTTTTACTGAGATATTTCTTATTATTTATGGGAGTAGTAACCCCTAATATATATATAATGATAAATGCCAAATATGGCAAAACCCTCAATTGTAAAGAGACTTATGAGGCAAGAATATTACAAATAGATAAGGTAAATAATTGGTGAAAACAACATTCCAAAGAGATTGAGAAAAAGGTAAAGACTTTCCATATTCAACACTCCCCCTCAAGCTGGATTGTATATGTTGATTAAATCCCGCTTGGCCTTTAAGACTTCAAAAGTGTTCTTAAATAGGGCTTTTGTAAGAATGTCAGCAATCTGCACCTTGGTAGGTATGTAGTTTAGGGAGATGCTTTTGTTTTCAATTTTTTCTTTAATGACGTGTCGATCGATTTCCACATGCTTTATTCAATCATGATGAACGGAGTCTTTGAAGATACTTATAGTGGCTTGATTGTCACAGTGTACCTCCATGGTTCTCCTGATGTGATTCTAAGCTCTGATAGGATACTTTTTGAGCTAGATACCTTCACATATTCCTTGAGCTAGAGCCCTTAGCTCAAGTTCAACACAAGTCCTAGATACGACTGATTCGTTTCTTGCTTCGCCACGAGACTAAGTTTCTCCAAACAAAGGTACAATATCCAGTAGTTGACATTCTGTCTATTTTTTAGCTTGCCAATAGCATCCGTGAAGATTTCAATGTTCCTTTTTCTAGATTTCTAGATTTCAATGCATCCGTGAAGATTTCTTGTTAAGTAAGTGTATGTTGGATAGGGTAGTTGTGAATGCCTTGAACTTGGGAGAGAGATGTTTATATGTGAGGTAGTTTTGAATAGGATGCATTGTACACGTTCTTACTCCTTTTTGTTTTCCTGTGGGTAGTTCAATGTCTTCCATAGGGGTCACCATTGAGCTTTGATTTTCCTGTATTTCAGTTGAGCTTTGATTGAGCACGGGTTCGTGACTTTAATTTTCCTGTATTTCAGTTGAGCTTTGATTGAGTACGGGTTCGTGACTTTGATTTTTCTGTATTTCAGTTGAGCTTCGATTGAGTATGGGTTTGTGTTCTTGGGTGTTTGTTTTTCTAGTATAGACTATGGGATCTTTCCTAAGTATGCTGGGAATGGAAGTATCATCTTCATGTATAAAGGGAGCATTTTCTTCAAGGAATGTTACGTTTCCCTCGTTTTCAACAATTATAGGATGTTCAATTATAGAATGTTACTTTTGGGTTTCCTTCAAGGAATGTTCAATGGTACCCTGGGTTCGGTGCATAACCCAAAAAGATACATTTGATTGCTTTCGGATCAAGTTTATTCATATTGGGTTGATGATCTTAAACGAAGACGGTGCATCCAAATAATTTTAAGGGAACTTGAGAGATTAACCGATTGTGGGGAAAAACTTCCTTAAATTTTTGTAAAGGAGTTTTGAAGCTAACGTTCGCGGGGGGGGGGGGGAGGGAGGGGGATCCTATTAATAAGGTATGTCGCTGTCACAACAGCTTCTCCCTAAAACTTATGGGGGGTGTTAACAGAAAACATTAAAACTCTAGAAACTTCTAAGAGGTGTCTATTTTCTCTCTCTGCAATTCCATTTTGCTGGAGAGTGTTAGCGCATGTACTTAAGTGGACAAATTTTAAAAAAATTCCTAAGGAAGTGTTAAAGTAATCCTTAGAATTATCACTGTGAAGGATTTGAATTTTAGTGTTAAAGAGATCAAGAATCCTGGCATGCACGTTTTGAAATATAAGAGTAACCTCAAATTTTTCTTTCATTAAAAAAAACTCAGGTAAGTCTAGTGTGATAGTCAATAAATGATACAAACCATCTAGCTCTGGTTATATTTGGAACTCTACTAGGGCCCAAAACATCACTATGCTTCATGGAAAAAAGGTGAGAGGATTTATAAGTACTTAATGGGTATGAAGATCGAGTTAGCTTCGCCATTTCAGAAGATTCACATTGAAAAACCTGAGAATTTTTATTAAAAATACTTGGAAAAATTTGTTAGATGTAGAAAATTGGGATGTCCTAAACGATTATGCCATAACATTATTGTACTATCATAATTGTCGTTAGAGGCAACAAAAGTAGATTTGCTAAGACCTAACTCCTTGACTTGAGACTTGGGAACATTCAATATGTAGAGTCCCGAGGATTCCTTAGCATTGTCAATCATCTTCCCCGAGTTCAAATCCAGAAATATGCAATTATGTGAGTGAAATCATGCTACACAATTTTTCATAAAAGTTAGTTTGCTCATGGAGAGAAGTTGCATTTAAGGTTTGGGATAGGCAACCCATTTTCAAAAATAAGATGATTAGAGATAAGAACATTGCCAGTCCCCATTACTTCAGAATATGTACCATCAACAATTTTTACAGTAGTTTGTCTTCTACAGTGGGCATAATTAGTTAAAAGTAAGATATCACCTGTCATGTGAACTGAGGTTCCAAAATCAATAATCCAAGTACTATAAATTTCTTTGGTTGCATTTAAAGCACTTGGAAAGTTACCTGATTGTGCAACTGTTGCCACACTTGTTTCTAATGGTTCTTTAGTAGATTTGCATTGACCAAAGAGTTTTTGGAGAAGATCCAACTGCTCCTTAGTAAACACATTATTTTCAAGGGTAATGTTACCTTCAGTTGTTATACCTGCTTGGTAGGCTTTTTCACGTTTGTCCCCCATTCCTTTGTTTGGCTTCCAATCACCACACTTTTTTGACAGCTGGTTTTTTACAATGCTCACACCATGGTCTTGGTTTTCGTTGTCGATAATCAATTCATGTGTAGTTCTGATTTCGAGTATAACAGTTATCATGAGTATCTATACGTACCTCATTACCAAGATTTCGAGCAGTTAAAGTCGATCCTTCAGGTTCCCAATTCGCAGACACTCGTAACATTAGTTTCTTCCTGCTTTCTTCTCTTCTTACTTCTGCAAAAATTTCTCTGATAGTAGGTAAGGGTTTAATAGCTAATAAGATTCTACCACGTACCTCATCTAATTCTTTGTTAAGACCAAGGAGAAATTTAAACCTCGTTTCTTCTCAACGATATTTTTGTACATGGCTCCATCTATCATGCATTCCCACTTGTGGCTTTCAAATACGTCAAGTTGCTGCCAACGTTAAGACAATTGAGTGAAGTAGTGAGTAACTTGCATATCCCCTTGTCGTAGCTCATGAATGTTGCTTTCAATTTCAAATTATTCTGCTGTATTTTTTTTATCGGAATAGGTTTTACGAGCTGCTTCCCATATTTTGTTGGCAGTTGAGAAGAGAAGAAATCCTTTGACAATCTCTCTTGTCGTGGAATTGATTAGCCACAAAAGAATCATATTTATTTCGACTTTCCATGTTTTATATATTGGATCAGTTTGGGCTAGAATTGAATTTTCACTTGACAGATAATCTTCTTTTCCTTTGTCACATATGAACATCATCACCAATTGTGACCAAGAGAGATAATTCCTTCCATTTAATTTGTGATTAGTAATTGGAAGTGTGGTCCCTTCAGCAATGTTAGAATTGACAGATGCCATGAAGAAATCAGATGAATAAAAATGAAGGGAAGAAAAAAAATTGGTAAAAAAAGTAGCCTACCAGACCCGAAATATTCCATACCCGAAATATCCCACCATACCCGAAAAACAGCCCAGACCCAATTTTGTTGTACTCGACCCTGTCGGACAAGTTGACCCGTTTGGACCCAGATACACGCGCCCCTGACCCGATTGGATATTCTCCAACTTGTACATATACGATTTATGGAGAAAGATGATTCAAGAACCGATTTGAAGGATCGATTTGAGACACTCTGATTTTGTCGTTCTCTATTGTGCAAGATTTCATTCGGCCAATTTAGAAAGATGATTCTTCACCGATTGGCTTTGAACGTGAAGCTTAAGGTAATCTATGGATTGGCTTCAAACTTGAAGCTCAAGGTGATCGTTGGTATGTTTTTGGAAGTTTCAACTCTCTGTTTTTCTTTTGCTAGGGTTTCAGACATGAAACCTATAAGAGTAATTCAGAGAGGAGGCCCTGATACCATATTGAACGATACTTCTACTTTCAAGATTTCTCTAACAACTAGTCTACATCAAATTGGTACCAAAGCGTCTTCGTGAAAGGGGCTTGGTGGTGATCAAAAACACCAACAAGAATCCCGATTCTCCTACCTTAGATGCTGTCGCAACGTTATCGCAACGGGGAGAGGCCGACGTCCTCATTATTTAATCTTAAAATAAATAGGTTTGGAGTCACCACCAACCATATTAAGGTGTGATTGATAACCCAATTTAAAAGACATTGGTCTACGTAAATTCAAATTTAGGTTCGAGAGTCAATTGTGTGTAGGGAAGGTGTTAGCACCCTACAACACCCATGAAAACGGTTACCAAATTTAATCTTTTATAAACTAAGGTACAAAAAGGTTCACAAAACAATATTTGATTTATTTTTTTTAAATGTCCCATGATTTTCAATTCACATCTAAGAATAAAAAACATGAATTGATGATTATGAGCTATTTTAAAAAATGGAAAGTATTTGGGTTTCAAAAGATAATTGCATTAACCTCAAAAATATTAAAATATCCAACTTTGATATTTTAATCTCCGTCATGAGTGTTTAATAAAAAATTTGCATGTATATGAGGAATTAATACATTCCAAAGAGAGAACACTATTGAGTCACATTTTAAAATAGAATTATTTTTTAAATGCAATTTATTAATTATTTTACAAACGATCTCAAAATTAAACATCTAACTTAGGGAGAAATTTCATGTATTTATGAAATTTTAATCATAAAACCCATAAATGAACACTGCTTTTTCTCAAACTTTCACTTTTATGCTCTTATAAAATTAGAAAAGATAAAAAAGAGAAATTTTGGTTATGCATTTTGTACCTATGGAATTTTAAAAGATAATAATAAATAAAAACAAAAAAAAATTACTCCGTCCTAAACTAAATATTTATTCTTACTCTTCTTCTAGGAAAAAAAAAGAGTAAATAATTCAATTGGTCTTTGATATTCTAAGTTGTAGACATATATTGGAATTAAATTAAATTCAAATCATATGAAATATAGATATACATAAATGAATGACAAATTAAGCTAAATCTAATAAAATCAAAACATCACAGTGAACTATCATGTAACAAATTAATACCAAATTATCAAATCTAACAAATTTAATAAATATGTCATTCACAATAACAAATTAATGTCAATATTAAAACTAAATCTAATAAATACAAAGTCAACAATAAATTAAAAGCATATGAATGCCAAATTTAACTAATCAAACGAAATTAATCAAAAACCACACACACAAAAATTGACATTTGAAAGCAAATTGAGAATTAGGAAACAAAAATTGGCAATTTATGGTAAAAAAATGTGCGATGTGATCGAAGAGGAAAAAGAAAAAAAAAACCTTTGAAGACTTTAACATGTGGAAAAACTTTCTTGCTTTCTTTTTCCAACCCTTACAATTGAAAGCAAATTGAGAATTGGGTGTGAATGAGTATTTTTCCCGTGAAAAGAAAAAAAAATAAAAATGCCACATATGTGTCCTCCCTAATCTTATCCTAAGATTTTAATTTATAGAGAAAAGAATTAGTGTGGAGAAAGCAGATGGATAGTTATGAGTGAAGAAAGTGGGAGAATGGTAAAAAAGGGAAAAAGAAGAAAATCGTGGGAGAGTGATAAAAGAGGGAAAAAGAAGAAAATCGTGGGAAAGAAAGAAGAAGGTGGAGAGAGATACGGAGGAGATTTTTTAGAGAAGTTAGGGGAGAGGGAAAAAAAGTAGGATGAGAAAAAAAATTAGGATAGATTGTTTTTCTTTTATTTTTGTTTTCTTTTAAAAAAAGTTAAATTCAAATTTATCTTTTTCCTTTATTTATTTTTAAGTTTTAGCATAATAAAATAAAATAATAAATGAAGAAAATATGTTATCAAAACTGATCTTTCTCCTCTCAATCTGTCGACCAGTAACTAACACTCGTAGAGACTTCCCGTGGAAAGTCAAACGCGAAATTGCTTGAAGTTTAAACTAATATAGCTAAAATCATGGCATAAAATTTACGCATCCAGCAAGCTGTAGAAAATTTTACTCGAAAAGTGAGAAGGATTCCAGATGTGCAGCTCCAAATAATGTCATCCCTATCCAAGAACAATACCACAATCTTCCGCACAATCAATAACAACACGTCAATTCAATCCGCGGCCAAGAATGTGTGAATTTTCATCAAGATTTTCACGGGTATGATCAACAAAATCACCAAGAAAATCATAGACAATCAATTCAACCTCCAAGCAGACTAGAAATTCATAACAGAAAATTCAAGAATGCAAGAGGTAGCAAGAAACCCACCTAGAAGACAAATTTCAGAACCACCTAGAAGACAAATTTCAGAATTTCAACCAACTATCAATTATCAAAATCATCCAGTAGGTGTTCTTCCGCAACAACAAAGACCGTGTCGCACAATATAATGGGATATTATTCGGACTCTTCAAGCGGTGAAGGTTGTCCACAATTCCACCAAAATTATTTTCCAAGGCACCCTCCTAACCCTTTGTATCAAGAAAGGCATCTTCAAGCAAAAGAACCATACCAAGCACACAGAAATTATGTTCATAATGGCCTTGTTTCCTATCAAGAGGAGAATCATGGTCAACATTTTCAAGAAAGAGCAAGAAATCTACCAAGACCCTTCATCCAAACAAATCAACCAGGTACAAACGATTATAATCCTGTTTTTGAACAACACCATCTTCCTCATAAGCCTTTTCTTCAAAATATGGTTGGGTTTGATTATGAAGCAACAAAAGATGAAGAAATTGGTTGGCAAGGTTTTTCTTGACTTTCATACGAAAATCATGAGCAACAACACTGATTCAAGAATGTCAAAATGGGTTCAAGAATTGCTTCAAGATCAAGTGGGCTTCAACCAAATGTTCAAGAGCATGCTACTATCCTTCAAGAACATCGAGATGGGAGTAAAAATATTAATGTTTTAGACGTTATTTGACTATGCTCCCAATAGAACCAATTTTGATCATTGTTGCCCGCCTCAATAGGAGAGACCCTTTTCAAACACCACTTAAGAAAAAGGATGTTACAAAATCCCAATTTCACAAAATCACATTGATCATGATGTAATACGGGCCAATAGGGAATGGAAAAAAGCTGAGAAGAACTTTGGTGAATATGAATTATGTTGGGAGAACTTTCTTTTTGTACAATCAGTGAATACTATTGATTCACTAAGGAAGGAGTTCTCTTCTTTCTTTAAAGATATTGGCTTCACCAATTGGTATTCGACTACCTACAATGCTTGGAGTCTTGATGAACTTGATGAAACACTCTGGAATCCATCCGACGAGCATTATGACCAAAGGACTGAAAGTCAGGGCACCAAGACTTGGGAAGGCGGGTAAAACAACAGCAGCACAGGGCATTTCAAAGTTATTTTACACCACATGAATTGTTCAAAAAAATGTCAACATTAAAGAGTTGTATACTAAACTCTTATAAAAAAAAAAAAAAAGAGTTATATACTAAAACAGCTGGAAAAAAGAAAAAGGAACAAACAATACTAATTCAACCATCCATACCGATGTTAACTGCTTAATGCATGAATTAACAATCAGTTTTTAACCTCAAGAGAGTAAAGGAACAAACCCAAATGGGAGAGAAAAATAAATCAAGCTTTTATGCACTATATTCATGCTAAGGTTAACCTCTCCCTTTCATATTTTAGAAAATAGGTAAAAAATAAAAATAAATAATTCTCCATTTCATAGATGACGTATATTGCAAATGGCTTCAACTTGAAATAGAAGGCGGGGCTAGAAAGAGTAATAAAGATGGAGGAAATCCTTCATAGGCCATTAAATGCCAAAATTGCCCACAAAGAATTGCATAACTAGGGGAAGAATAAGAAGATCAAGCAAATGAGATGATTTTGCAAGTTGCAGTCATAAAGAAAAGACCATACCAGTCATGACATATTCAGGGGCAGCATAACCATAAGTACCCATTACTCGAGTAGAAACATGCGTCTCATCACCTTGTGGTCCAGCTTTTGCAAGCCCAAAATCAGAAAGCTTAGCTGTATAGTCCTACAGAATAATCGGCCAAGTGGAGGCAAATGAGAAGAAACATCCTCTTACCAACAAGCTTGAGAAAAGAATAATGACAGTGCTGGTGCACAATAAAATTCACATACAGAGTCCAATAGTATATTAGATGTTTTAAAATCCCGATATATAACAGGCCGTTCAGCATTATGAAGGAAAGCAAGTCCCTTGGCCGCTCCAAGAGCTATCATCATTCTCCTTGCCCACGGCAACGGAACAGTTGTCTCTGAGTTCCCATAGGATAGATCATGTAAGATTTAGTAGAACAAAAAATCAAAGTGGAACCAATCAAGTGCTATACTAATTGAAATAATCGCTAGTAGCAGAAATGACTGATGTGTTTTATAGGAGACAAGCTTGTCATCACTGATCACCTGTATCACTGATCACCGAGGGAGGATGTATCCAAAAGATGAATTGTCTCTAAACTACCAATGAATAATATAAAGGACTCCCAAGTCTGGCATGAAGTTACATTAAGCTTAAAAAATTATGTAAGAGTAGACGATAACATCATAACTATATCCAAAAATCCCAAGTAGCATTGCCATTTCTTATTATACTTTAAAAGTTATTATTAAGAATGCAAATAGAATAATCTTTTCCCTTTTCTTTTTTTTTTTTTATTTTTTTCTGACACAAGACACGATAAAAGATCAACCCAGTATTTTACTTTCTTTGTTTGACAGTGTCAAACCCACCCCAGGTTACCCTGCCCGAACCTAGGATGGGTTGCAACGACAGCAAACCCTGACCATGCAATTGAGCCTATTTCTAAGGATTTTTGCAACTATCCTCTGACTTATGCTTTTGAACTGGAGACTTCTCATATACGTAGTTCATGTTTTGGTTTGGCTCCTTTTGATAAGTTATCGCTTTACAGGCCCACTTCTATTCTTTCATTTTTCTCTATGACAATTCAACTTCTCCTAAAAGGAAAAAGGGTACATATAAAAAGCTCATCAATAATAAATTTTAGATGGAGAGTGAATTGAGATATAGCCGTGTTGACCATCTAACTAGATTTTCATCCATCCCCTTCAATTCCTTTAATTTTCTTCCAAGAAACTCACTCCTAATCCTAAGTTCAAAATTATGCCAGACAGCAAGCCTTCGAAATTAGTGCATGTAATACAAAATACTAGGTCAAAATTAATCTAAACTGAGAGAGTGATACAAAGTCAGGTCTATCGAATGGCACATGCTTCACGAGAAGATATGCCAGATAACCAGAAAATAAAACAAATGAATCCTGCTGGGAGTGGCCTCTGTCGTGAATCGTCCATGCTAAGAATAAACAATAATGCATTCAATGAACTGGAAAAGAATTCAAAAAAGAGAAAAAATAATGATAACATTTAAAGAAAAAGAAGAAGAAGAAGAAGAAGAAGAAGTAATGCATTGCATCTTCCGATTACGTGGGTTAATTAATGTGCATACATTGAATAATATAAAGAATAGATTATAGGTTGAAGTGGGGGCAGAGACCACATAGTCGATTTAAGATTATGCGTGCTTCATGCTTTAGTCAATAAATCTCTACTCATCCACATAATCAAATTCATCTACCGTTAAGTAGCCCACATAATTAAATATAGTTGGTGCTAGGCCATTGGCAAGAGAAATGTGAGAGCAATTGACAAATAGAGATTGAAAGTAATAAAATTATTGATCAGCGAAGTAACGAAGAGGGAGAGCAAGATGAGTATGTACTTCGAAAGAGGTGGTTTTCTAGGCTTCCTCTAAACATGAACTCGTAGACAAGTAATCTGTGATCATCCTCGCAGCAGTAACCAATCAACTTGACAAGGTTTGGATGTCTTAGCTGACCAAGAAAGTTGACTTCTGTCTGCAATAAAGCAAAAAGGGGAATGAGATGCCAATGAGAGAGAAGGGACTCAAAAACATGACTTGTACGATGGCGTGGGAGAAGAGACATACAAGCCATTCTCGGTGGCCCTGGAGCCCTTCCTTGTTGAGAACCTTGACAGCGACAGGAAGAGATTTAAGGCCAACCCTGACGTTCTCGTCAATGTAGCCTTTATAAACAGTTCCAAAACCGCCTTCTCCGAGAATGTAATCGGAGCGGAAACTCTTGGTGATCGTTTCCAGCTCGTATAAAGTGAAGGCGATGACATGTGTGTAAAGCACCGAATTCTTTCTGAAGTCCTCAAGGTTGCGAGGTGTTGAAGGATCGCTTAGATCTGATATGGACCGGTTATGAATATGCCTTTTATCTGTAGCATTGTTGTTGGAGTTTTTCACAGCCAAGGAAGACGAAGTATGCAGCTGTTGAACTGTATAAGAACGAAAGGCACTAAAATTGAGTTCATAATTTGCAGCAGAACCATCCCCATTTAGGAGACAACGAGGCCGTCATCGTTTTAGTTTGATTCAGTTTTGTTTTTAAATTGAGCAGTTGAGAAAATTAAACCGGAAGCGCGCCATACGGATAATATGCACATTACTGAAGAATCGATATAAGTATAAAGAGAAAATGGAATTGGGACTTGGGAGCGCAGAAAACGGAGAGACAAAAGAAAAAAGCCCTAGATCTAGGTTTTCTGAGGAAGAGGCAAACATAGATGAGGCAGAAAATGTACCTTGAGCATTCGAAACGACCGCAGACTCTTCTCTAGTACCGCAGTTGCCCATCTCGACTCCACTTAGTTTGGTGTGGCTGAAGTTGTGATTGGGACTGTGATGCAGCAGTGCTGACGGCAGTAGGCTTGGCTGGTGTGCTGACTAAGCGGAACAAAGAGCGATAAATGGACAAATCACTGTTGCAATGGTTGTTGTAGTTGTAGAATTGACAGTGACATCAGCAGTGGCAGACCTCGGGGGAGAGAGATGTGATTGTTGTTCCAGACTTTCATTCTGCAGAGAGGCTAGTTTTATCTTTTTTTCCTTTCCGGGGTAACGATCTTAGACACCAACTCTCCCTCCTGCTGCAACTTTTTTCCTTCCACTATCGCACGGTCTTCTTTTGGTCCCTTGGGATGGGAATTAAACCGTACGCGCGACATCGAATCCCATAAATATTTATCGGCTAAATTAACAGTTGGATTCCCGTACGTACACTGGACGCTAATCACCTGTTTGCTAGATAATTCATATTTATTTTATGTTTTCTAAAATAGTTGTCAAATTTTTTATCTATAAATTCTAAAAACAACCTTTTTTTAATTTTTATTATATCAATAATTTGAATTTTATATTTTATAATACATAATTATATTAAATACATTGAATACGTTATTTATGTTGCAAACTTAATTTGTTTTTTTAATATAAAGCATATTGTGTAATGAATTATAAATTATGAAATATTACAAAATAATAATTATATAAATTTTTTAGATTAAATATAAATTATATTCGTAAATTAATAATAATTTATTATCGATTAAATGTGAATGAATAAGTAAAACTAGTTTTATGATTTATAAATATATAATATCAAATATATTTAAACATTATTTTAAAAATAATTGTAATGGATAGTTTTTTTTTTTTAGAATAATTAATTAAGGATATAGCAACTTTTAAAACAATGGGCAAATATAGCAAATTTTGTTCAACATCCTAATTCTTTTTTTCTTTTTTTCCTAAAATAACCTTAATTTCTTACTCACGCAAAATCAGTTTTCGGCAAATCACTCCTTCTTGCCTAAATATAAATTATGACAAAACCATTAAATACTAAACGTTCTAAACCTACCGATTTAATGTTTTATTTTATCTTTTTTCCTTTTTCTTCTTTTTTCGAGAAAACATTAAATGTGTAGATTTATATTTTGGTAATAATATAAAATAGAAAAAAAAAACTAAATTATGATAAACTCGTCTCACTCTACTAGAATGAGTACATTGATAGATTCATATTTTAGTCTATTAGTATTGTTTGTCTTTTACAGATAAACTTGTCTTGTTATGTTGATATGAGTCTATCACAGATAAATTTATATTATAGTCTATTTGTGATGTTAATCTATCATTGATTAACTTGTTCTACTGATATGTGTCACACACCCTTCCTAGCATTTACTCCAGTCAAAGGAAGGGGTGTGAAGCCAACACATGAAAACTCTCTCTCGTGACATATATTGACCATCTAAACTTTAACTAGCTTGAAAATACTTGCTAATAAAATTGTGGTTAAACTTCTTTTCACTAACACTGCATAAAACTTTTAAAAACAAACTGTAATAAAATTATTTTAATACAATTCAAATGTACCTAACTCTTACATACTCTACTTTGACACTCAATACATAAGTCCACCACAGACTATGACATACTAGAACCTGCTAGACAAACTGGACGACTAACAGCAATAGGCTCAACTCCTGGGATCACGATCAATACATGAAAAATGAAAACATTTGAAACAATGAGCTGAAAGGGTCAATGAATGACTGGTTTGAATAAAACATAAATAAACTTAACTTAAACTTTATTTCTCAAATTTCTAAAACATTCTTATACTTTTAACTTAAAAAAATCTCTTTTTATATCTTTGCTTACTTTACTTTACAACTCATCTGACCTCATTGTGGTAGAATTTAATCGATACATACCATGATAATCTCGTTGAATTGTGGTTTTCAGCTGACTCCGTTGTGGTAGAATTTAATCGATACAGACAACGATCATTCTGTTGAAAATAAGATAATGTCTAACTTGCTATGGTATTGTAACTCCTCTGGTCCTTACTGAAGTGGAACTTTAAGCACGTGATAGCAAAATTTAATCGATGCTACAGTGTTCCTACAACTGTAGGTCATTTACTATGTGCACATGAAAATGATACTATCTCGAGATACTCAACTCATCCCTGCTATAATTATCTCCCCAAAGGTTTAAACTGATCTCTGAGTATCTAGGGTTTAAGGCAATGCATATCATGCTAATTCAAGTTTCATTAAACTCATGAGAATTTTCTTACAACATACCGGCTTACAACTTTACTTAAAACTTAGTAAAGTCATACTTATTAACTTAGCTTACTCAATTGAGTCATACTTAACAAATCTCATGCTTGTGTTAAACTTTTGGTTATATGCTTTATGCTTTGCTTTAATACTTGCTTTCCCTCATGCTGTTAGAATAGCAACATACTCAGCTTATTTTAATTCAAACATGATAAATAGCTTTGTAACGACCCATTTTCCACTTAAGCTAAGATCGTTACTTAAATAAAATCAATATTTTTTGTTATTGTTATAAAACTAATAATAGAAAAAAGAAAGAATAACACCAGGTATACGTGGAAAATCCTAGTTTAGGGGAGAAAAACCACGATATGAGTATTTTGTATATTTCTCTAATGAATTAAAAGACTACAAGGGAAGACATATATATAGGCCATAATGGGCCTTGACAAAAAAGGAAATAAATAATACATAAGTCGAAGTTTTGCCTGAGTAACCCTTTAGTAAGAACATCAACAATTTATTGGTTTGATGGAATGTACGAAATACGGATGCTGTCATTGTCAAGTTTCTCCTTAATGAAGTGTTTGTCAATCTCAACATGTTTAGTTCTGTCATGTTGAACGGAGTTATTAGCTATGCTGATAGCAACTTTATTATCACAGAATAACTTCATCGGTAACTCATCGTCCTGGTGCAGGTTAGACAAGACTTTCTGTAAGCAAATCTCTTCACAAATTCCTAAACTCATAGCTCGGTATTCAGCTTCCGCACTACTCCTAGCAACAACTTTCTGCTTCTTGCTCCTCCAAGTTACAAGGTTACCCCCCACAAAGGTACAATATCCTGAAGTAGACTTTTTGTCAGTCACTGATCCTGCTCAATCTAAGTCGGTATAGGCCTCAATGCACCTTTTGCTGGTCTTCCTAAACATCAAACCTTTTTCCTAGAGTAGTTTTCAAATATCTTAGAATGCGATTCACAGCTTCCATGTGTTCTTCGTACGGAGCTTGCATAAACTGACTTACTATACTAACTGCATAGGAGATATCTGGTCTAGTATGTGATAGATAGATCAACTTTCCTACTAATCGCTGATACTTTTCTTTATCAACAGGAACTTTGTCCACAGAACTTTCCAGTTTTACATTGAACTCCATAGGAGTATTGGTCGGACGACATCTGGTCATACATGTTTCTTTCAACAGGTCAAGTGTATATTTCCTTTGTGAAATCGAGATTCCTTCCCTCGATCGTGCAACTTCTATTCCAAGGAAGTACTTTAGATTCCCTAGGTCTTTAATCTCAAACTCGTTACCCATCTTTCTTTTTAACCTGGTTATCTCAACAGTATCATCCCCTGATAAGACAATATCATCGACGTAGACAATCAACACAATATTTTTTTCAGATTCAGATCTCTTTGTAAACAGCGTATGATCAGAATGTCCCTGAGTGTTACCTTGGGACTTAACAAATGTGGTGAATCTATCGAACCAGCCCTTGGAAGATTGTTTCAAGCCATAAAGGGATTTTCGAAGTTTACACACTTGATGGTTAAATTGGACCTCAAATCCTGGAGGAGAACTCATGTACACTTATTCTTTCAAATTACCATTTAGGAAGGCATTTTTTACATCAAGTTGGTGAAGAGGCCACTCCTTATTGACTGCAACGGACAGAAGAACCC